>VNJN01008713.1:163599-341394 GCA_008042485.1 Drosophila mayri
CGCCCCCCCCCCCCCTTTCATTTTCCCCTCCGGAGTTCTCATTCGCACGTAATTAGCTGTTAATTTGGACTGCCACTTGGCAACCGGGGTGAGCATTTTACTTTCTAACTTTTTCATTATTTCGGAAAACGGGGTAAAAACTTTCATAGGGAAATTACTGGGCACAACAAAAAAAGTGTTTTTTTTTATTTGCCACAGGAGAGTTGTTGGGAAGTTGAGAGTTTATTAGTTGCTTTTTAATATTAATTTTATTACATTTAATATGTTTACAGATTTATATAAACTCTTGCTTGGGAAATACATATCCACCAAGTTATAGCAACATTTGTGAGGTAAGTAAGTAACTTTTTCAAGTTTTATAATCTTCTAAATAATAATGTTTAGTTTTTTATTTTTAAATATATATATTGGCTTCAACTTTTGATTTAAATAAATTGAAAATATGAAAATATAACTAAGGCTCTATCCTAAAGCTAAAATTGTCTTAAAAACATAATTAAAAATATTTATAGGTAAACTACATTGGTCATGAAATACAGATATTTTTCTATTTATTGGATTTGGTTAAAATACAGATATCATTATACCCTATAACATATGGCACACTTAAAGGCAAGTGCGCTGCCAAAATAAATCCCTTAACGCCGCCCAACTCCGCCATTGTCATGTGAACAGAGTGCTTTGGCAAATTGGGCGGACGGCGACGTTGTCTGCTTTGCCATCGACAGCTGTTGGCGTCATTTACAAAAGCTTTTTGGCCGTTTTATGGGATTTTGCAACAG
Organism: Drosophila mayri; assembly: GCA_008042485.1. Taxonomy (NCBI): domain Eukaryota; kingdom Metazoa; phylum Arthropoda; class Insecta; order Diptera; family Drosophilidae; genus Drosophila; species Drosophila mayri. Next base: position 164,382 of record VNJN01008713.1, read on the forward strand.
TTTCATTTTCATTTTGCGCAGGGCGCTTACACACACACACACACACACATGCAGGGGTGTGCGGAAGGGGGGGGGTCGCATAATGCCGCCATTAGAAGTTGCCGCCAAGCACTTGCTAACGCCAAAAGATGATGATGAGCAGCAGCGGCAAAAGCAATAGCAACAAGGACCATATGTGGGGGCAGAGTCGTGGCCAAAGGAGGGAGGTATTTTGAGGGGGGTAAAAGTACCTATTTCTTCACAGAAATTATTAAGCAACCAACTGGCAGGTATTTTTAGGTGGGCTTTTTAAGTATTAGCATGAATACTTAAATGGAAGAACTAATATATAACATTATTTGAATTTTAAATATATTATATTAAATTTTTTTACTCAACTGATAGCTCTTTAAAATATCCTTTGATTTTAAAGAATGTCAGAAAATCACCCCGTTGTAAATATCACGCATACGCCCCATTGTATGTGAATTTGCCAAGTGCATCTGTATGCTCCGCTGAATTTGTATCTGTATCTGTGGCTGTATCTGTATCTGTGTGATGTTGCGACAACGATAATAGCTCCAACGTTTGTTGATTCGTTTGCCGTCTATGTCTGCCACCTCATACCGGCTCCTCCATCATCTTCCCTTTCCTTTTTCTTTTTTTTTTTTTGCCATTTTCCCAGCCCCATTTTCCCTAACCCCTCTTCACCATTTTCCCCTACCCCCCTTTCACAATTTTCCCAGGCTTCATCGTCGTCCTCGTCGTCATCGTCAGCGTCATATTTGAACTTTTAATATTGACGCCATTTAACACGTTCTGGTGGAAATTTTATAAATGACTCTGTCTGTTGGTGGCTCCCCACTTGTACCCACTGGCTGCCACTTGTTCCTCGTCGATATCCCTCCCCACTAGGTGGCCTCCTTATCCCGCCCCTGATTCCCATCATGAAAATAGTTGTAATAATGTCGAACCGCTGATGATGATAGCACCGTTTAGGCGTCGGATTTGGGCCGAAAAAGTAGGGAAATCATTTTTTAAATTGGTTAATATTAATTTATTTTAAATAAATAATTTTATTTGATTTTTTGAAGTCAGTTTAAGGAATACATATTTTTTAAGGATTTAAAAAGCAGTAGTTCAAAAGAGAATAACAAAAGGTCCTAAGAAAGGAAATTCTTAAATAACCAAAATAATTTTTTTAAATATGTAAATTAAATTAATTTATTACTTTAAAATTAATTTTTATTTTTTAACCTAGTTGAAGGCATATAAATTTATATTTAAGGCTATAAAAAGCAAAAGTTATAAGAAACGTTATAAGAAATTTTGGTAACGGCTTAAAGAATGTTTTTTAAATTACAAAATTAATATTTAAAATACTTATTTTGTGCTGATAATTTACTGATTAATAAACATATTTATAGGAGTTTAAATATGCATGCCGGCAAATATATTTCAAAAAGTCTCCTAAATTTAAGTATAAGAATCCTTTGTAATGGCTTGTGGCAAGGACCTCAGTTAGGCTATGCTGGATGAGTCTTTGGACTTAGAATTGGAGCAGCATTTGTAGGAGGAGCTATAGCAGGAGTTGGTGTTCCCCATTCAACCTGTCAGAAGTCACTTGCGGCTTTTAGGTTGAATTGTCTGCGAATTAGCTGGAGAGCAAATCACTTAAAGCGACCGCGCAGCAGCTCAATCACAGCGCCAGGAGGAGAGTGGGAGACATTGAGCGGGCTTTGGGACCGGATGGCGCCAGGACATCAGAATGTCAGGATACGACAGCGAAGGAGTCACTACTACCATATCGATTGTGAGGAGTGTGTGGCATCTTATAAATCGATATGAGTGTCTGCTGCACTCACTCACTCCCCCCCGTTCCTGCCTCCCCCCAGGAGACGTGGGAGACGACACGGAGATGGGCACAAAATTGAGCCGCATGGAAAACCCAAGTTCGATCGTTACTCACTGGAGTTTCTGGCATACACTGAAGGAAATTTAATGGGGTTATGCAATTCTTCGATTTTTTTGCAATTCTCATTATTTAAAAAAAAGTCCTTAAAATTCCTTAATACTTTGCTTGAATTTATATTTATTGGCCCTAAATGGGTATACATTATTTCTCTTAATTTTAGTTAGTAAAATAACCCCCTTTTTCTCGCTGTTCACCATTGAAAGGGGAACTGCAAATGGGCGCAGGAGCTGTGGCATCGCGTCATCTTGTCAAATATTTCGCGCTAAATTAACACGACAGGGCGCCCAAATGGAGTAAGGAGATGTCAGTCGGGCCGAGTCACAGACTCTCGCAGGTCGGTCCTCGAAGGACGAAGGCAACACAAAAAAAGTAAAAAAAAAAAAATCGTACACTTAAAGTGGTGCTCTGGCGGAGGGGTACCTCCTCCTCTGTGCCTGCTCCTTTTTGCACATACTCGTACATAACTCAAATAGCGACGCAGTCCCTGCATGTGTCTGTGTAAGTGCATAATTTGTTGGCTTTGTGCAACACCACCCACCACCATCCTCAACCCCCCATCCATCGAAAGCTAGACCCTGTCTCTGACGAGGACGAGAAAGCTGTGCTAGCAACAAGACGGGCCAAAAGTCCAGGAAACTGGGACGTAATAGACCGAAGATTGGAATACCCTTGAAGGGTATTGAAGTCAGGATAATGATAGGTTTTACTGGGACATTAATGAATCTTAGATTTGTCTCTTTAAAGATTTACGTAAATACAGATTGTTATGAGATATTTTGATATTTTTTAAGGCGTTTTTAGGCATATTTTTTACTTCCCCAATTCAAAGGACCTCCTTCTGGTAAGGGTATCAAGGAGGAGTGGAAAAGGACGAGGCTTGCAACAGCTGCCGCTTGCAAAAGTTAACACCAACTAAGGACAGACTCAAAAGACAGACAAGGCGGCAAAAAGAGAGATCCTGATGGCTAGACAAGGACAGCAGGGGTAGGAGATAGACGTAGAAAGAGATAGGAAAATAGAGATAGAGAGAGATAGAAAGCTCCACACAGACACGGCATATTATTAAAAATGATAGCAGCAATTTGGGCGACGGCGTAATTAAAATTAGTCAACCTAATGATGCATCATCATCATTATCAGACAGCGGTGGCAACGAGTTAAGCCTGCTGCAGCCCCCCTTAAATCTTTCCTACCCCACCCCTGATTTTGGAAAACAGCAAGGAAATAAGAATAAATTAAATCGGAATCGAGATTATCTGAGGAATTATTTCAAGACTAAAATAAAATTGATAATGTTTCAAATAAGAGGAGAGGGTTATGTAAATTGGGAAATATTATAGACTTAACGATAAACCCAAAAAAAATCTAGAATTTGTAGGCTGAATGTGAATTTAGTACTTAAGCTATAAGTTAACTTGAAAAGGAGCTAAAATAAAGGTTAATCTATATTTTACATGTTAAATAATGAAAAATATTTTCTTGTATAATTTTTTTTTAAATTTTTTTAAGAGTTATTTTACAGTTATTTCATCTAAATTTAACATATTATTATTTATTAGTATTTATTAATTTGGAATATAATTTAGCCAAGGAATTTAATTTTTTCCTAACATATTTATTTTTAAGACAGTATATATATAATGTTTCTAATTATTATAAATTAATTAACCTTATCCTCTTAATCCTTAAATTGATGACTTGCTGAATGCAAACATAAAGTTAAGGGACAATTTAAGGGTGCTGATCTTGAATTTATAACTCTCGCTTCCCACTTCATAAGCCAGTTGTAAATCCATAATTTTCTAACTCCCTTCCTAGATGACGTCATTATGGAGACCCATATGGCGTGAAAAGAGCAAGGAGCGAGCAAGGAATAAGGAGGGCAGCATGGACGACGCATTAAAAGCCAATAACAACATCCGTGATGAGCATGAAATTAATTTACAGAAAGCACTTGATGGGCTTATTGACAGACGCGGGCATCGCATCGCACATTTATGGCTCATGGCATATAGCCATGGCCCATGTTTGCTCTAAAACTGAACCAGACGGCGAAAAAGTGTGTGGATATAGCCGACTATATGTAGCTATGTCTGTATATATTTAGTATATGGGAGGGATGCAACAATAAACAGACGCACACTTATTAATTAAAAGCATACATTAGGGCCACCACTCGCACAGAGGGCAGCAACAGCAGCAGCAGCACAGAGGGCTTTATGTGCGGCCAGAGCATAAACCCCATAAAATCCTTATAGTGCCTCCGACACCCTTCCACCCATGCACTTGAAAACTAGACTAGCTAAGATTAGAATAGAAAATAAACTTAATAAATAAAAATAACTAGTTATATGTCTTAATATATATTTAATATTGGTTTTTCCCACCTAATAAATTTATTATTTAGTGGAAATCCCTTAAATTTCATAATTAAACTAGAAATGTATTGCTTAAAATAATACGCCCAAAAATTGGTATTATATTTTGGGCTCTTCTAAAGATTATTTTAGAGAATTATTTTTTACAGTGCCTGCTTGTAGCAACATTTGGTGTGCACATTGAATCGCCGCCTTCTTGGCCTTTTCGGGGATCGGAATTGGCTTTGGTTTTGGCTTTCGCTTTGGTTTTGCTCTCGGTTTTTGGAGCTCATAAAAATTGGCTTAGACCGCATGAGTGTTGGCCCCATGACTCCCCCTTTGTGTGTGTGAGAGCATGATTGTTTATATGGGCAACTATTAAGCGAGCTGAAAAGTTGACATTATTTTTCGTTTATATTTAATCATAATTCCAATTAAAATTGCCTTTACGAGGCAGTCAACAATGATGGAGGAGGTGGAAGTATGGGGGACTGGAGAATGCATCGTAAAACTCCAAGAGTCCAGAGAGTGTGATGATGACTAAGGAAATCCAAATGGGATGCTGAGGGTTGAGCTATTACACGCAGCTGTGCGGGTTAATCAGACCGAAAAGTTGAGGAGTAATTGAGGAATTTAATAATGCATTACAAACTACACAAAATGCGGCTCAGTCAACAAACTAAATAGCACATGAGCACATTACTAAGCAATAACATAACTCTTAATTTAATAATACATTCTTAAGCAATTTCATCTGAAATAAAAGGGGAAAAATATATAAAGAGGATGATTATAATCGATAATTATCAATAAGGATATTTAAAATTAATTGTACTTTTATCCTTCTATTTATTTTAAAATCCAATTAATTTACTGACTTCATAAACCGATAACTGTTTTAATTTTAGAAATGGCAAACTTCGATTTAACCTTGATAGCGATCATACATATTTTAGCCAAGGAAACCCATTGCCTGCATTAATGAAAATGGAAAATGATTATCTGATGCAAGACGGCCTCTCATTGACTCCATTGGCCACAAAGATCAAAGAACCGAAGGCTGCTTTCATTTTAGTATTTGCCAGCTTTATTTATTTTCTAATGATTTATTTATCTCTTACCCTTTGTGGCTGATGCTGTAACTGTATACATATATACACATATCTCTATATGTACATATCTGTAGTTTGCAATGCATCTGTGAGTTGACTTGCACACATGGCACGTACCGGAATACAAATAAATATTTTTGCAACAGCTGCAGTTGAAAATATCCATGTATCAGTGCCATAAAAAGCGCCTCCCTTTCAATTCAAATGCACGCAGTTCGCATTCGCACCACCCCCCACACCCACCACCCACAATTGGCCGCCTAATCCTGGGCCAGAACATCATACTATCAGGGGATATCCCTTCCAGCCTCCTGCGGTCACTGCATTTGCGGCCAGTTCAATTAAATTTGCTTAGTTCAATGCATGCGGGTGGCCCACTAAAAGGGAAGGTCCCCCTGGATGAGGTCCGGTGATGCTGCTCAGGAATGATAACGATATATTAACAAAAAAAAAAATTCATCTATATAAAGCATTGTTTTCTGGCAAAATGTGCAGTATTTGGAAATATATTTGAAAGTTATAAACAGTAATTTTTTACATTTTTGATTATACAATAAAATCTAACAAATATCGAAGAATAATTATAGATTATATATTCATAATGAGAGTTTTTTTTATAACTACATTTTTAGAATATTTAAGAACCAGCAATAATCACCATATCAAAAAATATATGTTTTCCATATATTTAAATGTTACGTGTTTAAAATTTCTATATTTAATATTTATTTATGATTAATTAATTATTGTTTTATAGCTAATCTTTCAGTATCAATACCTTTTCCTTAAGAAAAAAGCATATTTTGATATTTTATTTGAAATGTTTAAAAAATGAAATAGAATTTCTATATATCTAATATTATATTGAAAAACATATTTATTATATTCGTTATTCTATAGAAAACGATATTTTTCGCACACACCCCTAGCTGAAGGGGCAAAGGCATTTCTATCACTTCATATTTCTTTCTATTTGGTGGACAAAAACCTAGCTACCTCCCTCTCTCCCCACCCTGAAACGGGCTCAATTAATTTATTTGTTTATTGCATTTCATGCGCCATATTTAAATCATGAGAGAGAACAAGAGTCAGGGGCAGATATGGGAATATACACACACTGGTATCGTTTATCATTATATGGCCTATTAATTACCAAATACCGTTTTGCCAGTCTACACTCCGGGCTCTCCTCCATGGATTACAATGGTTTCCACTTGGAGGGTATATTGTATATTGGTAGAGAAGGTAACAATTGGTATTAAATATAAATAAATAAATTTGAGAGGAACGAACGAACGAAGGAAATAAATTTTAAGCAAATTCTATAAAAATAAGTATGTTTTATATTTTTTATAGACAGTATTTATTAGAGGAAATTATATTAGATATATTTTTATAAGAAACTAAGGCTTAGCTCTATATTCAGTGTTCTTATTTAACAAATTGAAATAAATATTCTGACATATTTTAATTTTTAAAATATAAGTTACATAGTAATAAACCATTAATTCCTTTTTATTTAAGTTTTTATTTATTATTACATACCTATAGTATTATTTGCTCGGCCAATCGCTTTTAATAAAGGACACTCAACGACAGTATTCGCAAGTCTTTATATTGAGGCATAAAGTTCTTTCTTGTTTTCAAATTGGATTTTCACTTGTTTTTATGGCTTTGAGTGGGGGCCAGGATCTGCTTTTGACCACGAATGCAGCAACGCAGCAAGTGCAGCTGGCGCCATTCCGAGAGCTGCTCCTCCTATAGGACCCACTTTCGAGCTCCTGCTCCTGTTGCTCCTGTCCTCCCGCCAGGATGCTTCACCCTCTCTCTCTCTCTCTCTCTGTTCCTACTGTGGATGATGCTGTTGTGTCTGGCGACTTTTCACATGATAAATGATGCAACAGACTAAACGTTCAAAATCGCTGCAACGAGGGCGGAATGCAAGGACCCAAGGATGAGTATGAAAATGGGATTGGCTAAGGGATGGCTCTGGTGTATGACATGGCAACAGAGCCTGGAACTGGGACTGAGACTGAGACTGAGAAACGGTGATGCAATGGCCGCCTAATAAGCCAACACACCAGCGCGTGACAAAACAAACAAATTGATGGAATGCCGGGCATCATAAATAATGACTTGCGATCCCAGGAATCCAGATCCCAGATCCCAGATCCCAGAAACAAAGGCCAATAATAAACTTGGTAGAGGGCGCAGCCAGTGCCCAGCTCCAGGATATTTCAGTGAATTGATTCCAAGCTATTTGTAGTTGCATTTTTTGGTCTGACGAGTTGAGCTCATAAATAATTGAGGAAATTTGATAGAAACACGATAAGATATATACTTTAGTTTTGGGAAAATTAAGTAAATAATAGTAAATTGTGTTGGATAATTTTATATGGATTTTTGAATGATTTTCAATTTTGCAGTCAGTATTTCTTATACAAGTTTATGTCGGATTTCATGCCATTATCATATAGGGTTTATACGTATATATTTTTTATGTATTGCGACTGGCATAAAAAGGTCCTCGGAAAATCGTCATTAAGCTGTGTGGCCATAAAAAATATATAGACCATGTGCAGGACAATGCGAGCCGCTTGGAAAAACCTTTAACAATTTGACACATGATTGTTCACATCTCGGTTATCTTGCCATATTCCCCCCGCTTCCCTTTTCCAAGCGTCCTTTGCATTTTATAGGACGGACCGAGTGAAACGCGCACTTCCGGCTGCCTAAAAATAGCTGCAAAAATTATTGAGAGGCAACCAAACGCAAATATAGTTGAGGTAAAAAAAAGAAAAATAAAATAAAAATATAAATATATTAATAAGTAAGTCTGAAATATCAAATATTTATTAGGTAAAATAAATAAAATGTAAGTTTTAAAAGCTATGCAGAAGGTAAGAACCTTGAATCAAAGCCATACAAAGTTATTACAAATCTCTAAACAAATATTAAAAACAAAAAATCTAAATATTTATAATTAATTTGAAAGATATTAATTTAATGGCTTAATAATTTTAAGGATTATTTTTAAACCAAACCCGAGAAGAAACCCTATAAGAACAAATATTTTCTTACCTTCCTTCTCAGCCCTTACACATTCCTCATTTCTCTACTAAAAAAAAGGATAATTTATATTATTAATTTAACAAACTTCTAACCTATTATTTTGTCCATATCTGTGACTGTGTGTGTTCTGTATGCAGATGACAATGGACGCGCGAAGGGAGTCCAAAAAATGTTCGAACGCATATTGTTAACAAAGGTCAGGCGCCGGGGGAGCAGGGGTTGGGAAATTGGGGGCTGTTGCTGCTGGTGGGCGTGGCGGATGGAAATCGGATATGTGCACAACAATACACACACATATACACTCACATACACCCATGCAAAATGTATAATTAACCATACACACACGCGCATTTTTGATGGGGCTTGGGAGGCGGGCTTGGGTCTCGTCGTCCTTACAAAAGAAGTACAAGAAGGGGAAATAAGAAGGAGGAGAATGAAGGAGGTTGGAGGAGGCTGAGGGACAGAGGAGGAGGAGGAGGTGTGTATGTGTGGCAAAATGTTACGGCCGTTTACACAGCCAGCCGGGCACTTCGATTCGCCGCTGAAGCTCTCTTTGGGAAAGGAGTCAGTCCTCCTTCCGCCGTCACACCATCCTCTACAGCCGACCAGGCATTGAATATTTTGACTTTTACCGAATACCCTGACAGCGAAAAAGGGGCTTAACCGAATTGTTAAGGATTCCTGTTTTATAAGACTTGAAAACCCTTTAAACCGTGAACTTTCATAAGGCTTAATTCTTATAATCATGCGAAGGTCCCTCGCACATGGGAAACTCTCTCTCAGAATTACAAATCAGCTAAGATTAATATACTTATTAAGAGTCACCATATTTTCCCAAGAATTTCTTCAATATTTTCCAATAGCTTTCCATTCATTTCGTAGAGCATTCCATATGGCATGTGAATTTTCCTCATAATTGCTCTTGCCTCTTGCCACTTCCTGCCTGCCTCATCCCATTTTTCGTGCTGCATGTGATGTTGGCAGTGGCCAACAATGAAACTGGGGAAAATGTTGCTCGTTTTTTGTCGGTCTTCACAGTGCCAGTGCCACCACCACCCCCACCATCGTCGCCAGCCGCTCCCCTCTACAATTTTTGCACACATTCCTCTCTCGCCTTAGACCAGCCCCGCAGTCGTCCTGGTGATGGTTTGGTCCACTGGCTGCTCCTTTGGCCAATGCTGCTGCTGCTGCTGCTGCTGTTGAATGCTGTGGTCAGCATTGCTGCTGCTGCCGCCTTCTCCCATATAGAGTCCGGCCAGTGTCCCGGCTTTTTCCATGACCCCGCTTCGCAAAAATATGGAAACATTTGGCACTAATTGCATGTGCTCAGCAGCAATGTTGCTCCTGTTGCTGCCACTGCTGCTCCTGGTCGTCGTCCTGTTGTTGTGCGACAGTTATGACAGCGGGCAATGGAAAATGGCAGTTGGGATGTGTGGAAAGTGGAGGCGTCGGCATCAGCGTCGGCGGCTGCACAAAGCACAAAAGAAATTGCGCAAAAATCGTTGTAACAAAAGAACAGGACACGCATTCACACACACACGCTCACACACACATACATGTGCTGAAAAAAGGCCAATTCCAGGACATCATAAACGTTTGGCACACGGTGGAAAAATCTAAAATGAAAATGAAATAAGTGAATTTATTTAAAGAAAATAGGAGGCTGGAGTTTTACAAATTTCTTGATTAAAATATAATATATTCTCTATATAATAATCAAGACTATATCATCAGCTTTATATTATATTTTAATGCTGATTATATATACAAATATTTACAAAAATATTTCCCCCTGTGCAGTCGTTGAGGGCGAGGCCAAAAATGTGGCCAAGCCAACTAACGAAAGGAACAAAGTGGGCAGTTGTTGGGATTGTTACACATGGCAAAGGCATCCTCTCCTGTTGCTCCTGTTCTGGTTCTGTTCTGGTCCTTCTTCGGGACTATTCTATACTGTTTGCTACTCCTTTCTAATAGTTGTTACACATACGCATAAAAGCCAACGACGTAGCAGCAACAGCAGCCGTTGAATGCCAAGAAAAAAGCATGAAAGAAGAATGCTAGCAAGGCCAGCAAGGAGGCCAGGACAACATCGTGAAAGGCAAAAATCCGCGGCATATGCACGTTTCTGCATTTCAGAATATTTGTCTGACCAAAGTCCTTATTAGTCCTTTTGAAATGGGAAGTCATAAAGGCAACGCAGGAGCATAAGCAGGTATAAAAGCCAGTACTTGGGCCAAGATTGGCCCAAATGTATACTTTAGGTTAGGGATGGCAGCACATAGAGATAGGTCGACAATTTATTAATATTTGATGCAAACTTTGATTTATAAATATCTAATTTAAAACTTGTAAATATCAAAGTAATCAAAAATTGTAAACCTTTTCCATCGTTTAACATTTGCTCCGACTTCTAAGGTTCTTTCTATCTTGACAGGACACTCACCTGTAATGCCTCCCCCCTCCCACCCCTGGGGACTCCAAGAGTCTGGCTCGGCTCTAATTGGTTTCGGCTCCCCTTGTTCGTGTGGCAGTCAGCGTCTCGGATGGCGCTCCTCTCGAGACAAAGTATTTTTGGCCAGATTCTAGACACTCTTGCTGCCTTTTCTGATTTTCGTTTTTTCCGATTTTGAACGCCCAGAAGGGGATGGGAGCAAACTCATTTTCCAAAGAAGACATCAAGGGGCAAGAGAAAAAAAAACATCTAAAAAGAGGCGAAAATTTATTGAAGAGCAAACTCATTTGACTATAACTTATGATTGGATTATCGGTTTAGTATGGCATTTGACAGCAGCCAGCCATGTGAGTGTGGGAGGGGTTGGGGTGTATGTGTGCCTGGGTGTGTGCCTGGGTGTCTGCCTGGGTGTGTGTGTCTGTGATAAGACATATGTCTGTGCGCCTAAATGCAGGCTATATGCAAGCCGAGGAGCGCCTCCAGTGGGAAAGTCATAAATGCGCCGCAGACAAGCGGAAAGATGCTGGCTGACTGTCTGTTCCTCTCTCTCTCTCTCTCTCTTTGTGGGTCTTTCTCCGTCCCCCCTACCATCTCTTTACTTTCTTCCACCTCTTTCTCATTTTCTCCTTCACTGTGAACCCTCCTTTCTTGCTCTTTTTGGCCAGCAATTCGTCTGGCTGGGATGCACAGAGAAAATATGTGGGTTAATGTCAAGGATGTTTCATAATCTTTAAGCTCTTTGCAGCTCTAAGAATTTTTTTTCTATAAAGAACATGATTTTCAATGATATCCTTTAGATTTTAATAGAAAATACTACTATTTTTCAGAGCTTTTAAGTACATTTTTCTTATAGAATGATTTTGTTTCATTTGAATTTTTTTTTATATTTAAAAAAATACTGACATTTGGGTTTAAATTTTAAAGCAAAATAATTTTAAAAATATTTAAATATTTAAACCAGTTTTGTCAAGTGTCCCCCTTTGCTTGGCCTTCGTCTGGTTGGAGTTTTGGTTTTTTGGGTCTCGCTTTGGCTGCTTCATTTGGCTCCGGCAACATGCAACAGCAGCAGCAGCAGCAGTCAGCGCGATTGCTTTATGTCTATGCCGTAGCATCCCCCTTTTCGTCCCTGTCCCCTACCCCTGAACCCCCTCGAAATCGAACCCCCCTGCGCTTTGTGTGTGAGCCTGTTAGGGTCTGTTTTATTGCGCCATAAACACGCACTTAAGCACACACACAAAAACATAACCAAATACCAAGAATATGCACCCAGAAAAAACAAATAAAATATTACAAATATTTTATAATAATTTAAATAAATAACAAATATATTTACAAACAAAACATTGTAGAAATCCTTAAAAAAATAAATAGAGGGACATTTTTTGAGAATAAATTTCATTAAAAATAAATAAAAAGTGTCAGGGAAGAGTTTATTTCACAATGAAAAAAAAAAATTGCCATTGAATTATTTTTTAAAAATTTTCAGAGTTCTACTACTATCCTTTCCGTGTTTATATACTTCTGCGTGTATGGCCTAAATAGTCCCCTTTCCCCGTACCATCTTCTAGTCATAACTTTAGGTAGCCTTTGGAAATGTGTAGCAGAGTGTAAAATTTTGATTTTTCAACCTACACAAACAAAGGACAAGGACTTCAACGGGGGGAGCATAAAGGATAACATTGGCGGAGGAAGGGGGTTTCCAAATGGCGGCTTTGCGAGGAGCAACAGAGTGTTTTGGCAAATAGTATAGAGCCAGTATATAGAGGGGAAATTTTTGATTATTTTTAAGCTTTACGATTTATTAAACTAATAGAATAAATTAAAAACAACTTTCAAGTCATAATAAAAACTTAACGTAACTTCCGTATATCAAATTTAAAAACTTTAAGTAAAATAATTCCCGCCTGGTCAGAGGTCCTAGTCCGGACTCCGGACTTTAATGCATTTAGCTCCAGCAAATGAGATGGCCTAGCTCCTGGATTCTACTCCTGTTCCAATAAATGTGTGAGTGTGCGTGTGTGTGTGCTGCTCCTGCTCCTTTTCCCGGATGGCGTTACCAAGTGTCGTCGCGCCATGAGAGACGCAAAAATCTCGGTATAAACTAATTATGTCTGCTTTTTAGGCGCTCAGGCAGGCGGACGACACACACACACACACACACACACACATACACACCCCCTCCCCCCTGCCACTTCCCCCTTAAGTAAAGATATTGAATTTCCCAGTGAAATTTTCTTGCCAGCAGCGTATTCCAGCAGGAGATTCAACAAGTTTTTCAGCTGACTGAGACTGATGATATCCTGCTTTGCTTATTTTTTCCTTTTCGTAGCATACAACGCAGCGCTAATTGAGGGTGTCCCTATGTGTGTTTCAATGTGTGCGGGTGTGAGTGCGTAAATCGATTATTTAACATTTTTATATCCTTGTGCTTTTGTTGTTGTTGTTTCAATCAAAGTGAAGTTGCTGCCGTTGGGGAAACAATTCCTTGTTGTCGAGTGGATCCAAAAACTCGACTCCTTGGCAATAATTGGTTATCCTTTCACCGCTCTCTCTCTCTCTCTCTCGCTGTTAGCGAAGTTTCGAACAAAACAACAACAGTTATGTAACGCAGGACTCTCTAACAGAAGTCCTGGCTTAACATAAAAAGAGAGAAAGAATATCCTTCAGAGGCAGCAAGAGAGGCCAAAAGAGAGCCGCAGAGAATGAGAGCAAGTAAGTGAGAGCAAGGAAGTAACAAAGTAAGAGCCACAGGACCTTCCCTTAAATATAACAGTTTGCCAAACATTTATCCATAAACTGTTAAGGTTTTTGCCATAAAATATAAACATTTTAGTAAGGTAAAAATTTTATAAAAATATATATTTTAATTATATATAACGGGCTTATTAAATTACATAGATTTCCTTATTAATTGTTTTTGATATAAAGCCATTTTTATCCCTATGAATACCCTTTTCAAAAGAGCTAAAGCTTCTATTATATAATAAATTTTATACACAATAGCTCGTAATTTAATATAATAAATAAATTAATAATAAATTTATTTAATAATTATTTGTAAGTAAATTCAAACTTATTATCCAAAACTCAAACCCTTGAATATAAGAGTCGCTTGCCATAAATCACATTTTCACTTTATTAGCATCACATTCCTGTTAGTCAACAATAAATTTTGGAATTTTTCAAATTCTCTTAAGTGTTTTACTTTTTCTCAGCCACAATGTTGCTCTCTTGTCAATAAAAAAAAAAAAACGCAGGCGCAGCTAAAATATATTAAAATTTGTATGGTTGACTTTATGGTGTTTGGAGATGGGTTCAGATATTAGGAGCTGATATTTCAGGAATACATAATAATATATATGGAGTTCAGTTTTAAAAATTAACAAAAAAAATATATATATATAGAATAAAGGTTAAATAAAACAAGATTTAAGTAATAACCAATTTTTTTTATATTATTTTTGTTTACAAGGAAAGGCCATTGACGGCTCTATTTTTTTTATAATTTATTGATTATCATATGAAGAACATTAATTAAAAAACAATTTCTTTAATTTATTTAAGAAAACTTCTAGCAATTTAATTTATTTAATCATTTTTAAGCACTTCCCACTGACCTAATATATATTTTAAGCCTGAGGAAAGTATAAAACTGCTCTTCTCATATCAAATATCTCCCGATCCTTTACCTTTAACCATAGTCTAAGGGTACTTTTCCCATCTTTAGAGCCAGTTCAATGGCCCATTTGGACACATTATCCATTAAGTTCCATATTTGCCACAGCCAACTATTCCAATTAGTAGCGCCCAGTTGGAGGATAGTGCTTGGCAATTGACGGGGAATCCGGCAAATATTTCAATCTCCTTAAGGGGATGGGAATTGGAAGGATTTCGCAGCTATCGGAGGACTCTGAGGACTCTGAGAGCACTCGGAGGCGTGGCACCGAACATCAGCATCCGGAATATCGTGTTGCGGTTGCCTGGGACGTGTCACGGGGTTGCTTGGCGATAAATTTGTATTCAAAATGGAGCCCCAAACGAAATTATCGACCACAGACAGATTTCAGACGTGGATTCAATTACAAAGCACACTCGGACACTGGCGGGGCTCATCTTGGCCAGAGTGGGTTAATGGGGGGTTAAGCTGGGGGGAGGGGGTTTGTCTTTGTCTTAGGAGCTCCACAAATACATATGCATAAATTCCAGCTGCTATTTACATAAATGGGAGCCTTGGTGTGTGTGGGTGTGCGTTATGACATTTGCTTACGAAATGAACATCATTATTGATACACTGAGGGAACAAAATTATAAAACGGGAAGACCCATCAATTTATATATTTTTGGTTGCTTTTTTTTTGTATATTTTGTATGGTTTTTATTTGTATAATATCAATATTTAAATGTTAAATGCAATTTTTGTCGATATTATTAAATTCTTAAGAAAATTGCGTAAATAAAATCATCTTATCTGCTTAATATTTTTCCATAAAATCATTGGAATATATATAGTTGTTTTTTCCGAGTGCATACACAAACGAGGAGCACTTAACGGGCAGTCCTGATGGTGGATAATTAGCTATACACACTCGCACACACCTGAAGCCCCTCCTTCTCCTTCTCCTTCTCCGCCTCGCTTTAGTTCATCTCGTAACGTAATTGGTCTGTATACAATTGTAATTATAAACCACTAATAAGATTCGAACACGAACCGATTTTCCAACAGCCATTGAACGTGGCACCGTATGTAGGCATCTCCCCGTTTTGGGGGAAAATCCCCACCCAGCGATTTTCCACACCCCCCTCGCAGCGTTCAACCCCTTTCGTTGCCACATCAACAAGTTAATTTTGCATTTTGCGAGTGGCGGGCGTAGGGGGAGAACTGGCGCTTAAGTGACTATTTAATGCGATTAAAATCGGAAAAGCTTCGCTTGACCAGGACACACTCTCTGTCGCTTTCGTAGGGGCTTTAGGGGGTAACCGGGGTCACAGGTATCCCAGATGCACCGCTCGCAAATTGCGTTTCCCTGGGACCTCGCCTCGCTGGTAAATGGAAATGATTGAGTTGGAGGAAATCAAGTTAAAGAATATCGAAACTGAATTATGTTCTGCATATCCTGGACTTTGATCTCAATTGGGGGCTTGAGTTAAGAAAAATAAATAGTGGGGCTGGTTTTTCATTTTCTGGCAACAACATTTTCTATCAACAAGTTGGATCGGAATTTGGAAAACTTTGACGTTGGGAAAATATATTTCAGAAGTTATAAAAAAATGTATAGCAAAATATATATTGAATATAACATAATAAAATATTTAAAAATATAGAAATATATAGAACTAAAAATATATTGCTTTGTTTCTTGATTTATTTATCGAATAAATACCACACAGTTGCACAGCAACTAAAATTAAATGATTGTAACAGAATTAAATATTATTAAATATTATTATTTTTCTTAAATAAATTTTGTAACCTCAAAAATAAGTTTTTAATAATTTTATTTATTTAAATTTCAAATTTTCGTGGCCATTAATTGACATTTCTATAGGCAGATTCGATTTAAAGCAAAAATTTGAAATTGAAAACAAAAAAGGAAACAGAAAAGTATCCACTAGAATCGATGACCTTGTCTAACTCCTTCATCCCCAACCTCCCCCCTGTTCAGCTGAGATTACCCGACTTGCTGGGTCCATCTGCCTCTGTCGCCTTTTGGCGGCGGTCTCTTTCGCTGACGAAATGGAAATGGAAATTGACAAGTGACCAAGTTGGCGGAGGATGTGATGACCACCTCCCAAGGAAGAGTGCACTCACATGTGAAATGGAAAAAATTATAATCCAAATAAGAGAATGCAAAGGGTATATTGGGGGCAAATCCAGGCACATCCTGGCGCACACACACGACGAGCGCCAAGGAGCTAGCGATGCGAGGCAATCGAAATCGATGACGGATATGCCGGGCAGGACAACAAGTCACTCCAGCGGCTCCTTGGCGCTCCTTTCGCTGGCTGCTCGCTGCTCCCTCCTCTCTGTCTGTGTGTGTATGTGTAGCCATTTTTGAAAATTTCTTAAAATTCAATAAATATTTATGAGTTGATAATACCGAAGGCACACACCACACACACACACATACATACCCCTCACCACACTCGCAAATGGTATGGTCGCTTGGTTGAATTAAATGGATTACGAATACACAGTCCGAGATATATATATACATATATATATATATCTCGATAAAGGAAAAAAAGTAAATTAATAATTTAATGAAGTTTAAATTATACTTTTCTATTATTAATTTTGAAAAAGGAACAAAGGATTAATTCAAGTAAATTGATGGAAAATGAATGAATGAAAATGAAAAATCATTGTTAAATAAATATTTAAAAGAAAAATAATTAATTATTAAAAAGTTTACAGAAAAAACAAAGATCTTAAGATCCCAGCTCACGAGCTGTATAAATATGACCGGTACTGTGCAAAGGACGAGGCAAAGGAAGCGCCACGCACAAAATGCAAACACGCACAGCGGAACAACATGGCAGAAGGATGTGAGGAGAGGGAGAGCTGGAGCAGGAGCAGTTCCTGGTTAGCTTGTGCATCTCAAAGTGGAACGGATGCTCACGGAGCAGCGTTAGTAAATGTGCATAATTCATGCTCGTAGTTATCCGTTTGCAGTTCGCATTAGTGGATAATCGGGTGAAGGACACGCCACGTGCGCCGTCGAGTCCTTTTAGCCGAAATAAGCCAAGCCAATCGAATCATTTGATTAATAAATACATGTATATAAATAATACAATTATTATTGTATTTTTTTTTTAGATTTTAATATATTTTTAATATTTTTCGGCAGGTCTTTAATGATAATAATCACTGGGCTTACTAAGATCAAATTTTAACTTAAAAATTCGGAAAATTCTAAAAAATCATATCAAGTAATCCTTGACATCGAACTGACGCTCCTGTCACCGGCAGGCCTACGGGCCCAGCCTAAAATCGTGATACAATTATGGGCGAGTTATAAATTGTATTTTAATATATTTTTTATATACCTAAAACAGATTTATTCCGCAGCCATCTGATACACTGATAAACTGGCGATGGCACCCGTCCTACGATTGACGCGCAGCTTGACATCTGGATTTTTGATCTTTCGCCAAACAATTATAATAATTAAGAAATAAAAGCAAACGGTCTCGATAGAGTTTCTGAAATATATTAATAGAAAAGTTCTTAAACTGGAACGGGGATTGTCGTGGGAAGGCTATTAGGTTCTCTGGGTTTTAGCCGTTGAAGCGTCTGAGGGCCACTAGAAGGTGAGACCCTTTCCAAACCTGGAACCCCTCAAGGATCAAGGGGAAAAGGGGTGAATTCCTGTTGCTGGTTTCAAAATATGCCCAACATTTTAGAGATATTGAAAAATAAAATTAAAAATGAAATCAAGTAATCCTTGACATCGAACAAACCCTCCTGTCACTGGCAAACCTAGAGTTTCAACCTGGAAATTATTCAGTTTGTGGCCAGAGCTTGTCTGGTGCACAACTACTTTTATTTCGGTTTGAAATATTTCGAAAATCGTTTAAAATTTGTTGTGAAAAAATTTTCTTACACAAAAAACACGAGAAAACAATTCGTACAAATTATGGAAATCATTTGTTGTGGTTTTTTTTCTCCGCGAAACACTTTCTCTTCGGATTCTGAAAAGGGCGGCATATATATAAAATATATATGGTTGGTAAGTACAGAAATGATTTTTTAAATTGAAATTTCGATTTTATTAGTTTCTAATTTTTCCCTTTAATAGTTTGGTGAAATATAGAGATGCAGGATGAACACAAAATATAAACTAGATGTTGTAAGGCGTTTCAAAGAGGTGAATATAAAAAGCATGTCAATTTATATTTATGTAATAATAATTAACGTGTTTGTCTTAGATATTTCCATATTTTGACATTTTTAGTTTTAATAATGTTCCGAATGTTCCCAGCTTATGCGCGTCGTTAGAGTTTCTCATTAAATGCAACAGAAGGAAGATGCAGGGGGGAAACTTTATTTATTTATTTCCCCTCCCCCCCCCCCCCCCCCCCATAATAGATTAATAGACACATTTTCCAGCGTCTTCCATATGTTGGTTTAAATTAAACACAATTTTCCAGTGCTCCTTGATATACATATGTACACACATTAAACACTTGTAATGGCTGTGGATTCGGCGTGGAAGTTGATCACTTTCAATTGGTAGTAAGTAGTGGCTTAAGCCAACCTTTATTATATTTATGTTTTCTTTATATATTTTTTTTTAGCAATTATTAAACACACATCGTATCTTGCGTACGCTTTATGACCTCTTTGTTCGCTTCAAGGTAAGAATTCAGCTATATTATAATATAAATATTTATAAATTTTTTTTTTTTTAACATTTCAGCTCAAGTAGATTTTGGGACTTCAGCTAAACGGATTTTGGGTGAGTTATACTTCTTATACTTATTTTAATATACTTGAAAATGATTTATTTCGCAGCCATCTGATACACTGGCAAACTGGCGATGGCACCCGTCATCGATGGACGCGCAGCTTGACATCTATATCGTTCGATCGTTCGCCTGCCCGCCCAACACTTACAATAATCCACAAATATAAGCGAACGATCTCGATATATATTATTAGAAAAGTTTTTTGATCTGGGTAGGGGGGTTATCTTAAGATGGTTTCCAGGTTCTACTCCGGTCGAAGTCATCGACAAACACGTCGAAAGCTAAGAAACAAGATGAACAAACTTTGGCAAACAACAACAAACGAACTGATGGTGCAAACTTATTTATAACCAGGGAAAAAAATATGTACATATATATGTACATATATGAAAGTCGAATCAAGGCCACTCTGCTTTTGAAGATTTTGTTTAATGGGAATTTATGTATATAGGAAATATTGTGTAGGGTTTAAGCTAAATATAAAAATGGTAAGCAAATGGTTTTGTTTTTACCATTTCATTTAAAAATGTAAACCCTATTATTTTAGCTAGTTTTTCTTTTTTTTGCTAATAAATAATAATAAAAATAATTCATATTCAGAGGTATCTGGTGTGGCCTTCTGCAATTGTCAATAAATTGGTTAATGAATACTTATAGTACATTAGTAGTATAGTTTTATAAAAATTAAAATTAATTATCTATAAATTTAAGTGATTTCTAAACCACAATTTAATATTAAAACACAATTGTAAAATTGGTTTACTTACTTCTGCTTTAATATTTCTCAATTTCAGGCATCCTTCAATGATATCTCTATACCCCCTATGAAGAGCATATACTATGAAAGCGTCGAACGGTGGCAGCTTAATGAAATTCTGTGCATATTCCGGCACACGCACACTCGGCACACACAACGCACAACAAGCCAGTGCCTTGGGTTTTTATGCATAACTGTAAGTTCGTTTTGTGCGATTGTCTTCCGTCTGTCTGGGAGAGGCGGGGAGTTGTGTACGTGATGTTCATATTTTCATAGATTCAATAATTTATAAATTTTATGCGCACACGCACACACACCTAGCGAGTGAAGAAGACATTGATCTGCGCTGATTTCAGCATCCCATCGCAATACCCAAGACCCATACCAGAATGTCCTTTCGCCGTGGCGTCCTGCCGTGCGTCTGTCTCGCAACTTATATTGGCATTCCGCTGTCTCGAAACTTTTTGCCAAGCGCCAGATCATCGCAGGACATCAGGAATTTGATGAGATGAGAGGCATGAGGCATGAGGAATTAATTTCATTTAAGTTTTGTTTTAGCTTCAAGAACAAATTAAGTAAAGGATAAAAGTGAACAGACAAATAAGGGTTTATGTATTAAAATAATTGATCTATTTAAAAAAAATATCTGATTCAAAGGGGGCAACATTTTTAAATAGAATACTAAATTTATAATTAAGCTACATCTCCATATAAATCATAAAAAATGCCCAATTAATATATATTATTAACCAATATTTTATTAGCTTTTATTATTATTTGGCATCATAAACTCTCTCTGAAAAACATTGCAACTTTGCAACCAAATCACTAAAAAGGCTAAAAGGCAATAAGTTGGCTAACAAGTGTTGCCTACTTTGGAGCGAAGCGGTATAAGGATTGATATTCCTGTAGGATCGGGGGACATAACTACATGCGATACACATACGACAATAATGTCGACCCGCCGCCGCTGACACTTTCAGTTTTTTAACTCAATTTTCAATAAAAACAGTGCCCGTACACAGGAAACTTTTTGCTCGCTTTCGCCTCTCGCTTACTTTGTTGTTAACTTAATTTCGTTTGCTGTTCAGTTGGCAGTTTCGCAAGGCTAAAAGCATTTCATTGTTGTCCAACTCTTTTCCACGTTTTCCCCAGCTACTGTTGTTGTGCACACCCACACACACACACACACCCATTTTACACGCACTGAGAGTTTCCACTTACAACGACTACAGCTTCCGGAGGGGAACAAAGTTATCGCCAATTGTGGGTGTGGGTGTGTATATAGTGTGTGTGTATGCTATATATCTGTAGGTCGCGAAATCCCATTTTTACACACACCGCATTGATAATTGAATTGATCGATGAGGCTGATCCATTGAAAAGGAATAAGACGGGATTTGCCTTTGCCTTGCCTTTGACTTTAATAAATTGCAGTTTCATATGTTTAGGAAAAGCAAAGGTTACCCAATATGCGGAATATATACATAAGAAAAGACTAGGATCACAACCAGCAGAGGTCCTTGCTTTTTCCCATCAGCCACTATGCTCATTATGGCCGTCAATTCGCTGAGGTGGACCGCAAAAATCGGATTGATATTGAAAGCACTTTTTGCTGGCTAAAGAAATAAGGACAACACTTCGTATGAGTGATATATAAAATTTGTTTAATTCATATTTTTTTTTAAATTTTAAATATTAAAAGCACGTACGTAATTTAAGCAAGATATAAGAGTGAATAAACCCTTTTTCTCTGATTGAAAATTATATTTCAAGCTCCGGCCAACACTGCGAATGAGTGATAAAAGTAAAGATATGACAAAAAACAATGTTTTTAAGAACTTTAAACTATATTTCTTACCCTAAGCAGGATTTCTGCTCCTTATAAATATGTTAGGCTCCTCCCCCAAAAATATATTTAATTTTGAAATTTAAATACACTTTAAGAAAATACATAAACTCGTTTAGTTCAAATTTCGAAATAGCCGATAAACCTAAATAAAGTACAAAATAAAAGCTGGATTATATATTTTTTAAATATAATCTTTAATATTTTTTTGTGTGTTTTTATATTTTAAATTTAATTAACGCATTTTGCTTAACATTTCAAGGTCCACTCCTAATCATTTGAAGTCACTAATCACTATCGAATAACAGGCCAGTGTCGGCGGCGTTATAATAAAAATAATGATGTGACATAAAAAACAAATTCCTCGCCACACAATATGTGGCAGTGTCTCCTGCTCCTCCTTTTTGCTGCTTCTCCTTCGGACTCCTTTTGAATGTATTGTCATAAATCTTTCATTGATTGCAAACGAAGACATCGGAACAACGAAGACGAAGGAGAATATGGGGTGTACATTGAGGTATTGGGTGTCGGTTAGGGGTTGTCTTTGGGGGTTGGGTACAAAATAGAAATTGTATAAAGCGGCCAAGCTGAAATAGATATAAATATTTTAGCCATCGTCGCTAAGGCAGCTGAGGAGCAGCCACGCTGTTGCTTGCAATAGGTTCGGTTGGGTTATATTTCTGGGCTTATTGGGAGCTATATACCCTTTCTAACTTTTGGAATTTTGTATATCATAGATATATATTTAGGAATATTTTTTTTTAAATATTTTGTTCACTCTCAAAACCGTTCTGTATTAATATTTCTTAATATTTTAGTATTTTCTTTATTTATTCCTTGTTTGTGACCCTTGATTTTATCTGTAAAATAACGAGACTTCAACTTCTTCGATTCGATCTATATATACCTCCTATATATACCTCCAAGATATTGCCATTGTTGGTCTCTCATTTTCTCTTTTTTGTGTTCGGTTATCTTGTTTATCGTGGATTTCATTATGGCCTTGACTGTGTGTCTTTTGCTTTGCGGTGGCTTATGCCGCCGCCATTCGATTTTGAAAATGTAAATCTCTTGTCGTCGTCGTTGTTCCTGGCTTTTTCCCTGGCATTTCCCTGACTATATTCCCTGGCATTTCCCAGCCTGTTTTCCCCACCAAGATGGTGGCTGATGAGATGGCAATGGCGGTGGTGTCGGCGGCGGCATCGTTTGTCAACATGTCGACAGCGCTGATTGGTGATTTCGATCTGAATTATTAAGTTGCTTTTAATGCGTTCGCTTTTGCTTTTTGCTTTTTGCTTTTGTGCTCTGACTTGACTTACTCTGTGAGTTTGCCTGGCAACCGATTCAAAAGCTTTGATTTGGCACACTTTTCCTTGGGAAAATCTGAGGAAATCATTAGGGAAGGAAGGAATTTGCTTGAGTTTACCTGAAATTTATAATTAGGTAATTATGTTACAATATTTTAAAATTGCATGAAATAAAGTAGAAAAGCTAAAAGTTTAAAATGATATTCTAATTAAATAAATTATAAACTTAAGCTTATAAGGATTAAATATATACAGAATTAACCCGCAGAGAGCTGAGCTCCTAAGAAGTTGAAAGCTCATTTGCAGGTCCTTTCTTATTTGGCAGGACTTCATAAATATGCCCAAGCGGACTCTATCAAAATGTTGGGCTACGGTTTCGGTATCGGTTTCAGCAAAGCAGCAAAAGGACCCCAGGAGCAGAAGCAACTAAGCAAGTAAATTGAGACACGACGGACACGTGAGTTTGATAGATTGAAGGATGTACATGTACGCTTCCTGCAGCGATGGCATCCTTCGCCTTCATCTTGCTGTCCTGTGTGTGTGTGTGTGTGTGCGTATTTCATTAACGTCGCCTTTGAAAATCCATTCATTTATCAAAAGCAAACTTCAAACACGCACATCCTTCGGCTGCGTGTGTGTGTAGTATCCTGTCTCTGTATCTCTCTCTGTGTGTGTGTGTGTGTGTGTGAGTGAGTATCCTGCAACAATTTAGCAGGCAGCGTCGTAAAAACAACCAAGGCGGCCAAAAGGGATCAATGAAGTATGCCTAAGAATCTGTCATTTATGACACATGACATACTTTATGAGACCGGCAGGCAGGCTGGCAGGATCCAGGTTCCCGGCTCCAGGACTCAAGCCTTGGCTGGGATAATAACAGCGGCGATAATAAAGATAAGCCAAACGAAACTTGGCCAAAATGCAATTGAAAGTTTTGCTCTTGGCAACTTGACGCCGTTCGTCCGAAACATAAAATCCGTGTCCTGCGGCTGTGCGTGTAATGTACACATCCTTACCAGCTCTGCTGCCTGCCTTCTGCCTCCTTCTTCTTCATCCTTTCCCCTCCTGATCCTAGGCCAAATTCATGTATGTATTTGTAACTCTTGAAATCTGCTCGTAAATCTCATAGACTTTGCTTTATCGAAGCCTCTGCTCCTGTATGTCTTGTATGTTGTTGTTGTGTGCTCCTTGTGGCTTGTAATCCTTTTGGCTTCTTCCTTTTTTTCTTTTATTCTTCTTTGCTCGTAAAGCGCTTGGGAATTTATATTTATGGTTTGGTTCTTGGAAATATGCCGTCCTTGTCGCCTTCCCCCCTTTTTTGGCCAATATAATGCGCTAATTTTGTGTAACAGAAAGTCTGTTTCTGTTTTTTTTTTTGACATACGGAACATGAAATTATATGCCTTGGGCTTTGATTTGAACTGGTTGAGGGGCTATTATTTGTTAAAAAAAATAATCTTAATCATTTTTAGTCCTATTAAATGTTTTTTTTTAAACAAAATGAATTATATATTTAGTTAAATATTTCATTAAAGCAATACTATTGCTTGTCTATTTAATTTTCTACTTGCACATTATATTTAATAAATGCATTACCTATTTATTATATTTCCAATATTTATTTATTGTTTCTACTTACTTTTGATTCCATTTTCTATTTAAACAAAATATGAAAAAAAAATCAATATGATATTAGTATTTTGAAGAATGTTTATTTATGATATTAGATTGCTTTTCTACTCCACCTCCTCTTTAAAATAAATATTTATAGTTAATTTACTAGTAATATTTACTATACCTTATTTTTAGTTTCCATTTTTATATTATAAGTATTCCTCAACTTTATATTTCATTTAAAAACATAAATTGGACTTAGCCAGCAAAAACCTTTAATAAAAAACCAACTCAAACTGACCGCAACCCTTGACTTGTCCTTTTTAATGCATTTTGCGGTTAGTGGAAAGCAATCCTCCTCCTCCTCCTCCTCCTCCTCCTCCTCCTCCACCTCCTCCCTAGTCTTCTCTTTTCTCTTTGCCCTCCCGGAACCCACCCTCCCTGAGAACCAAAAGGCCTGTCCGGAAAACTCTTGTCCAACTCCTCCTGTTCCAGCTACTGGGCAATTTTCCACCTCCATTTCCCAGTTCGATGCGTATTATGAATTAAGCACAAGGCAATAATTGCAAACTGCTGAAGCATTTAATATTTTGAGTGCATTTCCGCGTTTCCAATGCTGCAAAAAATAAAGAAAAAAAAAAAGGAAAAAAGCAGCATAAGCTGGCCAAAGGATGTGGGTTGGGGGTTGACTCACGTTGTGACCCACCCAAAATCGGAATCCAATCGAAGCGGATGGAAATCGAAAGTCGGCTGCGAAACGAAATCTGGACAGGATTGGAAATGGGAACTGGGAACTCTGCACTGACCAAGGGAATGGGCTTGGAGCCGCCGGCGGCGTAGAGGGTCAGAGGTCAGTTCTCAGTTGGCCGTTGACTGGCCGTAAAGTTAATAAAGAGCCCCGAAGGGCGATAAACAATTTGCTCTGGCATCGGTGGAGATATGGAGAGATATATCCCATCCTCCACCACATACATATATGTACATATGTATGTATGTTTATAGTTTTTAAGAGGGGAGAAGCGAAGAGCGCTTAAGGCGGACCAACGGACTGCGAACTTGAAATTCTAATTGGCATTTTATGCCGGACGAGGAAGAGGAGGAGGAGGAGGAGCAGAGCAGGGATCTGGCTCTGATTGGGACCCGGACCAGGTCTCCTCCCGTCGAACAGGTGTGAAATCGTTGACGAATTCTCACGAATACGTTTAATCCGCTTTCGGATTTTTGCAGTTGGCCACTGACGTTGGCTATACGTTGCCGTGCCAAGGATTCGGGTGGCAAGGACACAGTCAAGCTTCCTCAAATGAATTTTGTATATATTTTAATATTTTTAAAATGTTTATATATTACAAACTCAAGAAAAAATAAAAACGGCCAAGTACTATTAATATATTTATAACAACACTTTTTAAAGGGCTTTAAGATATATAAATGTGGATTTAATTATATTTAGATTTCAGTAGCAAAGAATTAAATAACAAATCATAGGAAAAATATTTTAAATTTTTCACAATCCAAGTAATTAAAATCTAGAATTATATTTTTGAAATTTGAAATTTTTGAGGACTTTGAGGTATAGTAATTTGATTTTAATTAACTTTAGAGTTCCTTGAATATTTTAAACTTTAAATAACAGATTTATCATTTACAAATTCGATTTTTATTATCTTTAGGGTTTCTTGTGAGTTCTAGAAGCTTAATTTTTGACCACACAGGCTTCACTGTACGGTGAGCCACCTCGGCCGCTTTGCATTTTGTGGGCGATATCATGTTGGATTAAAAAGACGGCGATGCTCCCTGCCTGCCATCGTATTCTTCACGTCCTTCATCCGGCTGCCCTGGAAATTAATTTCGTGCACATGTCCTGCAGCCTTTTTGCGGCAAACTTTGTTTGGCGCTCTCACACATACACATACACACACGCAGAGTGATATTGGTCCTGGCCCTGGTCCTGCGCCACTTGACCAAATCGCCACAGCCTCTCACGTGTTGACCGCAAATGTTAAAGCGGCGTGACTTTATTCGATTATACGGCGGGGGGATGGTTACGTAAAAACATTAGAGCCCCGGATCCGTTTTAGCATAACACCATTGTTGCCATGAAATGAAATTAAAACCCGCTACAGGATAAAGCACTCAGGGAAAAGAGAAAGCTAGGAAAAGCCTTAAAGAAAATTTATAAAATAGGAGAAGAGAGTAAATAAATGCCAACAAAAACTAGGCTAGCATAAAAAATAAATTTTTTTAAAGCATAATTTTCCTTTAATTTCCCAATTTTCCTCTTCGAAAAATCCCTTTCAAAATCCGATTTATTTTTGCAGTGCGTGAAAACTCCACGCTGACAGATATCGAGTTGATGAACAAGTTTCGGGGACAAGTCCTGGAGATTAATTTGCTCCTCGAGGTCCCTTGACGGGGGGAGCGGGCTTCCAGGCAAAAACACCCCCCGGCTGTTGTTGTTGTTGTTGTTTGACAACCGTAAAAGGAGTCTGCAAAATGTCCATAAATGTCGATTAAATCTTTATTTTCCGCCTTGGCGCACGCAGCTCGCGAATAACTTGGTATCCTTGATGAGGGTTGTCCTTTCGTTTATAGGGATATACATATGTATATAGATTTATTTGGTTTCGAAAAAACCCCGCTGGTTGACTGTTGACAGACATGTGACAGCGGCGTGAGGCTGCGCGCGATCGTGCAACCTGATGATTTAATAACTCGCCCAGGATTCAGGATTCAGGATTAGGAATGCCCTTGTTTCGCAGGACAATGACCGGAGGGATAACGAATAAGGAAGGCAAAGGGGTGTGCTGCTAATGGGCAGGCAAGGAAGGGTGCATGGGTACAGAAAGGATATAAAAGGAGATATTACTACAAATAAATAAGAACGTAAACTTTTAAAACTTAAAACGAATTAAATATGTATTATAATAAATTAAAAATACAATACAAGACAATTTTATGCCTTTTTAAGAATCCAAATTTCGGCTTTCATAAAAATACTCAACAAAATTGCACTCACTACTCACAGGATAACCAGGATAATTCGCATCCCTATTCAGGCTTGTTTGTGGCAAGGGTGAGCGGGGGGTGGAGTGGCAAAATTTGCCTCAAAAACTAACCACCCAAAATAACGGTGAGACATCATCACGGCGTTTTCTCCACACTTTCAGTTGTTGCTTTTGTTGTCATTGTTATTGCTATTGTTGTTGTTGGTGTCACCGCAGCGTATCCTGCCCCGCGCTTGTATGTGTGTGTGCAGCGTGTGTGTGATTGATGACAACTCGAATAAGCGATGATTGATGCTTATTTTACACTTTTCGCTACAACACACGGCGACACATGTTTATTTGGCAGCGAGTATGGGTGTCCTTATGAGTGTCTGTGTGTGCGAGAGATCCTGGGTGTTTTTTTTTTTTTTTTGCAAACTGCAGCGGCGGGTGGCAGCTTAAACAACAACGGTTAATAAAATAGTAAGGAATTTAGGAAAAATTATAGAATTTATATAACTAAAAAATGTTTAAAAAATGATAAATTATTGTTTAAAAATATCGATATATTGACATATATTTCACATTCCTAATTAAATGTCATTTGCATTATATTTTCGTTCCTTCACTGAACAAGTTTTACTTTCGGGAATTACTTTTTAATTTCTATATAATTTTCGATATTTACGAGGAAAAAAATAAACCTCAAATTGCAGACTTTTTGATTAAGAAAGGTGAGAGGAGATACATATTTATATTTATATTTTTAAATTCCTAATAAAATGTATTATAACCAATTAGACCTTAACCATGTATCCGTACACCCCAAGTCCTCCCCTCTTCTCGCCCGAGGGTCGCCTCTATGAGGTGGAATGCGCCATGGAGGAGGTGGCCAAGGCGGTGCCTGCCGTAGCCATTCTGGCCGAAAACGGCATTGTGGTGGCCGCCAAGCAGGAGAACATGTCCACCCTCATGGGCAGGCAGAGCTCGTTGAGTCATATCTTCAGAGTGGACCAGGACAATGCCTGCGCCATAACCGGCATAATGACGGATGCCTACAAGCTTGTGTCGGTAATGAGCACCTACTCGCATCGCCACCGAAGGGCCTACGGCGAGCTAATGCCCACGGAGCGTCTGGTGGATTACATTTGTCTCAAGAAGCAGAGCTACACCATGTACACGGGAAAGCGACCCTTTGGCATCTCGGTGATCTACATGGGCTGGGACTCGGATCGCGGCTGGCAGATCTATAAGTCGGATCCCAGTGGCAACTACAATGGCTGGAAGAGCGTCTGCATTGGCAGGAATGCCCATCGGGCCCAGCAGTATCTCAATCAGATGCTCGTTGGCAAGCCTTTGCCGGCCCTTGGCAAGGCCCATGAATTGGCTATCAAGGCTCTGAAGATGACCATTGATAGCCACGAGGAACTGAACGGTGACACTGTCCAGATGGCAAAGATGCAGCGCCAGGACAACGTGACGGTTTTTCAGGAGTTGGAGGAGAGTGCAATTAAGGAGCTGTGCGAAGTCCACTGTGCCGCCAGTCCTTGAGCTTCTTTTAACTTTGTTAACTTAACGAATATTCGAATATAATATTAATAATCAAGGACTGCTATTGATATGAACATTACTGTTCGTCGGGGGATTATAATGGGCACACGTTTCGGCGTCTCCAGACGCCGACGAGCCGCAATCATCAATGTCACCATCTCGCCCATTTCTACCCCCATGCCAACCGGATCTCCAGTGCTTTGGGTGGGAATCGATGTCAGTGTATTAGTAATTTTTTGATTTCAGCCGCCTCGTGGAATATCGGTGTGCTTGTGGCTGCTTCTCCTCCTGCTCTCCTTGTGGTTTTGCTTATTGGTGTTCGGCAATACATCATCAACTGGCTGACATTCGACTCACCCACCGAGCACCTCCTGCTCCTGCTCCTGCTCCTGCTCTTTCCCTTCCTCCTGCAGCCATATCCAATCAGGATGTCTGGCCAGAATCTGGACGAAAACGATGGCTTTTGCATGCAACTTTTTCCACATAAATTTCTAGATTTGCCTTTTAAAATATTGAAATGTAATTTGCGATTGTTTTAAATTTTTTTTTCAGGAATTTGGATATCCGGGTAGTTATCGTAGACTCCGCACAGAATCCTGACAAGAATTTGTCTTGTTGTCACATTTTAAATTTTAAAACATGATTCCCAATTTAATATTCAAATTGATTAAATTTTGTATTCCCTTATATCTTATTATTTACTTTAAGAAATGCAACGGGAATCCGACAGGAATTTCCATGCAAACCTCGAGGGAAGCCATTTGTATTTGTATATTTATTTCTGGAAACAACCTTTTAAAACACCAATTTGAAAATATTTAATTATTACAAAAAAGTATTTAATATTAAATAATGAATTAACTTAATGTAAACTAGTTCGTTAACTCCTACAAAAAATTATCGCTTTTGGCACTTTAAATGCGCTCTTCCTGGATCACTTTTTTCCCGAATTTTCCTGGGGGTTTTCCACCTGCGGTGCTTGCACAAAGAAAATTGTTGGCGGCGCTGTATTTGGACGGACTGTTACTTCACCGAATCCCTCAACTGCTGGCCAAAGCTAGGAGATTATACATTAATTAATTATTTATTTATAACATTATTTTATTATATGTATTTATGGTACTTTTCTGTGCTGCCTGCGAAAACGCTGCCGATGCACTTGAGCTAATTTTCCACTGGAGAGCAGCGACCGCTTACGCCGTTGCCAGGCCTGTTGATAAAACGGTCATTAATACCAAAAATAATAATCGATTTTAATTTCTAATATTTTAAAAGTTCTCCCTCGCGCCTTCTGGCAGCTCCAATTATTTGATTTGGCAATACATCGATAATGGTCGATGCATTGAT
Organism: Drosophila mayri; assembly: GCA_008042485.1. Classification (NCBI taxonomy): domain Eukaryota; kingdom Metazoa; phylum Arthropoda; class Insecta; order Diptera; family Drosophilidae; genus Drosophila; species Drosophila mayri. The sequence continues at coordinate 195,204 of VNJN01008713.1, forward strand.
GTTTTCCCATCTCCAGGACTAGTAGTGATCGCGCCTTTTTTATTTCGTGTGTGCAAATTTTTCCAATTGTCGTTTTTGCCTGCAAACTTACATCGTACCGAATCCTGCGTTCAAACTGCGTCTTCCTGGCCAACAACTGGTGGCACACGCATTGGATGCAGCGCTGCAGATCCGCCAAATCGATCATTTGGCAGATTTTTTGGCACGAGCTCGCGAGGTGCTCCCAGCCACATACACGCACACTAATACATATGTACATCCACGCGCCATTTTTATTTCGTGTGTGCAAATTTTTCCAAATCGTCGTTATTACCTGCATATTGACATCGTAGCGAATCCTGCGTTCCAACTGCGTCTTCCTAGCCAGCAACTGACGGCACAGCCACTGGACGCCACGATGCAGATCCGCCGCATCGTCCATGTGGCAGATGAGCAGCGGACAGTTGCACGAGCTCGCAAGCTGCTCCATGCCAAAGGCATACTCTACGTCGTACAGTTGAACGCCATCGCGGTATCGAGATGCCGCCAAGAGCACCGGCTTCCCAGCCAGTTCTGTGGCTTTGAGACTCAACGCCAACAAGTTGAAGGTGGCCTGCAGGTGCTCCGGATCCGTGGCCAGATCGAAGCAGTAGATGAGAGCGTGCGAGGAGGCGTAGTAATGGCGCCAGAGACGCTGCATTTGCGGATTGCCACCCACCTCGGTGAGCTGCAACTGAACAGCTGGACGTGGCAGATCTTCTGAAGTAATACTGGCGCTATAACAACGCACGCCATTCGTGGCCTGCTGATCATCTTCCGGGCGCTGCAGTCCTGCAAGGCGATGGCCCAACTCCGTCTTGCCACTGCCCGCTGGGCCCAAGATCAGCACCTGGAATTCCTCCGTATCGGGCGGCGACTCCCAGGAAATGCGAAGCAAACAGGAACAGCAGCAGTAGTCGCGCAACTTGGCGCACAGCAGACCCATTTAGGACGCCATCTCGAGCCAGCTTTTCGTACGGATTATTTTCACACTTCTCCTGGACGTTCTGGACGCAAATAGATTGTTTATTTACCTGCCACCGCTGGTGGACACCAGCTGACGGCGATACAAATGCGTCGTCATGGCGATTCTGGTGTTTTGGCCGGAATGTTGATATGGCAACAAGCGCTCGACGAGGGATGGTAGCAAGCAGCATGGAGGGATAAACCACGTAAGTGGTTCCAAATTACACCTTTTTTTCCATGAAGTGAGTCATTTCGACTTTTACTAGGAAACTTCATGTGAAAAATTATTCATTTCCGACTTAGGTATATTTGTTATTCTGTTTTCGGATGTTGGGAATATTTTCTTTGGCTCTCTATAGAATGTTTAAACAATTTCTTACTTTGGCTCTTGAGGAATATTTTGGGATTATACATAAACAAATAATTTATTTATTAACTAGTAATTAATACTTTCCCTATCGTTCTCTCGCTACTTTTATCGCTGTTTGTCGGGATTTGGCGATGCATCGATAGTCGGGATAAAACACCGATGTATTGATGTTTTCCCATCTCCAGGACTAGTAGTGATCGCGCCTTTTTTATTTCGTGTGTGCAAATTTTTCCAATTGTCGTTTTTGCCTGCAAACTTACATCGTACCGAATCCTGCGTTTAAACTGCGTCTTCCTGGCCAGCAACTGGTGGCACACGCATTGGATGCAGCGCTGCAGATCCGCCAAATCGATCATTTGGCAGATTTTTTGGCACGAGCTCGCGAGGTGCTCCCAGCCACATACACGCACACTAATACATATGCACATCCACGCGCCATTTTTATTCATGTGTGCAAATTTTTCCAATTGTCGTTTTGGCCTACAAATTTACATCGTACCGAATCCTGCGTTTGAACTGCGTCTTCCTGGCCAGCAACTGGTGGCACACGCATTGGATGCCGCGCTGCAGATCCGCCACATCGTCCATGTGGCAGATGAGCGGCGGACATTTGCAACAGCTCGCGGGGTGCTCCAAGCCACAAACACGCACACTAATACATACAAACGTGTGGTACAGCTAGTATCGAGATGCCGCCAGGAGCCGGTGCTTCCCACCTTCTAAGACTCAACGCCAACAAGTTGAAGGTGGCCTGCAGGTGCTCTTTCGGCCTCTACCGGGAATATTTACGTGAGAAATTATTCATATCTGACTTATAACAATAACTGTTCGATCGAGTGTTCATTTTTCGCACTCTGATATTATTTGCACGGAAAATATTTTTTTTGACCCTTCTTCCATTGAAGTTTCATAGGGAAATTGTATATTTTGTTATTATTTAAACATTCCTTGTTAGAAAACGATTTATTTCCAACTCTTCTATTAATATTTTGTAGGGAAATGATTTATTTCTAGCTCTTCCATTAATATTATGGAAAAAGTTATTTTAATTATTATAATATTCTATGATTTATTTACAACTCTTTCAAGATCTTTTAATTTATGATTAATTTTCAATATATTTTAGGATGATCGATGATCGTTACCTGCTGATCGTCTTTCGGCCGCTGCAGTCCAGCAAGGCGATGGGTCCGTCTTGCCACTGCCCGCTGGGCCCAGGATCAGCACCCGGAAATCCTCTGCCTCGGTCGGCCGCCATAGCAACAGGCGGCACGACTTGGGATCGTTAAGCAGCGCGGATGGATAAACCACGTAAGTGGTATCCAATGCTAAATTTTGTTTACGATTAAGTGAATATTCACGTACTTATGCCAGGAAATATTTAGTGTACGGGCATAATTAATAACAAAAATATTTGCATATTTGATGGTTCTGAAGATTCTAAAAAATATATAAAAAATAATTTGCATACTGTCAGTGATAGAATTAATAAGTAGGTAGGTCAGCCCCAAATAAGCTTGTCTGTTAGCGAATTTTCGAAAAAGTTTAAACAAAAAGCTTTCTATGTGTTGCCTAACTTTCCCGCCAGATGCTGTCCTAAAGGATAATAACACAGGGAAGTTCTCTCCACAGATATTTCTATGTTTAAGGACATTTATATGTCCCAGTTTCTTTGAGGGTTAATATTTCCCAACCCAGATAGTCCCTGCCTTTTCTTTACCTTCGAGTAGGACGGCACTTCTAGTGGCTTTCGCAATTGTTTTGTTTATTCAATTCCAGACTTGGCACTTATTGATTCGGTTTCATTTCCTGATTGCTTGCTGGCTGGCTCCGGCTCCCTCTGTTTTATGTTTTCTGTTTGTGAATTTATGCACACACAGGCACATGCACACACACACACATAATGTATCTTTGATGATGCTGCGGTGGCCGTGGCTTTTGTGGCTTCCACATGGCGCCGAAAAGGACCAGGAGCTGGAAAGGTGCCTGGGTGGATACAGTTGCGCGCTAATCGCTACCCGTGTGGCCATGTTTGCTCCGCGCCTAAGCCCTCAATGGTGGCCTCCTTTGTGTTATTCCATTGCATTATGTGATGTTGTGCCCCGAAACCGTTAAGCACATCTGCTAAGAATCCCCACCAGCAACGGCTCGTCTTGCCTCTCCTTTTGTCGACAAATTGAAAAGTAAGCAAAAGCTAAACGTTCGCCGAACTTTGTGGGGGGTTGGAAAATAGAAGAAAAGTCGTCTGTAGCCTTGAGGTAGTCGCCAGCAATCCTTTTGTGCGGGTTCCTGCTACTGTGTCCTTTCCAAAAAAAAAAAGGAAAAGAGAGGTAAAGGTTTCTGCACAGCGCCAAATAATTAACTTGGCACCTGCATATTTATTTTTTATTTTTATTAAAATATTTAATACAGAAGAAGGGAAAATTATAATTATTTGGCATAAAAAAATTATTTTTCATTGATATTTCATAGATTTTTTGATGCAATTGAAAATAATGTATAGAAAATGTGTAATAATAATAATAATATATTTTTTACACAAGTTTAAAATATTAAAAACTAGGAAAATGAGTGCGTTGTTAGGATGCCTTCTTTGTTTATTAGATTATTCTACTTATTTGTGAAAAACCTTATCAAATAGTAAAATATTTTCTTTTTAAACAGTTTAAATATTTGTGAACAAACTAAGCTATTTATTTTCAATACAAATTGTGTTTTTCTTAAATTTTTTTCTAGATTTTTGTTATGCAAATTTATAGTAATGTTTATAAAAATGAGTAAAATGTAAAATAAAAAATTTTTCAACAAGTTAAAAATATTAAAACTGGAAAACATAGGAAAATTCGTGCCTTGTTAGGATAACATTAACTTTTGTTAATTTCTTTTACTTATTTAAATGTTATTTTAAAGTTAAAAAATTTTTTTTTGAAATTTCTAAGCTTGTCCGTTGCCCTAAATAATTGTTTTTTTTTCTTGTGTGCACCTTTGCCTCATATGAATATCAAGTTCCTGGGCAGCGAGAGACATTAGTTTCTGCATGCCTTCGCCTTCGCGTCCATTTTAATATGCGCATTAATGCGGCAGAAAGCGGTGCGAAAAGTGACAACACAGTAGCAACGTTCTGCGTCCAACAACCGACCAGGTGAGGATATGCAAATACGCGGCTGCTGGAGCGTCAGTTGATTGCTTGACTGCATGGAACCTGCACACGTCCCCAGCTCATCAGTTATTCGAGTCGAGTGGTGAGATTCAGAAGAAGCTTAATTTAATAACTGAAGATTTAAGAATAGGCTTTGGAATGGTTTGAGAATTTAGAAAGTGTATATATTCTATAGGTTGATCTCTTGCAAAAAAAAAAAATAATTATTTTATAGGATTCTAACGATTAAACAACTAACAGATGATGCTGCCCTCGCATGGCTCTTTGTGTGCAAGCTTAAGTCAAATATTTGCAGGTGGCTGACGCCCCAGGACATGCCTTTGCTCCTCCTGCTCAGAGTTAGAGTCGGCTCCAGTTTCTGACCCTATCCATCCAGCTAAATGAAGCGGCCCAGCGTAATCGCTCCTCGACTCACAGCTGCTTATGGTCCTGGTCCCTCATTCGATTATTTCTGCGAGGCCGCACCATTCCGTTCGCTTTCCGGCTCGAGCCTTTAGCCTGTGCGGCTTCATACCTTATCCTCTTTGACTATTCCTGGGCCACATGGCGACGTCATATTTCCTTCTACTTAGTTGGCGTTTTCACTAGCTGCTTCTGCCACTTGTCGAGTCGTTCACCGTGGCTGGCAAAAGTTTAGCCAGCGGTGGAGGAGCCGGCGTCAGCTTGCCTCGGATTTCATTTCCGGCATGTTGCGGTTACGTTAAGTAACGGAGATTGCATCGCTAATGATGCAATTGTGTTTGGCGGAAATGAAAGCGGTTTCATGTGACGACTTTGCTTAGCCGCCGATCCGAACGAACACCTCTCGCATTCTATCTCCTGTGCCGCCGCACTGTCATATCCTATCCTGGTCCCGTCCTCCATATCCAGTGAGAAGCCAATGAAGCTAAAGGAAAATGAAAAACTATGTCCGCTAATTGTATCTGCTTTGGTTTCGTTTCCGCGAAGAAAAGGGAAGAGGATAAAGCGGAAGCGGCGCTCGCGGCCCTTCTCAAACAACCTGCCTTAATGAGCTCTCCATAATTGTTTAATTGGATAAGAAATAGAGTCACGGGATGCTTGACACACTTTCCCACTCGGGCTGCTGTCTGCACTTCGGATACAACGATAAAAATAGGCGCAGGAAGCAAACGAATTGGAAATGAAAATGGAATAGCTAGAGCTCCCGCTTTGAATCGGGGCAGTCACTGACTTACTAGCCTTAATTTGTCAGTTTACTTTCCTACCTCCACTGAGCCTAACACCAGACGTTTCTACAAAATTTTTAATTTTCCCAAAATTTTCCATTCCAGGCTGAAAAATGAACCAGTTGAAGAAGTCGAGAAGGAGCAAGAGGTACGTCAATTGTAGTGGCTTCTAATGGATTCGAACTAATAATCTATATACCCTGTTAGTGGCGGCAATGGTAACCAGCCTTGTCCCAGGAACTGCACAGATCTGAACCGGTATTTACATATAAAACTTTTATTTGTTTTTTCAAACTAAACTTCAATTAATGTTTTACGTCTTTTTCGATTTTATAAGAACCCCCAGAAATGCCCCAAATACATGTGACGATCTAACACGAACCCCGGAGCATTTACGTCCGGGATTTCGTGGTCAAGTTCCGCAATACAATCCCCAAGATTTCGGATTGACGGGCAATGAGCAGTGGCGGCATCCGCGCATGTTCCGAGACATGACATGTTAGTAAAAGCTTAACACACAAAAAAAAAAACCAAAGTTTTCGTTCTAATATTGTCAATTATTTAAATTTATATTAATATACTTTTTATGCCCAAATCCAGATGAAACGGATTCCGCGGTAATCGATGCCTTTCAGCAAGCCCATCCACTGCGCCGTCGGCCGTGTCCGTCGGAAGTAAATATCAGCGATCTGCCTGAGGAGTGTCTGGCGGATATGTCGCCGCCAGGCTTTGATCTCAGCATCGAGTCGCAGACTTCCGGTGCCAATACGGAACATGAATGCCTCGAGGATGTGTCTCCTCCGTGTATGGAAGATGACGTCTCCAACGCCAGGTCCGAGAAGGAAACGCTTAACTACATGGACTGTGTTTATAATGAGATCTCGGGTCGCTTCAAGCGGCTGAGGGACCATCTGTGGTGCAGCCCAGCTCAGGCCCAAGAACAATCGGAGAAAATGGAAGAAAATAATGAGATCGAAACTGCGCCCTGTGATCAACTTGTAAGTGCCGATTTTGATTCATTTTATGCACCTTTACTAATCAATTTTAAAATAATTCAATATTTACGAATATTATTTTGGGGAAAAATGTCTTGTAAAAAGTCACAAATATTAGTACAATTTCGTTAGTAGTTAGGAACGTTAGGGGTGATGTCGTAGGATTTTTAGGGTTCATCATAAACTGTAGGGGAAAAAAGAAAAAAAAAATAATAATATTCTGGCAAAAAACCTTAGAACCATATGCTGGTTTGCCCATCCGCTACTTCCCTCCTCTTGCCCGACCAATGCGAAAACCTGGCAGATCAGACAATGCCCTCCCTTCAGCAATCCTGCCTCGAAGTCGAATCGATGCCAAAGTCATGCGGCAATGAATCATGGAATTCCAATAAAGCGGTGGATGATGATTGCCAGCAGAATACGAAAATGCAACAACAGCAAATGTTGATTACCAGCCAGAACCTATTGGATATATCAGCGCCTTCAATGGCTAACTCCACCAGAGTAGAATGCTTGGATGATGTCACCATGCCCTCATTTGACGGAAAAACTCCAAAGCGAACGCAGAGATCAAAATCAACTAGCAGATGTCCCAGCGATAAATATTCTTCAACCGTAGCTCGTTCTAGGTGCATTCCAAAGGCCTGTGAATCATTAGGAGATTTGACCATGCCATCGTTTGGTGGAGTGGTCCACTCATCGTCACCGAACAGAAGTCTCCGGCAGGGAAGGCGACCCATGACCAATGAGTGTCTGGAGGATATGACCATGCCATCATGCGGCGAAATATCGGGATCTAGATCCGCCAGGCAAAGATCGCACCGAAGGGAACTATTTTCAATGCCCATGCATAGTTCGTACCGTGGAGCTATGACCAACGAGTGCCTAGAAGATATGACAATGCCCTCGTTTGGAGAAGGTGCTGCAGTATCTAGAAGTCAAAGTAGAGGTCAGCGGCAGAGATCCATGACCAACGAGTGTCTAAATGATATGACAATGCCCTCGTTTGGAGCCTCAAGAGATATCAGTTTAAGTCGCCAACAGAGATCTATGATCAACGCACGTCTTGACGATATGACTTTGCCTTCCTTTACAGAAGTTTCTGGGGCATGTAATGACGGGAGTTTAAGTCGCCAGCAGAGATCTATGATTAACCAGTGTCTAGACGATATTACAATGCCCTCATTCCAAAATATCTCGGGACCCTCAGGAGCCAAGTGTCCTGATCAACAGCAACGGTCGATGACAAACGAATGTCTGGATGAAATGACAATGCCATCATTCGGAGAGGTTTCTGGATCATCAAGGGCCAAATGTCCTGATCAGCAGCAGAGGAACATGACCAATGAATGTCTGGATGATATGACAATGCCCTCGTTCGCAGAGGTTTCTGGATCATCAAGGGCCAAATGTCCTGATCAACAGCAGAAAACCAACGAATGCCTAGATGATATGACAATGCCCTCGTTCGGAGAGGATTCTGGATCATCAAGGGCCAAGTTTCCTGATCAACAGCAGACAACCAACGAATGTCTAGATGATATGACAATGCCCTCGTTCGCAGAGATTTCTGGATCATCAAGGGCCAAATGTCCTGATCAACAGCAGACAACCAACGAATGCCTAGATGATATGACAATGCCCTCGTTCGCAGAGATTTCTGGATCAACAAGGCCCAAATGCCCTGATCAAAAGCAGAGATCCATGACAAACAAAAGTAAAGTTGCTCAATCTTCAAAGGGCAAGAGTTGTATAAAGCAAAAATCTATTGCCAACGAATGTCTGGAAGATATGACGATGCCTTCCTATTGCGAAGAATCTACAGTCAGGAGTCCTTGTCGGCAACGAAGATTAATGGCCAACGAATGTCTAGATGATATAACAATGCCTTCGTTCGGAGAGATTTCTGGATCATCACCGGCCAAGTGTCCTGGTCAAAGGCAGGTATCCATGGCTAACAAGAGTAGAGTTGCTCGATCTTCTAAAGGCAAGAGTCGTAGTATAAAGCAGAAATCTATTACCAACGAATGTCTGGAAGATATGACTATGCCTTCCTATTGCGAAGAATCTACAGGCAGGAGTCCTTGTCGACAACGGAGGAGATCCATGGCCAACGAATGTCTAGATGATATAACAATGCCTTCGTTTGGAGAGATTTCTGGATCATCACCGGCCAAGTGTCCAGATCAAAGGCAGAATTCCATGGCTAACAAAAGCAGAGTTGTTCGATCTTCTAAAGGCAAGAGTCGTAGTATAAAGCAGAAATCTATTACCAACGAATGTCTGGAAGATATGACTATGCCTTCATATTGCGAAGAATCTACAGGCAGGAGTCCTTGTCGACAACGGAGGAGATCCATGGCTAACGAATGTCTGGAAGATGTCACAATGCCTTCGTTTGGAAAGGTTTCTAGGAGCGGGGGTCCAGGTCAAATGCAGAGATCTATGACCAACGAATGTCTAGAGGATATGACGATGCCCTCGTTCAGAAATAATTCCGTTGCATCAACAGGTAGAAATCTTAGTCAATTGCAGAGATCTATGATCAATGAATGTCTAGATGATATTACTATGCCCACCTTTAGAGAAGTTTCTATAGAATGTAAAGACACTAGTCTTAGCCCTAAACAGCGATGTATGATTGACGAACTTTTAGATGATATGACAATGCCCTCGTTCCAAGATGTCTCGGGTTCATCAAGGGCCAAGTGTCCTGATCGAAATATGAGATCTATGACCAACGAATGTCTAGATGATATGACGATGCCATCTTTCGCAGGAGTTTCTCGAGCATCTAGGGGAAAAAGTCCATGTCGAATGCAGAGATCCATGCCTAATGAATGTCTAGCTGATATGACCATGCCATCGTTCGAAACAGGTTCTCTTGCATCTACAGACAGGACTCTTAGTCGACTACAACGATCCATGATCAATGAATGTCTCGATGATATTACTATGCCCACCTTTAGAGAAATTTCTTTACAGTGTAAAGACACTAGTCTTAGCCCTAAACAGCGATGTATGATTGATGAGCTTTTAGATGATATGATAATGCCCTCGTTTCAAGATGTCTCGGGTTCATCAAGGGCCAAGTGTCCTGATCGAAATATGAGATCTATGACCAACGAATGTCTAGATGATATGACGATGCCATCTTTCGGAGGAGTTTCACGAGCATCTAGGGGAGAAAGTCCATGTCGAATGCAGAGATATATGGGGGACGAATGTCTGGACGAAATTACAATGCCCTCGTGCGGAGAAGTTTCCGGATCATCAAGGAGCAAGAGTCGTGATCGAAAGCAGATATCAATGCCCAACGAATGTTTAAATGATATGACAATGCCATCTTTCGGAGGTGTTTCTCGCGCATCTAGGGGCAAAAGTTTACATGCGGAAATTTCTAGGGGCAAAAGTCCTTGTCGAATGCAAAGATCTATGCCCGCTGAATGTCTGGACGACATGACAATGCCGTCATTCGGGGAAGTTTCTGGGTCATCGCGGGCAAAGTGTATCGATCAAAAGCGGAGATGCATTGCCAACGAAAATAGATTTGCTCGAATAAGCAAGAGTCCTTGTCTAGGGCAAAGATCTATGGCCAACGAGTGTCTGGAGAACATAACGATGCCTTCCTATAGCGAAGTATCCAGAGGCAAGAGCCCTTGTAGACAACAGAGATCCGCGGCCAACGAATGTCTAGAGGATATGACAATGCCCTCGTTTGGTGAAGTTTCTGGAGTTTCGAGGGGAAGAAGTCCTGGTCGAACGCGTTGGATGACCAACGAATGCCTAGATGATATAACAATGCCCTCATTCAGAAGTAATTCCGTAGGCTCAACAGGCAGAGGTCTCAGTCGACTGCAGAGATCTATGATTGACGAACGGTTGGATGAAATTACAATGCCTTCGTGCGGAGAAGTTTCTGGATCATCAAGGAGCAGGAGTCGTGGTAGAAAGCAGACCTCTATGACCAACGAATGTCTAGATGATATGACAATGCCATCTTTCGGAGGCGTTTCCCGAGCATCAAGGGCCAGGAGTCCTTGTCTAAAGCAAAGATCTATAGCCAACGAATGCCTGGAAGATATGACTATGCCCTCGTATGCAGAATTCTCTCGAACTTCTAGGGGCAAGAGTCCCTGTCGAATGCAGAGATCTATGCCCACCGAATGCCTTGACGATATGACAATGCCCTCTTTTGGTGGAGTGTCCGGATCAACAAGCGGCAAGAATTCTAGTCGACGTCAAAAATCCATGACTAACGAATGTTTGGAAGATATAACAATGCCATCCTATAAAGACGTCTCTAAGGGCAGGAGTCCTTGTCGAATGAAAAAAATGATGACCAGCGAACGCTCTCGGGATGCGACAATGCCGTCTGCGGTTGGTGGGATATTAAAGGGGTCGAGGTTGCGGGAAAGCAGAACGCCCAGGAGACAGCAAAATTCTAGGTATACGCAAAATATCTGTGATATATCAGCACCAAGTTTTGGGAGTTCGGGTCGTGGGGCAACAATCACCGGCGATGAGTATCTAGAGAATATTACCATGCCATCTTTTGGCAATTCAGGTCGTTATGAATGTGTTCAAGACTCCAATAAATGCTTGGAAGATATGACCATGCCGTCGTATGCTGAATTCTCTGGGTCTGTGCCGTCGCGGGGCCGTAGCTTGCGGCAACAGCAAATTTCAATGACGAATGAATGCCTGGAAGATATGACAATGCCGTCATTTGGCGGAATCCTTGGGTCATCGGGACGAGACCGTAGCTGTGAACAGGGAATGGGCCTCGGGCACCGGCGACCCTATTCCAACCCATCGTCCATGATGTGCGTTTCGAATAGAGAAGAGACACGACTTCGGCCCCGTTTATCGGCACCTGCTGTAAACAATAGAGGACGCCTCCAGAAGGCGAATACTTCCCGTGCGACATCCCGACGTGGCCCCGGGCTGACGAACGAGTGCCTGGAGGATGTGTCCATGCCGCTGGATCTTTTCATGGCCTACAACGAATCCAAGTTGGTAGCGCGACGTGCGCCAGACATTTCCTATCCCACTGATTATTTGGCTGACGAGAGTGCTCCCTCGTTTCATAACCAACAGCGAGCGTGCGGCAATATCACTGAGTGTCCGGGACTGGATAACTTTGGTGGGCGCCTAGAGGATGTGACTATGCCCTCTCTTCAGGAATTTTCCTACAGTCCCTGTCAAGTGACGATGCCCAGCGAAATGCTGGAGGACATATCGGATCCCTGCCGCTCGCAAATAAACGATGAGACCGAGTCGGATGAATTTTTTGAATCCTCGGCACCGCCCATGAGCTCTACGAGATGCGAGCCAACCAAGACGAAGGCCCCTTCACGCAAGGCGGAAAAGTCGCGGACCAAATCGAAAACTTCGGGCAAGAAGCCAACCACCGCCCAACGACAGAATAAAAACAATAGTCCAACGATAATAACGGACAGCTGCGGTGAAGCATCGCCCAAAGTGACACAGGTTACGATTAAGTCCACCTCTTCGGTGACCCGAACTTATCAAAATCCCGGCAATAGCTGCGGACAAACAATGATCAATGACATGACGATGCCCACATTTAGTACCTCCTTCAATTCAACACAACAAACCGAACCATCCTGCCACGGATTTAGCTCCATGGAAAATTATGCGCCCTTCGATGAGCTAGTCCCCTCGGTGGACGAGAACTCGATATGCAATGAAAGCCAGCCCCCATGCCCGGAAAGGGTCAGAGGAGCACGCCAAAGGGATCGCAGCAATCGGAGCCATCGTGGACAGGAATGCAGTGCTGCTTCTCCAAAGCGGCCCTGCGATAAGCAGGGAAAATCCCAAAGCAGCAATCGAAAGCGCTGCTAATTGAGTTTGGGTTCACTTTTCAGCCTGGTGGATTTTTTTTTTTTCAATTTTGTAATATTTTTACGGTGGGAAATCGTAATGGCATTAATCTTTTTCAATTTCAAATAAATTCAAAAGTAGGAGTAAAGTCAATTTTGAATTTATGTATTTATTTATACCGTTTGCGACAATTTCCGTAGCAAATCAATTCAGATGAGATGCAGAAAACAGTTTACACAAACATTTATAATAAAATTGGTAACAAACATGTTCAGGAATCGGCGGGGGCGGAAGCTCGCTTTCATTGCTGGCTTTTGTCAGCCCTTTGGCCTCTTCTGTTGTTTCTCCCAGGCTCATTTCCGTTGTTGTCCCGACAAAATGTGGGTGGCGGGCGTAAATAAGGGGTATCGGAATCGGTATCGGTGTCTGCAGCAGACACCCGACGAGCAGCGTGTCGAGCGATGCGAGCTATTTAAAAACAATTTATTTTTAGCAAGTGAAGCGCCACAAGCGAAACAACCTGTCGACCTATTGCATCCCCACCCATCAGCCATCAAAGTCATGCAGTGGCAGAAAATGTATACTTTTTGGTTGCTTTAAGAATTATTTTCATTTTTCTTTAACGATTTTCTTGGAGGGTTTGTTTATGGTAAACATTTACAAATTGTTTTTGAAATAATGTCTTGTCTAGACTGGTATATTTTATTAATGTTATTTATTTATTTTATTTCGACAGGGATCATAGTTGGCTTATATCCTTTTTTCCGTGCACATTTGCATCGCTCTCGTCAGGCTTAACCCGCCTCGCTCCATTCCGCTTCTGTGACTGCCACTGCCACTGCGACGTTGATTTCGGTTTGAAAAATCGAGGGGGCGTGTGTGTGTGTGTGCGAGAGAGGTGAGGCATGAAGGTAGAGGTGGTTAGGAAGGTGCCAGAGGTATGCAAAACAAGAACTGCAGATGCTTCAGATTGGTTTTCCAATTACTCAACATTTCAATGCAAATAACACGGGGCTCCAGAGGGGGCCAAACGGAGGAAGAAAGATGGCGACCTAACGGGTAACGCCGAAGTGGGTAACCCGTTGAAGAATTGAATTGGCAACACAACGCACACACACACACACACTCGTGTGTGGCTGCTGAGATTGCGGCTGAGTTGTGTGTGTGTGTTTGTTAGAGGGATTTTGGGGGCGGTGACCCGGCTCTCACAGCTGCGACTGCTAAATATATCTTTCGATTTCTTGTCAGAGATAAAATTTCAATCACGTTTACTTCACTTTCACTTGGCCCTTTTTCGCCCACTGACCCACTCAATCAGGCTCGCTTCACTACTGTGTTGGCCAACAACACTCCAAAATCTGTGGTCTGCCCTGTATTACGACAGGTGCGAGTTCGTGTTGTGTTTGGGGTTTTCTGAGAAGAAATTTCTAGGGGTATTCTGTTTTTAATTTATAAATAACATGTAGGATAACCGACACTAATCCATTTTGGAAAAATTAAAAAAAAATGTAGATCAAATTTCATTTTCTTAGTCCATTTCATTTGGTTTTTTTTCTTAACATTTGTGCCTTTTCTTTCGAGTTTTCAAACCATTCGTTAGGTTTTTATTTCTCTCGGAATATTAATTAATTTCATTTAATATTATTAATTTACATCCTTTTAAATGGATAATCTAGTTCGTGCAACATTCTGTGATGATGCCTAACCTTTTGTCACCACTGAAGTGGGTGTGAAAAATAGCGTCAATGCTATTTCCATCTTGATTTTCATTTTCCATTTCCCATTTCCATTCTGCCATCAGCTGTAAAGAGAAAGAAAGAGAGCGGGAGGTTAGAGCGAGAGCCAAAGCCTCACACGTAGCAGCCACTTAAAAGTTGAAAATTACAATTTACAGTTTGAGCCCCCGAAGACTCGTGCACATGATGCATATAGTTTATTTTTTATTATTTTTTTTTTTTAGTTACTATTCAAGTGGCAGTTAAAATGGCTTCAGCCTCAATTGCTGCCATCCTGGTGGCAGTTTGCCACCGGTTTTTGTAGCCACCACCAGTCCGCGATACTCACATTTAGCCGTCAGCCGGCAGCCAGCAGCTAGTAGCCAGAAGCCAGAAGCCAGCATCCAACTGCCTCCATCCCAGCCTGGCCAACATTCTCGCAGCCAACAGGCAGCGACCCGCTGCATTAGGAAAGTTGACGCTGTTGATGCTGTGAGCGATTTATTGTTTTTGTGTAGAAAGCGTAAAATGGAACAAATTTCCCCATTTCCATTTCCACATTCACATTAGTCAGTGATGCCGGGGCGACCCATTTCAAAGAAAAATTGAAAAAAAAAAAAGAAAGGAAACACACACACAGGACATATCGAACTGTAGGGACAACAAAAAGGGTTTACTTAGTTTTACCAAAAATTTAATTAATTCATATCTTGATCAAGGTGAAATTAAATGAACTAACTTTTGGTTTTTGGTAAATAAATAGAAAAACTGTGAGAACAAATTAGGCTTTAGCCAGGTTAATTTTTCACAGTAACTTTTCAAACAAAATAAAATTGATATGTGAGAGAAACAGGGAAAATATTTAATTAGAAAATGTTGTTTTTCTAAAACATTTAAAAGCTTGAACTTTGGATTGTATTTTCTATTTGCAACCCAAAAAAGTAGGCGGTATTCATAAACAACAACATGGGGGGAAACGATTTAGCTTTCTTAATTAATATATAATAATTAATATTTAAAACTATAAAGATTTGTATATCCAACTAGACATCTCTGCCTTCGACCTCTCAGAGTGTTTGCCTGCGAATGTGGTTGCGTACTTTTAGGCTGCAACTCCAACGGCTGCTCCTGGTTTTTCGTCCTACTGCAACCCCCTCCCACCCGCTGTTCCCCCTCATTGCCCATTGGAGGCTAGGCAGTTAATTGTAATTCTGCAAAAATGCTGTCAAAGTTATGCGAGTGCGAAAATGTCCACGGGCAATGAGAAGAGGGGTAAGGACGCCGTCGACGATGGTGGTTTTGGTTTCGGACCGGAAAATGGGAAACTGATGGGTTATGGGTGCGCTCAGAGAGGGTGCCAGGGGGTGGTGGCTATCCACCCGGACAGCGGCACTCGACCAAGCCCGCATTCGAGTGGATCGCAGTTTGTTTCAAAATTGCATTTTAAAGCCAGAGTCAGCAGGCTTAAAGCCTCTCAGAGCGGTGCATGGCCCCTGCCATCGATTGGCCATGGGGCTAAAAATTCCGGAAATGCTACAAATCGGAACCAGCTGGGTTTCGTTAATCGTTTACGGTTTGTCAGCTCCGATTTTTTGAACTTCCTATAGGGCCAAGTTGGCTTTTTCAATGGAACTGTTAAGGTTTTTCTAGCTTCGCTTTTATTAGTTTTATTTATATTTTGATATAGAAATATTGTTTTTATATATTTTTTGTCGAATATTTCATTTAATTAATTGTTGACCTTACCTTTTGTGCCTAAAGTCTTGAACGAAGGAAGTTAGATGCTTGATTTTATGGCAATTACTTGGCCCAACTTTCACGCATTCTATTCTCTTAATGAAAGCTCCTGGCACCTCCTCCTAGCTCCTACACAGCTGTGAATAACTTTATTTACATTGCCAAACTTGGCATATTTGATATACAGGCCCCACTGAAAAGTTATGCTTCTCAAAGGAGGCACAGATCCCACAGCAACTTTGCAATTCTCCTCTCCTCGCATTTTGTTGGTAATTCGAGTAATTAAATGTGATAAAACTTCAGCTTTTTGACTCTTTGCAAAAAATAGGTTAGCATTTTTTTAAGGTCATATTTTTCAATTGAATTTGGAAAGGATTTGCATAATCTACAAAAAGTTTTGAAAAAATATTTAAGTATTTGAAGCTTTTGATTTCCCTAGAAGGTAATTTGCAATACACAATGCTATTTTCCTTTGCAGTAAAATAAAATAAAGACTAATTTCTGCAAATAAAATGCCCGATTTGCCATTAATAATTTAGTTGCCTCAATTGGTGGCACTTGGTGGCACTGCCAACCTTTAACCCATGACAGACCAGACTCCCCTCCTACGACTTTGACTCAAACTCCGTTTGTGCCTTGATTTATCCGTTGACGTTTGCCGAAATTTGGCGAAATCAGTGCCGGAACTTTCGCCAAAATGCTAAAAGCAATATTCACACGCTCATAATTTACAATCGCAAAGTTTCATCTGCCATTTCGCTGGCTTTCTCTGCTCCACCTCCTCCGTGTGTGTGTGTGTGTGTGTGTGTGTGTGTGTGTGAATTTTTCTCCTTTTCTTTATTCGGAAAGGAAGGAAATTATTACTTACATCAAAGATTTGCATACATCGTCTTAGTGGGTTAGAGGCAACGGCAAATTTGTCCCTGTTCGGGGTGAAAATCCAAAGGAAAAGCGTAGGAAAAGCATTGTACAAGTGTGTGTGTGTGTGTTGCTAAAGAAGGAACAAGTTAAGTAAAAGAATTCGAAGGGAAAACTTTGCCTTCAATGAAATGAAATAAAATTGCATTACAACGGGCACACAAACGGCGGCGGGGGGAGGAGGCGGAAGAACCGGAGAATCGGAGAGCCAGGAGCCCGGAGCCCGTAGTCCGCCGTCCGCCTTTTGCGACGTGTGCGAAAAACTTTCGCCTTGCTCCCATTTTTATTCCTGCCAATGGGGCGAAGTGAAGTCAAGTCAAGTCAATGAACGACGCACACACACACACACTTGGACGCACATAAATTTATTTAACCCGCACATGTGTCAAAGTTCTGCCCTGGGTTTTCTTTTTTTTTTAACCCAATTTCCGCAATTAAGTTTATATCATTCACCTGAGCTGACTAAATCAGAGTCGTCCAAAAGCAAAACGAAAGCAAAAGTAGAATCCTTCTGCGACACGCCCTTCCCCCAAGGACGAAATCTGAGTGACAAGTGAGCTCAAAGTACAACTGATATGGCGTTTATGCGTCTCAGATTTCCATAATATAATGAGGATAGAATTATCTCTCAGCAAAAGGCATTACATTTATATTACATATTTGAGGTCTCTAGATGACTAATCCACTATACTTTTGCTCGGACATTATTAAATCTTCTTTCAAATTAAATATTTGATATTAAAGTGTAGTAATTACTTGAATAATATTTCATTTGTAAAACAAGGCAGTATTTTCTTTATAAAAATCAGTAACCTGCGTATAAACCTAATGCCAAATGCAGTCATGATTTCAAATCAGATTCACACATGATGGCGAAGGTGATGGTTGGCATATGCAGCTCGCAAAATGGGGGAATCGCACAAAAGAGACAGGACTTCGCCCTCGGTTTTGGGGCTCACTGTTTGACTATTGCTTCATTAGGGTTCTGTGCGAGGGATGGTCATGGATTTGCGCAGGTGATACAGGTGCTGCAGGAGCAACTGCAGTGGCAGATAAAGGATACATTAGGGGGATGTCTGTAGAAGCTAAGAAACAAGTTGGATAAAGGGAAATAGATTGAGATAGAGAGAGTTTAATTATATTAAAATTATCCCACTGAGCAAGGTAAATTCCTAAAGCGGTTTCCTGGCGATATTACTTGCAAGAACTCCTTTGAAATTGCCCAAAGTTGGATGGAGAATCTAGCAAGGACATGGCCAGTACCCTTGCATGTCTAGTACATATATTGATATAGCAAGGCGCGCTCAAACATCGAGAACGAACTGTCTTGGGGTAATAATAAATGGCACAGGACAAGGGAATTTGCCAAGCTAACGAAGCGTTCTGGACCAAGACAACAGCAGCAGCAACAGTACAAGCACACAAAGACTTCGGACACACAGGGAAAAGGGATGCGACTTAAGGCAGGGCAGAGGACCCCCGAGAAAAGAGAGAAGCTGCATTAAATCTATGCTTGTTTGCTTTTCATATGTACTCGCAAACAAGGACGAGTGCCACATATGCACCTATCTCACATTGTATCTTCTCGGCGGCGCGGCTTTGCGTTAGTGGAAAAAATAATTCTAACAGCAACTCAAACAGGCAAACAAACAAACAAACCAACAGAAAACATGAAAAGCGGCGCAAAAACGGAGAAAATAAAAGAAAATTGCAGAATACGGGGTACGGGCTATGAAAGAAAGACTGAGACTGAGAGAGGGACGCGCAACATTTGATGTTTGTGCTGAACAAACTTTGGCACGAAAACTTGCTCCAAAAGACACCTGAGCTGGCTTTGCCACCGAACCCCCCTAAAGTCACCCAGCCCATCCAGCCCCGCCCACATTTTCCAGCCACCAACAACAACAAACCAAAGAGACCACCGCCCAACGCCCCCAAAGATCGATCACGTGTTTGAAAAGCAACAACAGACTACATCTAGAGAAAAAAAAAAATATATATATATATATATATTAATTTCCAGTGATTTTGAAGCTTCGAATCTATTTCAGAAAATAATTTATAATCTTTTGGGGATCGTAAAGCGTTTATAAGTTTTATTTCGAAAAAATCCAGGAAATATTTTAAATAAATGATTTTTTAATTTCTACAAAAATAACTTTGTATAGAATTGTCATTTAAAAAGTGTCTAGAAGAGGAAAAACAATTCCTAAAATTATTTTAGACAAATATTGAACATCTTAATATTTGAACATTTTTCATTTCTGAAAAAAAGAGAATGTTTTTGGAGTAAAATTAATGATTTTAAATCTCTTGAAATATGTCTATTAGAATTTAAAAAGTGGCTCAAAAAGAGGCAATAAAATTTTTAAATATTTAAGATTTTATCAATTCAGGTAAAGAAATTTTCAGATTTTAAAAATGATTTTAGAACTTGCTAGAATTTTTTCAAATATGAAAATATTTTATTTTTGATCAAATACAAATTTGTATTTCTTACTTTCTGCTGCTTGAAATATTGTTGTCAAATCGTTTTCTTCAGATTTTAGTTTTCCCTTTAGTTTTCAGTGCACAAAAAATGTTGGGTAGCCATGTAGAGGGACATGTGTTTGCATTCAATTCATTCAAATATATTTTCAGCAATTTTTTCTTGTCATTTCATATGTGATGATGGGTGCCTGGGTCTCTTTCGCTTGGTAGGTTTTGCTTGCTCTGGGCGGGTGTGTGTGTTTTTTCCATTCAATCATTTCATGGACAACATGTAGCCTAGACATCTATTCCATGTCGCCGTGTGTTTGTTGTCTGGTGATTGACCCACAAAAAAAAAAAAGAGAAGAGAAGAAAAGGAGTGAAAGCCACCTGAGTAGATGCCCCTCCATCGCACCTCCAACGTCGTCCTTCGTTCCTTTTGGACAACAAAAGACTTGGCGGCCGATTTGATTAGCAGGAGTAGCAGGAGCGAGCGACCAGATGGAAAAGAGTGCCGTCATGTGCTCGTGTCTTTTCTTTCTATTTTTTTTTTTTTTTTTGGTTCGTTCTTCACCCATTTTTGTTTTATAAATTTTTTTTTTGTTGATCCTTGAAGTGCTCCGACTTGAGCCACATATCCTGTGAATGGGCTGGACGATTGCAGATGCATTTATGAATTGCACATGACTTGCCGAGAGTGGCGCAGAGTGGTCGATGGCTGGTGTGGTGTGTCCCCCTGCGGCCGGATTGATGGAACGGGTTAAATTGGTGTTGTACACACACACACACACAGCCAAACCGCAACTCGGCTGGAAGATGCTAAAAGGGAAAAGCACTTAGCCAGGAAATAGTCCTGAACAATAAAACGGGAAACCAGCGTCAGGGAAAGATACATGTAAGCCAAGGAAGTGAAGTGAGCCAAGCTGGATACGTAGATACGGCAGAGGAAGGTAAAAAGAAGAAGGCCAAGGTAGAAATATTCTAGAAACAAAAGCTGCTGCCTCTTTTATGAAATATTAACAAACAAACGAGCAAGTTTAGTATATATTTAAATAGTTAACAAGAGGTCTGGAGCTTATAATAATATAAAAATATATTTTGAATTTTTTATGATTAAAAGACATCTATAATTTCTCTGAAATAACCTTTAAAAATTGTGAAAATATTCACCTTTCTTTTCTATTAATATTCCTAAACAAGTTTATTTAAATCTTTGGTTATTTTGATGCCCTTCTTGGCCCGTGTTGTTACAGGCAGGTCCTTTGGCATGGCTTTTTGGCTCAATACATTTTTGGCTGCTTCAGTTGCCTTTTATCCTCATTCTGTTCATCGCATAAAGTGTGAAAATGCCAAAAATTGTCGTACGTTGCGGTTTTTTTTCTCTCTCGACTTTCGAGAGGACCCAGCAACCTTCTTCGTCCTTGGTCCTATTGCAAAATTATTGCAATTTTGTGACTGTGCTACGTGCATTTTTACACCATCTCCCCGTGTGTGTGTGTGTGCGAGTGGATTTGGTGTTTGAAAAACGGGAAACTGGAAAACTGAAAACATTCATAAAGTTGCCTCGCACGCTTAAGTAAACACGAAAAGTGTAAAATGATTTCATCTGATGATGATGATGATGATGATGATGATGAGGATGAGGATGAGGATGAGGATGAGGAGGAGGACGATGATTTGGCTTTGGGAATTGCATGCTCCATTGCGTCACTTGCAAAGTGCGGCATGCAATTATGTATTATTACACACACGCCCACATTTATTTGCACAAATGTGGAGCAAACAAGCTGGGAGACATTTGCATATAATAAACCAAAATTCCATTTGCTTATAGTGCCACAGAGAGCCAGGCAGCCAGTCAGTCAGTCAGACAGCCCTCTAAAGTGAAGCGAGGCAGCTTAACATAATTCCCCGGGTGTCATCATCTGCTGCATGTTGGCTAAATCTAATAAAACCGCAATCTCTGCATTTTAAACGAACATAATTAATTTTTGAAATAAACTTGAAATTTTTTTTTTTTCGGAAATTTCGAATTTATATTTAATATATTTCCATAAAATTCTACAACCCATATATGATGATTATGAATTAGTTAAACTTGGAGATCACCCACTGTAACATGCTAGTCAGTCAAATTATTCATACTTTTTGCGCTCTTAATGAGTTTGCCTAACATGATATGACGTGGAAGCGACCCTCTGGCGCTTTGGAGCTGTCAACAAAATTCATTCAATTGAATGCATTTCCTCCGGTCCGTCAATTGCAATTTTGACCATTAACTCGCTCTCGGATTTTAATTAAAAAATAAGATTATTTGCTTAACCGTGCGTGTGTGTGTGTGTGTGTGTGTGGAAATCCTGGATAAAACGACCCGAAAGGCACATAAATCTGCGTAACATTATCGGGTCTGATTTGGGCTTTAGGATTTTTTGTTGTTTCTCTGCCTCTGACTTGGGTGGGCATTAGCCTAATCCCGTCACAAATCCACCTAGAATAACGAACTGCGAATCCACGAATGGCTCGGGCGGGGACTCCTCTCGGTTCCCATAACCACTGGCTCTGGTGATTAGCCAGAGGAAAGCCGGTAGAGAAGCTGAAAATAAAATCGCAGCACAATCTCTGGTAGGTCGATGTGAACAAGTCTCTCTTTTGCAGATATCTTGTGTGTTTTATGGCTTAATAACATTAATGGGATTATTGTTTATTCTACTGGATTTGAATGAAGTCCTTCTAAGTGTTTGAATGGTGTGTCTAAATGGTTGCGAATTTAATATAATTAAAGGGAGTAATATAAATTATTAAATAAATAGAAAAATGAAAAAAATTCATAAGGAAAAAATGTTTAAAAAATGTGTTTTAGTTAAAGGAAAGTTTATAGAAGTAATAAAAATGTCTTAAGAAACTCTAAAAACTTTGTATATTTTATTTAGGCTTTGCAAAAAATTAATTTTGAGATTTTTTATAGGAAAAATTATAGTTTCGATGTCCTTTACTAATAGTTTCAAAAAGGAAGATTTTTGTTTGATGAAATTTATGAAGACTGCTTATTTTTGCCTCCTCACTTGTGTTGAGAAAGTCGCAAAACTTAACACACATTGAAGACTTCCTTCCCAAGTCATATTCATACACATTTTCCACTTACACTTGGTGGAAAAAGTTTTTCATAATTGACGACAAGCTTCCAGGATCTGCTTCTTCGTCATTGTTATGATTATGATTATGATAATGATGATTATGATGACGATGATGGGCAAATATTTTACGTCATTAATTAGCGCAAGGCAGGAGCACGCTCGAAACTATTACGTAATGCGATAACACCAGCAACAGAGTAACAGCAACAAGAACAACGCGGACAGCATAAACTATTATGTGCGAAATTTTTAATGACGTTAAGCGCGAGGGGTTACCGGGTATACACACACATACATATGTACGTATACGTATATAGTCGCTGGTGGGTGGGGTTGGCTTAACAAAGGAATGATGCCAGGATTAAAAAAAAAAAAAAACCAAAAAAACAAAGCGAACATTGTTTAAGGCATTTTACAGTCTACATTAATTTTCTACTCACAATGAATACTCTTTTTTTTGTTGAGGGGTTTTATTAATAAATAAATAAAAGCTTTTGAAATTATTCGTGTTTTTAAACAGGTCTTTTAAAGGGCATACAATTAGGTTGTACAATACAAAATTTAAAAAGAAAGTCTTTATTTTTATAATAAAATATTTTTGGGTATTGATTTGAACATTTTAATAGATGATTTTTAAAATGCTATTGATTTAAATCAGTTTTTAAATATATGTTAAAAATTTAAAGTGGTAGAAATTATATTATAACTATTTTAAAATTGATTTTACTTTTCTGAATTGATAGTTCAAATATTTAATTATTTCCAGAGATTTTTAGTTGAATTACTAAAACTTAAATATTTTTGTAATCTCTCAGCGTATTACCCCTTTCGTTGTTTGACGTTTAGAACTCTTTCTCCTTTTCGGTTTTCTTTTCGCTGTTATTTTTGATGCCCTTATAATTAAATTATTTAGCGCAAATTTGTGCACAGTTGTTGTCTCTCCCACACACACACACACACACACACACACACACACACACACACACACACAATCACGCACACATTAGATATGTTATCATCACTATAACGCCACCTCCCAACTCGCCTGCTCTAGTTCATCCCTCACTCCAAGGATAATGAGAATTTAAATCGCAATAAAGTGCCGCTGCAAACAGAAAAGAACCGAAAAGTAAAAGCAAGAGGAGGAACAGCAGAAGGACTATAANAGGAACAGCAGAAGGACTATAAGCGGGATGAGCCGGAGCAGGAGCAGTAGAAGAAGTAACAAGCTAAAATAAATGTTTAGTTGAATTCCGCAAGGGAGCACCGCGGGGATTGGATTAAATGCGCGGCCAAGGGGTAAATGCGAGTGGGTATCCGGCTGTAGGGAATGAGAGCAGGAGCAGGACCAAGAGCTGAAGCAGGGGCATCATCGGCAGACAGTGAAAGTGTTGCCATCTCGGGGAACGTCTGCATCCCAAGTGCGAGTATCTGTATCTATATCTATAGTTGCATTCACTCACAGTTGCGTTCAATGAAATGGTTAAAAAATAGTTTTGTGGAAATATACAGAAATTTCATGAATTTATAGAATGTTGTTTCTTCAAATTTATGAAAGTTATGAAAGTATGCAAATGGTACTTTAAAATATATTCTATAGCCCTTCAAACATTTACATTTTAGGATCTTAAAAAGTTATTCAAAACCTGAATTATTTATTTGTAGACATGAAGAAATGGTTACAGAGTCCGTAGCTGATAATATTAAAATCCCTAGCTGCTATTGTTATGATCCTTATAGTATATCCTTGTTTGCACACTCACTGTGTCTGCTTGTATTCGTGTTTGCTTTTGCTTTCGTGTGTGTGCGCCTGTGCGTGCGTTAATAAAATGTAATTTTGAAGCGTATTTAAGGCGAACCTCGTACGCAGCAACAGCAGCCGCCGCCGGAGACACAGGCAGAGTCGTCGTCATAGTCGTTGTCGTAGTCGAAGTCATAGTCACCGACAGCTTCTGTCTCGACTAAGGAGATTATGAATCATCCAAGGAGATGTTCTCGCAAAGGCTTTCGCTTGTCTGAGAGAGAACTCATAATTTAAACATATTAAATCTGGACTGAAGCAGTCTTCGACTCTAAAAAATTTGTAGATTTCTCTTGATCTAATTAATATGAATTTCCAACAATAGTCTTGGGTTCCCCTTTTCCATTTTGTCTAAAATTTTAATTCAAATTAAATTTCCCTCTAAAAGAAACACAGGCAAAGGCGCCAAGAAGAATTCAAAAGTGGCTGTAATTATTCGCTGGAATTGGCTGGGACAATGGACCAAGACAAAGTAGGATGAGGAGAAATGGTAGCTCCGGCAGCAGCAGGACCTCGATGCAGTAGACGTAGCCTTTTGCTACAGACACATAAATGCTTATTAGCATTAGTAGCGCATTATGAGCATTCACAGAACACGCACACATCACATCAGTATCCCCCTCCCTCCCCCCCTTTTATATCCCCTCTGCCACTGTCCCTGTCTCTGTTTCAGGTGGTACATACATACATACATATATCGGGGTTGAGCTGGCATTTGGCATTTGCCACCGCCAGCCATTGTTGTCCGGGTATACGAGTGTGCAAGTGTGTGTGTTTGCATTCTAGAGGCTGCTGCCGGGTCTTAAATTTAGCATTCTGTAGTGGAGGATTCTGCATTTTTCGGTTTCTAAAATCTTATATATGCCACATATCCATATCCCCAGGAACCCCCATGAATTGATAAACGAATCTTAGACAGCATTGAGTTGCAATTGGTGCAAAATCAGAGAATGCCTTCGTTACTAGCTGAAGACTCGGAACTTTTAACTAGTAAATATCAATAAATATAATCTCTTTAAAATTAAACTGTTTATTTAAAGTTGTAAGCTTCATAAACTGTGTTACCTTTTGATTTCGATTTTCGATTTTGGGCTGGACTGTATTTTTTCATTGAAGTTACATGATTGGCATTCATTTAATTTCAATTTTTTAAAGACTGGTTGGTTTAACACTCCCAAAATGCTTCATAAATGTTACTTTTTGATCATTTCATCTTGCTGTTGGCCTGTTGTTGGCACTGTACTTTCATCTTAGTTGCATTGTTGGTCTAAAATTGCTGTTGCTGCTTCAGATATTAACCATTTACCTTGTCTATTGCTAGGTTCTATCTTTTCCTGCTACTTTTTAAACTAACAATTTTCCTGCTTTTTCTCTTCGCTGATATCGTCACGCGCCACCGGAAATTACTTTTTAGTTTTTTTTTTTTTTTTTAACACCTGCTAATCGTGGGGTATATTAAGTGAAGATTTTAATAGCGTCTACAGTCTTATTATTAATAATGTAATTATTCTAATATGTTAAAAGGATTACTATAAAATATTATAAAAACTGTAAGCTTTTGTAATCCCTCCCAAAAAAGTATGCCATATTTTATGACACAAGCTAATAGTAGGGTATTTGCATGGTCGGTAGCTTCTTAAATAAAGTTCCTACTTGTATGTTGCCATTTTTGTCGCTTTAGTAGCAGTTCTCCTAGTTGCAGTTCCTAGTTCACACTTGGCAGATGCGACTTTTCCAGCGACAAGTCGGGGCCCCGTTCCCGGCTCTCCCAGTTTTTGATGCAGTTTCCTTGCACTCCTCGAGTGCTGGCTTTTTTCCATCGATAACAAAAGGAAGCCTTATTAGAGTGTTCCTTTATTTGAATGCCACATTTCACGCCATGTGGGGGATAAATGCGGGGATATTAGGCGGCGGCTGCTCCGTCTATTGTGAGTTGGTTTTTTTGTGATTTTTTTTTTTTTTTTTGCTAGTTCTGGAGCTCCCCGAAACCCCATTGTCAGGCATTGTGGGTTCTTTGTTTTAGCCTCGGCTTTGTCAGCTGGGCCAGCAGTAGCTCCTTCAGCATTTCCCACTTTCATTTATTTTCTCACACTCGCACTCACACACACACACACACACCCCACTTCCCGGACACCCACTTTTCTGCATTTTCTTCGGCCGCCGTCAGTGGCAACTTTTCATTAACCAGCAAAAAATATATTTAAAAAAAGGAAAAATGAGTAAGGCTACAACCAGGATCCTGCTCTGAAGATGATGCTGCAATCACAGCACTGTAGATATTTTATTATGAATTATTATTATTATTATTTTAAATAAAATACCAAAATACAACAAGTATTTTCTAAAATGTATACTAATAATAAAAAACTAAGATTTATTTTAAGATATTTTACAAATATTATTCCGAAATTATTATGATTTTCAACACACCCTTAAAAAATATTCGAAAAGTTTACAATGAAATTTTTAATGTATTTTTATGTATTTTTGTCGTTTAACTTGAATTTAATTTTACTCATTTTTCAAAACCCCTCCTTAATACTCAATTTTTTCCTTTCAGATAATTTCTCGCCGTGCAACTTGGCCGCTTTATTTGGCCCCGAAATGAAGTCAGTCGGTTAGCGGCAACTTGTGATCAGATTTCATCATTGAGTGCCTGGACGTGTCCACTTTAAATGCCAAATTAAACCGAATAAGCGACGGATAAACAGTGGCAGTGGATGAGCGATGAGGGCCCATCAGCTTCCAAGGCTAGCAAAGGAGCAAGAGCAACAGACAACAGACTGTGTGTGTCTGGGCTTGAGGAAAGCCGGAAAAGCCGGCTAAGAAAACTGAAGGCGCAACGCAACGGCCCCAGCAAGGTGCGGCAAATGGCTAGATGTTCGAATGGATGGATAGATGACTGTGGCTGTGGCTGTGGGAGGACATCAACTAATTGAAATTGCGCGCCAATTTTGTGGCTAAGCTTAAGCCAACACACCAGCCCGTCTCATGCCCGTGTCTTGGCCCAGTGACATGCGCAGAGATACATGCCGCACGACGACGAGGCAACAGCCAAGCCAAGGAAGGTCTGGGAAAAACCGAATACCGAAGCGCTCGCTTCGTGCGTTGTCGTGGGTCGTGGTTGCAGCGCAAAATTCGTGGGATGTGCGTAAATTCGCCAAGCCAAATATCGGCGAGTGCAGTTAACGTCGGTATCTGCAGGCTTTCGCATCGCTTTGTGCCGTGTGCCCTGCCGTGCCGTGCCGTTCCGTTCCGGTGCTAACGTTTCAGTTATCGGGCGTCGGTCAAACGCTGCGTATGCGTAACGCGCAACATTGCGTATTTTCGGGTTTTTCGTGTGTCTGTGTTTCGTATCTCTCGTAACTCTCGAGAGCTCGCGTAGCTCGTAGCTCGTATCTCGTATCTCGTACTGGTGGCAACGGTGCGTATGCTCAATCAGCGTGCATTTGACCCACAGAGCAAGTGTGTTTGGGTCTTCGTAAGTTCGTAGTCGCCTCGTGTCTTCTTCTTGTTTGTTGTGAGTCTTCTTCGCGGGCTTATTTATTTATTTTTTTTTTTTTTTGTTTTTTCTATTCGAAACGTTCGTTTTTTTTTTGTTGTTGTGTTCGGTTGTTGTTCGAAAGTGTACGAAACAAAATCCACTAAAAAAGATATGCAGCAGCGGCATTTAACCCAACCAATAGACCCCGAAAAGTGTGTGAATTATTAAGTTCGTGTATTACTTACCACTGGATGGATGGCATAAGAAAGGCCAAAAACCGCTGCTAGCCGAAAATAAACTCATTATCCCATTACTGTTGTCGGGGTAAGTTTCAGCCTTTCCTAATTGGTTTAATGTTATGGAAACGTTTTTATAATCCGTTGAGCCTGCGGGGCCTGATCTCAAATTTCCCTTTTAAAATCCTTGTTTGTCTCAGATCAATTTTTGGGGGAATAAACCTTTTTTTTTCAATTGTAATTTGAGAAGGGTAAAGAGTGTCGCCTGCAGGCAAATCGCTTGTTATTGGCTGAATATTCCGTATATTTTAGCTTTAGTTACGCATATTTATTTGGGCTAATGGCAATTCAATGGTTTTTACGTTTTCATTTAAAATGTTTAATTCTGTGTGTGTGTGTGGCCAATTACTGGAATTACCAGATTTTCACTGGTCCTTTTTTTCGTTTGTGGATGGAGGGAACGTATGAACGTATATTGAGTTAGCGAATGTCGATTATTGGGTTATTAAAAATTAATATAACTGACAGGAAGTTCATTTGAGGGAAACGCTCAATATGTAATTGATAATAATTGATTTTTATGAAACGATTCAGGTTCATTGGTATTTACCAATAATTATTTAATTGTTCAATTGATAAGTCGCAAAGGCTGGGAGTAATTCGATGATTAGTGTCGCTTAGTCAATAGTATTTAAAAGATGGTTGTTATTTGATTATTGGAGCTTGATATTTCAATATGATTTAAAATTAATAATAATATTTAATATTTTAATATTTATCGAATGCTGGCTAACTAAGTTTAGTTTAGTTTTCAGTCTACGTGCCGTATCTTCTCAAAATAGTCTCTTTTCTCTTCCATTCTTTAATAATAATTAAGAAATAAAATATTACAGTAAAAAATCAATATTCTTTGGTGATCGTCATCAATACGTTATTACCTTGTTCGATTTTTGTTTGTATTTATTTAGGGATATCCTTTTCATCCAATTAAAATATAGAACACCTTTATCAGCATTGGTTAATCGTCCTTTGTGCGGATATATGTATATAAAGCCCACAGCCGCATCATTTTTGCCTCACTTAATCCCCGGGGGATGCATTAACCAGGATCAACCGAGCCGGACAATTTCGATTTCGATGGACAAAAACGGAACGCCGTAATCGAATCGAAAATTTGTTTGCCAAACGCTTTCACCCAGGGGTCTAATTCGATTTGGTTGGTCAACTGCAGCTAATAAGGTCAGCATGGCACAGAGTGTGTGCCATCGTGTGTGTGTGTGTGTGTGTGTGTGTGTGTGGCTGGCAATATTTTGCATTTTACATGACATCAGATTTATGGAGCACCAGGAGGAGGCGAACCCTCCGGTGGCAGCAGCTTCATCAGGCCCAAATCCAATCGTTAATAATGGGCACTCCAATGGGACTGAGTAGGCAAAATGCATTTCATAATAATTAAATTAAAATCTGTTTATTTATGCACTTAAGCCGCAATGGGCGAACAAAAATACCAATAATAATAATAAAAATAATAGTAATAATAATAATGCTTACATGCTTTCCCATTCTGATGAAATATCTAGATTAAATATTATTTATAATTAAAGCAAACAACTGGCTCCGAAAAAGAGCTACCAAATTTGCAGTAATTAAAATAAAACAAAACAAGACTGTGTGTGCACATAAAATAGGAATTTACATATATACGCATTTAAATCAATACGGCAGCCAAAATGACTCACAGAAGGAAAGCTAATTTGAAATTGAAATAAGTCTGATTGAGATTCCGAACTCTAGCGTCGCCTTAGCCATAATCCCTCAATTAGCCTGGAAAATAAAGAGATTGCCTGGCGGGGCCAGAGCCGAAAGCCTTGCAAAATGAAAATTAAATATTTATGTCAACTATATACATGAACGGAGTATGTATTGGGCCACGTCTTGAGCGCAGTTTGTAAATCCCTTTGACGACATCAAACTGATATTTGCCACAAAGCAAAAAGAAAAGAAAAGCAGTACACACAGGATTCTTCTTTTGGCTTGCATGCCAAGCATGAAATAATAATTGAGACAAATAGAAAACAATGCGACTGAGAGAAAGCCTTTCCTTCTTTCCTTTCTTGTAACATAAG
Organism: Drosophila mayri; assembly: GCA_008042485.1. NCBI lineage: Eukaryota > Metazoa > Arthropoda > Insecta > Diptera > Drosophilidae > Drosophila > Drosophila mayri. The sequence goes on from VNJN01008713.1 coordinate 225,367, forward strand.
TTGCTGCTTTCTGTGTTTTTTTTTTTTTATCGCGTTGAAGTCTCAGGTTTTCTGCTGTATTTTCTCTGACGAAAAATATCATTATTTTTGTGGCAAAATCAGAGTCGTGAGTTAGTGCTTTTCCTTTGTCCACAGTTTTGTTTGTTGATTTTTAATACAGCAACAAATATTTCGTTTAATTGCATTCGCATATTTCAGTTTCCCTGTTATTTATTCTAATTTCATTCTGTGTTTACTTTTTAATTGCCGCATTTGTTTACCTTTTCTGAGGCACTGCCATATCTTTAATTTACATCTCATATTCGTTTTGTATTTATATTTTCCATATCCAGAGAAATGTGAATGAAAGTTTGCAAAAAATTGCAATTCTTACATTTGTTGTTTCCTTTGATTTTCAACCAAGTGATTTTAATTGCTGCCGTCATGTCTTCTTGTTGCAACAATTACAAGCGAAGATAAATTCTACAGCTTTTTTTCAGGTTTTTTGGCTCAAACACTGTCTTTTTATTGTTATTTCCACCCTTACACGAAATAACAAAGGGGAATAAGTTGCCGCTGACTGTTGGGAAGTCAAAAAGATATTGCTGTGGGCATTGCTGTCATTTCACTTGATTTTGCTGTAGTTTTTAATAGTTAAATGGTTTCTTGCCACCCTTTTTAATGGCTGCTGCAACATTCGGAGTTGCAGATGGCTCTAGCATTGTCCACAATCTGATAAATTCCGATGAACAAAATTTCAAAATATTGATTCATTACGTTTTTTAATATTGTCTTATAATTATTAAGTTTTTTCTTGGCAATATATAAACGTTTCCTTTTTGTACTTAAAAATAACATTTTCGATTCTGATATTTTATCAGTATTCTCCCTAGTTGCTGCAACATGTTGCAATTAGTCGCTATGTTGCCAGGCGGCACCTTTCAGGTGTTGCTGTCAGTTCTGCCCCGAGCGCAATCAGAAAGCAATGCCAGGGATAAAGGATACTTGGCACATTCCGTCCAACGAATGAAGAGAGTCTCTCGCTCTCTCTTGCCCTCTGTATCTCTATCTTTATCTCTGTCTGAATTGAATGAAAAGGAATTCAGTGCTGGCCTTGGAATGCCCGGCATTAGCATGAGGATTTCTTTAATGGAAATGCTTGTACGGATGAGCTCCGGTTTTGTTCTACAAGCAAACTGCATTTGCACGCAGATTGCATTCTCGGAATCGCTGTAAACATTTCACTTGTGTTTTTATATGTACATATATATATTTTTTTTTATTTCTTGGAATTACCCTTTGACCCGGGCCCCGGGTTGTGTAATGGGAATTAAGCCATCGGCCGCAATCAACCTTGTTATCGTACACAAATTGCAGAATTTACATTCGGGCTTCAATGGTAAATAAGATTAGGCACGAGCCGCCTCTTGATTCCCTGGAATGCAAATGGATATCAGTATACGTACCTATCTATGTATACATATATGCACAAGGACTATATGTATATATATATAAATTTAGATGCGAATACTTATGCATGTGGGGCTACCATCCAAGTTGGGCGGGCAAACCGCAATTGAGTGTGGCCTAATTGATGGTTTCAAGATGCAAGTTATCCTTTCGGCTCACTGGTTAATGGCAGATAAAATCCGAAATCCAAATTTCGAAATTCTAAATCCAGAATCGAGAAAATGTGCCACACCCTCTTCACACCCCTGCGCTAAAATGTTGTCGGTGTTGTGTGGCACAACATTCTATGCATTGACATTCGACCCCTGCAGCCAAACGACTGATAATTATTAATTGTTTTCAATCAAAAGTTTAATGTGTGAGTCTTGAATTTCAAAGGAGTCATGGTGGCTAATGAAATAAATCGAGAGATTGTTCATTATAATCATAAGGGAGGGGGCAAATATACATATATAAAAAGATGGGCTTGGAAAGTCTGTAATTAAATTTAAGTTTTGAATACTTTTGACATGAGAATTAACATTAAAAACCGAACAAGTTAACCCGTTGTTCATTACTTAAAAACCTGTTACTTGCATGCTGAATTATAATTAATTAAAATATACATATTCGAGTAGGGGCACAATATCCTTGTAGTTTCGCTGGCAAAGGTAAATAATAATAAATAAGTATTAACATTAACAGTCAGCATTATTTTCATTTCAATATTGCATGGTACGTGTTCTATCGCCAGGATTTAAATATTTTCAAAAATAATCCCTACCAATATCCGTGGTCCGCACACATAAATAAGTGAATATGAGCTTTCAGTCAACAGTTTAATCTGAGATCATTACGAGACTCTGAGATCATTCGACGCTCCCTTTTTTGTTTTTTGTCTGCACAGCCAAATGAGATTCATGGGGCCCAGCTTGGCGCGAACACGTTCCTCATTTTACAGTGGACAGGACATTTGGCATTCCTTTCATTTTAATAGTGTCACGTTCGGCGCGAAGCGGAAGACTCGAGGCGCTCGTTTGATAACTCAATTGTACTACGTAGCTGGGCCCCGACGCGTCGCCTTAAATTGAATTTAATATTAATTAACTAATTTCAGTGCTGACTTCACTTTTAATTAACTTGCCGCCTGCTGTCCGGTACCCGTATCCCTATCCGGTATCTTCCGCATACAATCTTGAAATCATCTCGGAAGCGGACTGCTTCGCTAATTTCATTTGATTTTGGCCAACATCTGAGACGTATTTCCTACGTCTCCCCAGGACTTTCCCCTCCTATCGCCGGGGACTGTCCATTTCTCCGTCCATCTAACCATCCGTCCGTTCGTCCGTCCCTTCAGCTCTCTCAGGTATAGCTACGTTGACTTCACGTAAATACACGTGCCATCGCCTTGCCGGCCACCAAGGAATATTATCCACTCATACACAATCACACACGGACACTGAAAGAAATATATTGGGAATAATTATAAAAAATATATTAAAAAAAAATAAAGGATGAATGAGTAAGAATTGCTACTCTTATTTTTTCGATAAAGAACTTCGATAGCTAAATATTCTGCAAATTTATATAAATATCTTTGTGTAGAATTAAAGATTTTATATTTAAATTACAATTTTGTTTTTTCTAGTAGTAGAAAAATCAGAAGTGAAAAATATTGCGCTAAATATTACATGGATAAAAAAAATAATAAATTTAAATATTTAAAAATGTTGCCTTTAAAGTTAAAATATTTTGTATATAGAACAATTAGAAAAATATATCAAAAAATTATTTATCCCACAGTAAAAAAAAAGAAGAATATCCCATGCATTTTATAGAAAATAAGGTTTTTCAAGAATCGAAATTTTCTGCTTATCATTTTTGGGAAATTCTCCATATTTAATTACTGTGCACACACGGAAACCGTTCACACAGACACACACAATCTACATCGATGTGCAACGTGTTTTTCCGGCTTAATACCTTTCTCAACTGAATGCGAATGGAAATAACGGTAAATGTACATATACCAAAAGCATTTCCACGAAGCGGAGAGCCAGATCTCGCCGGGAAAGCAGCGGAAAAGCAGCACGAAAAAAACACTAAAGGAAGCAGCATCCTCAAACCTGACCGAGTGTGAGTGTGCGCTGCAGTGGAGCACGCGCCTCTTTTACGTTACAGTCGTGACGGCCAAAATACAAAAAAAAAAAAAAAAAAGAAAAAAGAAAAGCAGACACAGTTCTGGAGTAACCAGAAGCAGTTAGAAAGGCGAAATCCCATATCCCATTCCATCGCAGCATTCCGTCCAGTTGGCAGTTACATCCCGCCAACATTTGGACAACAAACAAAAAAAAAATAAAAATCCACAAGGAAGGGAAAAATTCGAAATTTTCCTTTGTCATGTGCAGCATTTTCCACGGGAGACGGGGAAATCTGGGTTCCAGGAGAACGAACTGTAACCCAAGCCAGCGATATTGACAGCGCACTACTGGCTCTCAAAAAGATTTCCCAAAGCATTCAATGAGTGACGGACTCGCTAAGTGAGCCAAGCACTACTGTACTGGCATTATTCGGACACATACATATACACAAGCTATGTGTACAGTAATTTATCGATAAAAGGCACCTGTGCCATCTCGGGGGAAAAGTTCACTCAAAGTGAATGTTTCTCAGGGTTGGAATAATATATTACTTGATAATAATAAGTTGCCAAATCTCAAATTGGATAAGAATATGTTGAGAAACAGCGAAGTTAAAATTAAATTGGGAATCAAGTTATGAAAGTTTAAATGTTGCAACAAGACTAATTCCTGTCAGGATTATGGGCGGATTCTAGGATAGCTTCACGGGATATCCAAATTCATGGATGCAGCCACCTGTTCTATGGAGATTCCTGCGGGGCTTCTATGGAAATTCCTGTCGGGTGGGTTTTCGTTGGATTTTCTCCTTCACTGCGTTGCAAACTTCTGAGTGAAATTATAATACCCTGCAACGCTTTAGAAACTATTATATTTCCAGCTCAAGATGTCAAGATGTTTAAGCAATTTTAATTATATTTAACACCAAGCGAAGAGAACCACAAACGCAAAATCGAAATTTACATATTTACGTGTGTCAATGGGCTGCCAAGGCCTTTGAGTCTAAAATTAAGAGTTCTGGTTTCGCACAATTAGTTCTAATTAAACGTACCCTAATTGACAAGTTGTAATTGGAAGCCAATGCAAATATTTCTTGAAAGCTTTGAGGGTAAAGCGATGGGCTGCTTGCCCTTCTGTCTGTCTCTATTAAATTCCAGGATATCATACACGTATGTTGTATGACCAAGTGAATTGGCAGCAAATTAACGTTAATTGGCTATAATCGTTTTCATTGTCTAAACACGAAGCGAGTTGTGTAATGCAGACATGAGAGACAATTTTCACCTGCCTATTGTTGATATAAGCTACAGCAATAATAATAATAATAATGAGTAAATAGTTATATTGAAATTGTGTAAAATGCTCATAGAAAAATCGTAGTGATATGTCCTTGTGTCTCGATTGTATAGCATACTTTTGCGGGCTCCTTTTCTTGAGATTTCTTTTCAGATCTCAACATAAAGGCCATATCCCCGACCTATCGATGGATATTTATTGTTTTTGATTCTGCCCAAATAAATATACTATATTTTTTACGGCTATTGCTGCACCTATGTATTTTCTTGTTCCTTCTTTCTCTTTTGCTTTTTTATTCTTCTGTGTGTTTGCACAACCTCTTTTGGCATCCCTTTGCCTTTCATTTCGTTTCGTTTCGCTTCTTTTGTTTTCCCATCACTCTTTCTTCGAGTTCCTGTTGTTCCAATACGCTTTGTGCCGACATTTTTGTTTATTTTCTGCGGCTCTATGTCTGTTCCAGTAGTGTGTCAGTGTGCTAGACACAAAGCATATTTACAAATGTGTGTGTGTATATATATATATATGTGTATAGATATATAAACCCACGATTTCCAGTTGCTGTTACTGCTACAGTTGTATTGATATTGGTTGCAAGGCTTTCGGTTTCCGCTTTATTTGCCTGATATTTCGAGAGGTATTAAGGGTAGTTTGGAGTGTTTTAATATTAGGGGGCGTTTTTTCTAAATAAATATATAAAAATGGGTTAACATCCTATGTATCAAGAAGGTTTTAAAAAATAAATGTTTAGGGCACATTTTATATTTCTTCGAATTTTTTTTTTAGCATTCTTGAGCATAATTTTGGAATTTTACTTTGTTTTATTAATTAATTGTAGCATTATTAAAATATTTTTTTGTTTAACATATATTGCAAATTTTCGATAAACGAAAAAGTTAAAAAGAATATTTCAATATTTTTCCACATTTTTCAAAACCCCAGAAATTTGCTGTTGAATTTAATTTAATTTATTAAATTTCAGTATTTACTTTATATTCTACTGAGTTAAAAATGTTAGAATTTTCTAATATTATTAATTAAGGCATATTTAAATTATCATACATTTTTAAAAAATTAACTTGCCCTTCAAAAATGGATTTTTTAATAATTAAAAAAAAATTTAGCATACATTGCAGCGCTTGAGGAGATCATCAATCAGTCGTTTCTCTTTGCCGTGAAAAGCCCTTCTCACTGTTATTGTTGTTGTTGTTTTTGTTATTATTGCGATTTCCGCGGAAAGGAAATCGCGTGCCAGAAATCGCTAAAAATGTTTGCCATGTTGTTGTTTCTGCCGGTTATTTCCGTTTGCGTTTATGTTTTACTTAAATTCCCTTTAACCGGCCTCAACACATCCTGTGCAGTAACCCCGTAACGCCAGACGCCAAAACGCTTCCCCCTTTCCATCACCTTTAACGCAATGAGCATTTTTACGCTGTTGCTTTTGGGCTTCACATTTTGTTTGCGTTTATTTTATTGTTTCTGTTTTTCTGTTTTTTATTCTGTAGGTTGTTGGGTGTTTTGTTTTTTCCGGTTTGCTGTTGATTATTTGTGTATTTGCACTATCACGTAACGCGGCAAAATGAAGTCGTAAACGCTTTTCCGTAATCCCTGACGGTATTTCCATGCCTTTTCCTTTTTCCCCTCCTGCGAAATGGCTTCCGATTTGGTCCGGCAAGCAAGTGGAAATCAATTCAACTTGAATTATAATTAAACAGAATTTTCTTTCCAAGAGTTTTCAATTTTTTTTTTTCTTTTTTATATATATATTTGTTTTTTCCTGCAGCCTGTCACCCAGGCTAAAAAGATTTTCTCATTAAGCGACATTGCATAAATCAAACAAACAAAAGCTAGAAAGTAAAGTTAAGTCCAAAGTGTGGAGGAAAACAGAAGCCCAGAAAGTTACAAATGACTGTGGGTGGAAGTTGGAGTTGTGAAAACTTTTTACCCAGAAAAATTCATTAAAAAAATCATATCAATTATTTGGCGACCTGTCAGACTGGTAGAGTGAAAGAGTGGGACTAAGAGGGGGATTAATTGAAAGATATTTGGCATCGAGTCCTGGGGCCGGCAAAAAACATTGATGCCCAGCCAGCCAGTTCAGTCAGTGCATTAAGGCGATTATTCGACTCGCTGGCGACTGGATCTTTTACTCCTGTATTGATCCTGAGCCTTTAAAGCGCCTTAAGTCAGCACAAAGCAGCTCTCGGTGAGTGTGTGGGCCTTTATAAGACAGCTTAGCCGCAAAATGTGTGCACTGCCTGAGACACTTGACCCAAAGCCAACACTCACACACAACATACACACCCACGCCCACGACACCCAAATCTGACCAAAGTCCAGCCTCAAAGCCAAATGAAAGGACCTGAAAATTCATCGGGGACTGGAATCGAAGCGAAGCCCGGCTCCACACAGTTAACCGAAATGATAATGATAATGAGCCTGGGGTTGCCATCGTCATAATCATTATCCCTGCCATTGCCATTAACAAAGGGCCACCGGAGTAGTAGTAGGCCCGATTTGCTCCCAATATTCTCCCATTTATTTATTTATTTTTCCTTTTTTTTTTTTTTTTTTGTTTTGGTACTGCCTTCTCCGCGATTGACGCCTTCTTCTTCTTCGACTGACTAAGCAGAATTAGTTACGGCTCATTATTGATTTTGGTTACGAATCAAATGAGGCAACACTTCTTGTTCGAACTTCGTATGGGGGTTTAGGGTTAGTAATGTGGGAAATTCCACTAAAGGCATACGTATTTTGGCAACCAATGAAAAGAGCATTACGCTGAGTTTAACTGAAATGGAGTTAATGGAGCATATATGGATGTAAATAGATTTTGGGGAAAACTTAATAGATATTAAAGGTGAATTGAGATTCAATTAGCGACTGAAAAGGTAAATTGAGGTGCAATTTGGGACTAAAATTCGAAATTGTGATAAAACGCATGGTGAAAGAGGTGAAATTAGATCAAAAAGGATAAAAAAAGGGTCATTTCGATTAAAAATGAATAAAAAAAAAGAATTAATATATTAAAAAAGGAAATAAGGTAAACTTAAATTCAAAAAGAATAAAAAAGTGATTTGAAAGTACATATTTTAAACGTTAATAAATGTAGTATATAAATGTAGAAAAAACAAAAAAAAAAAACATTAAAAATTGAATTACCCACAAGTCTAAAACAAATTCCAAAACGCGGCCACAGGAAATTGCAATGAAGCGCCCGCAAAGGCAAACCATAAACAGGACTTCGTTGAGGTAAATAAGGCCAGGGCATAATTAGAACTTTGAGGGAAATTAATCCCCATAGCGGATGTAATTATAAAACTGTGGAAGCTGCTGCTGAGCGTAAAGTATTCCAAAGATTCGAAGGGGGATTGTAAAATTCGCAGGTAATTGGCGCTAGATAGAAATTCGCAAGATTTATTCCCAGGCAGAAGAGTATCTCTGAGGGTACTTGAGGTTAATAAAATACAGCGAATTGGTGCCCAAGGAGAAGAGAATGGGGAGGGGATGAGTGAAAGTCAGAGTCAGAGTCAGAGTCAAGTCCTTTGGCGAAAGAAAGGGGCGGCAGGAGGCGGCTGGGGGCGTGGTGGTGTCGCCGCAAGGCTATTAACAACAGTTTGCGCAAATGACACTGCAATAAAGTATGGCGAGAAGGGAGTGGGGAGGGGTAGGGGAAAAAGCATTAAAGGCGAAACAAAAACAACAGTAAGTCAGGACATGCGGCGAAAGGATATAGCCCTTCTAGCCCCTCCTCCGCCTGCTCCTCCTTGACCATTGGCCAGGGAATGTCTTATGCACAGATTTATTATGTGGCCATAAATAAATTACAGGACCAACACCACCAGCACTCACTCACACGCAGGCAGGCGGGCAGGGAAAGGACCCCCTAACGATTTATATGATAAGGGTTAAAAGGTCCGACGACAGGGGAACGTCATTCCGATCCCAGTCCCAGTTCCAGCCGCTCGGCCCTCGGTAAATGCTTATTAAAATGCATAGAAAATGGTAAATGATCTAATTAGTGAAATATTTTCACCATAATTAAGCAGCCAGTCAGCCACCCAGCCACCCAGCCAGTGGAAATATGTGCAAGGATTTTCGCAGCAGCTGAAGTAATCGCCTTCAGAGCAATGTGTGCCAGAAATGCCGGGAATTTCAAATAAAACCTCGCCTGCTAACCGGAGGAACCGAGTGGAAAGGCCAACACAGATAAGAGTAATTCCCTTGGTTAGCTTACAAAATACAAAAAAAGGGAAAAAATCTGGAAGAGCTGGTGGAGAATAAAATTAAATCAGATGGAAAATGAAATCCGATTGGTATGATAGATTTTTTGTTGTAGTTTAAATCGTGTAATCGAAGGCAAATCTAGGCCAAATCAAGCCGAGTTCGATTTAGTTGTTGGTGTTGTAGTTAATCCCATTAGCTATTTATAATAAACACAACAGGTGTATGGAAATAAATTATACCTAAAACTTGAATGACGCCTAAATGATTAGGTTTAATTATTTTGGCATTAGTTTAGGTAATTTTCGGTTTTGTTTTTTATAAAAATATGTTATATTTTAAGAAGTAATCGGCTTGTAATCAGCTTTAATAATTAGTCTTACAACTTTGGAAATTAGAAATGGCCCAGTTCTTATCAGGTTAACTTGAATTTCAAAATTCTTTTCTTTTTTTTTCTGTTCAATTTTCTGTTCCTTTTTTCCCCCCCATTTTGTATTTAATTCTCTCTCTTGTTGGCCAAATCCGAACTTGAACACGAGTTCGAGAATCTGCAGCAATAATTGCTCAAGACTCGTGAACTTAATTGAATCCTGTGCGGGCTGTGTGTGTCTGTGAGTGGGTGTTAGTGGGTGGCGATGTCCTGCTGAGGGCAGGACTTGAGCTGGGGCGGACCAGATTAGCCGGCGCTATCGACCGGCCTGCCATCCGGTGGCGAAATCCGTTCGCCTCTGACTGACAGCGGCTATCAGTGCGTTTCGATCTGGGACACGGCACACACACACACACACACAGAGGGAATGTGAAACAGTTACATTGCCAGGACGAAGAAGGACCAGGGACGACGTAGCAGTAGGACCCATGTCAGGCCAGATGACTGCGACAACAAAAATGTGACAAAATAAATAAATTAAATTGTTCAAAAATGTTGCAGGTTGTTACTTGGCTCCCAACACATCGCATGTTGCATACGAAATGGAAAATGGAACTTGCCAAAGTTGATTTCTATTTTGGCACGTGTTTCGTTTGTCGTCTAGCCTGCCTGGCTGGCAAATGGAACATGGGAAAATCGGTTTTGGGAAAAGGTGGTGCTCGAGCAGCTCCTGCTCCTGGCCCAGTGTGAAGGACCTCCAGGAACTTGAGGGCGCGCTAGCGAGCGCCCGGGCGTGCACTCATTAGGAATATGGATTCAATTATATGTCGCTGGTGTTTGGCTCTCGCACATAAAACAAGAAATACGCTTCGCCCCAGAAAACGTGCTCGAACTCTTGATGAAAGCCATCTCTCTCCCACTGCATCTCTCCCAGGGTGTATATGGTCCACAAATGTGAGCAAATAATGGAAATATTTACTCCGTGTTTTCCAAACTTTATCAGGGTTAAAGCAAATAACATTTCAGTAGCGCACACCTTGAGGACTATTAAAAATATTGCAAGGAATAGGGAATGAAAGAGTTTTTTTTTTATGGGGGTTAATTAAATTTTTTTTAAATTAATATTCTATTTTGTTTTTATTTTGTAAATAATTTTTCAAAGTTAAGTTAATTAAGTTTATTTTCAATAGGAAATCATGCTGTTTTTGTGGGTTTCAAAAGTCATGAGATCTTTAAAGATAGTCATTAAAAAATGATTAATTAATTGATTTAAGGCATTATTCTGGCTACTTATTAACCTTTAAATATTAATTTTGAACCAAAAATTAAACCCAGAATATCAATATTTTCTTTCCTCATAAATATCTTTAAGTTAGGCCTGGTTTTTAGCCTTAATTAATTTTGCTTTACACAAAAAATCCACTACTCTTGCTGTGTTTTAAAATAATCGGTCAAAACTGCCTAAAAAATATTGCCCTAAAAATGTTTATAACCAAAATCTAGGTCTAGTCAGAATATTGATTGCTTCGTTTTTACCCTTTTTGTCCTTTAAAAGGTGAATGCAACACATGCAAATCATTCATAATTGTATTTCAGCTGCTTGGCACATCAGTAATTAAGTCAATTTATCATTAACCTGGGCAACTCCCCACCTCAATGCTGTCGCCTAAGTCTCTACTACATACATATATACATATATAGGCGGCAGCAGGCAATGTATCTAATGGCGGGTCGTAAAATTTATTGCGTATACGCCCTCGTGTTCCATGGAATGCTTTTAAATGTTAAATGTGCAAATTACGCTGCACGTGACTGTGACTGCTACCGTTCACAGTTACTATGACTGCTACTTGGGGGCAGTGCGAGTGCACATTGAGAAAAAAGCGATGAATAGAAGGGTTTTTATATTCAAGAAAAAAAGAAAGAAAGTAGGTTTCTTGGCTTAAAAGCGCTTTGTGCCCTGTCTTCTCGGAATATTCAAATATTTGAGAATCAGAAGGGAAGTACACAGAACAAAATAAATATTATATTTATTGAATAATAATATATTTTTCATTAACATTATTTAAATGTATTTCACATTATTTCTTGTAAAATAGTTTCATAACTTGCAAAGTTATTTATTCCTGTTAGTGTATGTTCTATCGAGGTGGGGGCGTGACTGTGGGGCGGTGTTTTGGCCATCGGCTTGAGCGTGGGCGTGAATCTTCACAGCCTCTGTTGGCTTTGACGGCAAACAAATGCTTTGATATTTATTGCCCTCGCAGTCAGCCGCAGTTCACCTTCACAGTGTCGTCCCCCCTTGCTCTCTCTCTGTCTATCTATCTCTTTCTCCTTATATTATCCTTCTCTTTCCCGCATTAAGTGGCTAAAACGCGCGACTATGTGCAATGTCATCGTTGTCCTTGTGTTGGCCATGCACTTAAAGCAGCAAAACGAGCTGGCCGAAGTTGGTAAAGAAAGACAGTCAGCACAGGCATAGAAAGAGAGCGAATATAGTCCAGGAAAGAGAGAAAAAATAGCCAAAGAAAGTAAAGAACTAGTGTGTGAGAGAGGGCGGCAAAATTTCTGTTGAGTGGGAGTTGATAGGCTAGTGGGCGTGGTGCATTAGGCAAAGATTTAGTACAGGACCTTTTAGTTTGCACAAAAGAAAGTAAAATAGAAAAGGTATTCTTTGGTCCTTCTTTAAATACACCAAGAAAAATGCAAGTTATTAATTTAAATATAGCAAGAAATACAATTTTTCTACGCTGAGTATTAAATAAATGTGTAACTAAAAATTCCCAAACCAAAACAAGAACAAGAGATCCCATGACCAAAGATCAAAGGATTTCAAAAATAATATATATTTTACCATTTCATAAATAGCCTCAAAAATCTCCATAAAAATACAAATATGTTTAGGGTTTTTCTATTTTCAAATTTCTTTCACACAATTTTTAGTTGGTTTTTTTGACATAAATATACAACATCTATATATATATATTTTTATTTTCCTATCCCATTTTGCATTTCCTTTTTTCTGCAATCTAAAGTGAAATGAAAGCCAGCAAAATGTCAGCTTGGCACAGTTAAATTCACGTGACAAGCCAATATTAAATTTGATTCAACTGCAGCGGGGTGCGAGGTGTATATGTGTGTGTGTGTGTGTGTGAGCAGAGGCGGCGAACTTTCAGTGGGTAAAAGGGGGGTACGGCTTGGCATGAAATCGATCGTTGCTTTTGGTATTTCGCCTGTCGCTCTCGGGCTTCTTTTTTTTCGCTCCGTTTGGGTGTTCTCCACTTTTTCTATTTTTCGTGTATTTTTTTTCTTCAATTTCTTGTTTTTTTTTTTTGCGTTTGTGCTGCGGCAGCAATTAAAACTGAATCAATTATGATTTTTTGACTTGGCCACTGATGCGGAGAATTGGAAATTGCCAAGGGGATCCATAAAGTGCCCGAGGGTAGCGAGAAGATCAATTGAAAGCACAAAACAAGGCCTTAAAAATAGGGACTTTCATTATTTTGAAGTGTGTTTTTTAATCAAACCAATTAAGTAATCAAAGACCGCATTAGCTTTTAAACTCTTAAAACGTAAATAAGATTTTAGATAAATTGACTTTCTGTATTTTATTCCCTTCAAAAAGTTGCAATTTCCACTTCGACACTCAATTGACATTTCAAAGCTTTTCTCACACAGAGCGCGCGCTTTTCCATTCCTTGCTTTTCATTTTCTTTTCTGCTTTTCCTGTATTTGGACATTCACTTAAACAATAAATACCAGCTTGCTTTCAATTTCAAGCAATTTATGTGAATGTTCCTCTTAAGCGGGGCAAAAACGAAATGAAAGAGTCGCCGGATCGGACTTGAGGTAAATAACATTTTGAGCTTGGTTACCTGAGCTATATATGTTTACAGTTTGCATCGGTTGGGTTACCAATATGTGTGGCTGACGTTGACTTTTGATCGCCTTTTTAGGCATGGAGGAGAATGAGGCGGAGGTGGAGGTGCCCAGGGAACGGATATTGGTTGGGGCAGCTTCTTTGCTGGGCCAGTGTGGCGTATGCGCAATATTTGTATTACAGTTTCATATGCAGTGCAGGCGATGGCGAACACGTGCTCTCTGGGAAAGTGTGTGTGAGTGGCCAAGAATACGATGAGAAAGGAGGCTGGGATTAAGAAGGTTCGCTCTCCCCATCCTTAAGGAGCACGCGAAGGAGTAAGAGGAGCACAAACAGCAGGGGAGAGAAAAGAAAAACGGCATCAGTTATGGCTAACGAATGCGACGACGCTGCTCGCCCTTAACTCAAATGTACAACATCAATAAATAAAAAAAAGAAACAAGTAAAAGCAGGTTTCGAATCAAAGCACCGAGCATAAAATACCCTAGACAAAAACATTGCCTACTTTATGGCGAAATCCAAACGAAAAAATTAAATTTTGGTTTATAAATAAAAAAAAAATTTACATAAGAAAGTATTTAAAATTAAAAAAAAAAAAAAGAAAACTATTTCCATATCTTTAATAATGTTTCGATATCGATATAAATTCCAATAATCGATATTTTAATATATCTGTCTGATTTAATTGGATACATAAAAATTATTGAAAGCCTTAAATAATTTCTCTAAATTCCCAAACAACTCAAGAAATATAGAGTATTAAGGATACGAGGAAAAGCTAGCAAGAAAAAATAGAAGCCAGCAAGGATATAAAAAAAAGGATAATAAACAGGGTCCCCTAAGAAATCTATAACTGAGTAAGCCACATCAACACACACGCACAGCTGGGAGAAGCAACAGCAACATATCGATAAGGATGTATAAGGACATGTTTGTGGCGCCACACACACTCGAGCACGTTCAAATTTAAACGATTTTCGTGTGGGTGCGAGTGTGTGTGGGCGCACATAAATTTCCATATGGCGAACGACTCATGCAATATGCAAGATAACTTCGATGAAAAGGCGATAAAAGACACCAAAGCCTCTTACTTGCCACCCCCCCCCAACTCACCTACCTAATGTCGATGGCATTCAAAATGTATAAAGCAAACTCCAGTCCTGGTCCCTCTCCTCCTCCTTGCTCCATCACACTAATGTATCTCAGGCTCCAGCTTCGGCCAAATTATGAGTGACAGTTCCAAGTTGTGTGGGTCTCAAGTCTGAGTCTGAGGCAGAATGCGCCAAAAGACATCAACTTGATATTTTCGTGGCACACACACTCAAGGAATGCAGTGGAATTTTTAAAGGAATTTCCTGATAAATACTGCGGATCAAAAGCAACTTTCTCTTGTGAGATGGGGTTACTGGGTGATATGGGTGCTGGGGTGAAAGTTATTTTCTTTTGCCTTGACGTCTCCTCTTTGGTAATCCTGCATTTAAAATGCACAACTAGCAGGGGACAACGGTCTTATAAAAAATTTAATTTGCCGCAGTTATATATTTGCCATTTTGGGTAAACAAGAAAGTGGAATGTTTAAGTTTTTCTTCTGTTTTGAAATATAAATATATAAAAAAAAAATTGCATAAATTTAATTAAATTAGGATTATTGCCCTTAAGTCCATAACAAAAATGTTTTTAGAATCAATTTATCTGTTTTAAACTTGTTTTAAAATATCATTTTCTCAGTTGCCTAATAAATTTAAATACATTTTTGAAATAAATATGTAAAATATAATATAGTGGAGAGGTGCTGTTCTCTTCCTTTAAAAACAATCATAGTTTTAATTAAAATTCTACTTCTTTATTTATTTCTCTAAGATTATTTTCCCTTAAAACCAAAACAATTCTTGTTAACAATATCCTAAATAACTTTCGTTAATTAACTCCATTCAAGGCATACATTTTGACAGGGATTTATTTACTGACATGTGACACGTTAACCTGAAAACCAATTACCGGATAGATTTAGACTTATCACTAAATGCATGTCCCCGATTCTAAGGACGAAGAGGATAGTGGAAATGCAGTCTGTGTGTATATGTGTGACTATGGCATGATATTCCATCAACTGTCGGCTGGCAATCAAAGCTCGTTATCCGCCGGGGCATGCCGTTAGCCTTATTGCAATTCATTTGCCGGCTTAGCCCCAAGCTCAACCACCCTTTATTTCACTCTCTCTCTCTGTCTCTCTGGGTTTTCCCCACTGCCCCGCCCCTCAGCGATTTTCCAACCCTCCTCCCTCCCCCCCGTCCTGACTGTTGGCAATACGAGAAGCACTTGAGCGTGCGCCAAATTAAAACACCGCAAAATGTCAAGTGCCGCAAATGCCAAAAGAGCGCGAGAGAGCGAGATAGCGGAGGGGAGGGGGGAAAAACAGGAAAATGTATGGGTTGGGGGAGGGGTGTGGGTGTGGGTGTGGGGACAAAAACCGGAGGCAGTTGAAACGACGCGATAGTGGGACAGACAGAGCGGAAGGATACGCGTCGCAGTTATTTTAATGAGCATTAAATGATGTGGCAAGCCTTCCTCCCAAAAAGTGGGTCCAAAACCATGACCCCCCCCCCCCCCCCCCCCCCCTCCCCTAGTCAGCCCCACTTGCGCCTCATTTACGGCTTAATTATGGCAATCGACAAATATGCACAAAACTATAAGCCACACACACTCTTTTTTGAGTCTAACAAATCTAAATTGCTATGTTTTACACAAGGCCAACACACACACACACACAGGGGGAGCCAGGAGCATGCTGAGGGGGGCGGGGGGAGGGTTGGAAAAAATGCATGACATTGCTGCAAATTTATGGGACACTAGCACACACAAAAAATTCTTTTGTACTTTAACAGCAGCCCAACGAGGCTCAAAACCATTTTATGCAAGCCAAAAGCCAAAGCCAGCCGCCGGAATGATATTTTGGGATCGGAGGGGAATATCTATAGGAGCTGCTACATACATACATATATTTTCGGGCTGATTTAGGGGGCCACATCCTCGTCCTCGTCTCCGTCCTCGTCCACATCCAATCGTTTGTGGGCCATCCGATGTGACATCCGTGGAATTGGTTGAGCGGGATTACGGGGCAAAAATAGAGGAAAAGGGGTTTTGGCTGACTGGAGGGAAATTGAAACAAATGTTTTAGAGATATTTATTTGCATATTTGCATAATGCTCTTCTCTTATTCTCTTTTTTTTTTAATTCCGGAGGCTGCATTTTTTATGCAATTTTCTATTATTCATGGGGGACAGAGACACAGGGTTATATATTCTCTATTTTAAATTGGGGTTATTTTGCAAAAATAATATATCTGGGGTAGAAAATTAAATAATAAATATGAATTGGTATTTATAAAGACCTATAAAATATATAACAAATATTTAATAATTATAAAAATATACAACAATATATTAAATTGATTATAATTATATATTTAAAGAATATTTAATATTTATAATATATGTACATAAATAAAATTGTTATTATTATTTTTTATTTTTTTTAAATCCTTATAAATATATAACTAATCACAGATAAATTTTATTTCTTATTTTCCTTACAGATCTGCTAATATATCATCTTTCAAAAAATAACTGGTGAGTCAGTCAAATATAATAAATAATACAAAAGATAAAATATTAAATGAAGACATCCAATTAGGGGTTAAATGTTCAAGGGACTTTGAAAATTATTTTTAAGAAACTTTAAATATTTTGTATATAGGAAAGACTTCAGTAAATGTATATTTTCTATATAAAATATATAGGGAGTGCTACAGAAATAATTTGTCACCTAAAAATCCCTAAAAAAATGTCAAAACTTAAGCTAACAAGATTTTTTATTACATTGAATTCGGTAATTTACAATTTTATAGCATACTTTTTGACCCTTGAGCACCTTTATTAGTCCTTTTGCTGACTCCGGGTATTACCTTAACTCAAAGAAATTATCTGCTTAAATGAAGTGTTTAAACAAATGCAATTGACCCAAATAAAATAAGGATATGACTTGTTTGGATCAAGTGAATTAAATGACTGGTTTATTTATTTATTTGCCTTGTGTCTTTTGTAGTGGACGAGTGCCTGTCAGAGGCACTGTACAATTGATGTTGTGATAAAATGCCATTAAAATGGGGTCAAGTGGGTTTATTTTGGCCCACACACAGGCGCCACTTTTAGTCAATTAGCCGAGCAGATGTTTTCGTGTTTTGTGTAGTTTCAATTTTTAGTTTTTAGTAGGCTCTTTTACCCAGTTTTCCGCTTTTCCGTTTTCCGTTTCCCCAATGCCCATTTTTCCGATTCTAGTTTAGCCAGCTGTGGCACGAACGTCACAATTGACCCAGAGTCGCAGTGGTAGTTCCTTTTTATACATAAAATATATATATATATATATATATATATATCGTTTTTGACTGATTTTCGAACTGGAAAAGTCCAGCATTTATTTATGATTTCCAAGGCTTACTATGGGAAAATTAAAAACATAACGGCAAATAAATAATGCACACACACATAAACCCACCCGGGAAAATCAAGCGAAATTATTTATTTAAATTTTTGTTTTCCCTCCTGCCTTGTTTTCCTTTGCTATTTTCTTTTTTTCCCCGCCTGTTTTTGTTGCGCAAAACAATGAGCAAATTGTTCATCTATTTATATCTGTTTGTTGTCCTTAATGTTTGTATTATGTATTTGCATTCAATTTTCGATCATTTCCTGTACACTCCCTAGCGTGCCCAATTAGATATATACTATGTATACATATATATTATATGTATGAATGGATTTTGGGTAATTTATTTATTAGCGCACTCAATAACGAGAGCTGAGCGAGGGAGAGTGGGTGGAAAATGCAAGGAAATGAAGCCGAAACCTCAGTTGCTGCATTTCAATTATTTGTGAATGTGCTAAATACCTGGCTTCCGAATAGGTACAACAATTTCAAATTCGATTGCTTGTGCCAGGCAAATAAATGAAAGGCTCAACTTGGAGCAATTTTCCCAGCCCCACACACACAGAGGTTCAAATGGGTGTGAAAACCTTGGGATTTTCGAGTTTAATTCAAGTGGGAACTGTCTGTCAAGTTCTTATTAGAAAATTACACAGCAGTATTTCATGGAAATTATAAATAAATAAATAAATAAAAAAAATAATTTATAATCTTGTTTTATAAAGGTTATCCAGGTTGTTAAATTATACTTTTTTATATACAATTTTGAATTGGATATTTCCTCACCTGTTAACGAGGTGAACCATCGTTTATTTCCGATCTTGATTGGCACTCATCAGACGTGCTATATATATATAAATATTTTTTTTTTTGTCTTCCTACATCGCCTGCTCGAAGGCATTAGCTTCAATTTGCATTATTTTTCGGGCGGGAAAACCCCATTTGCTCCTTTCCGTGTGCTGCTGGACCGGTCTGGTTATGAGGGTTCGTGAGAGGTTCGCATCATGGCACATTACCATTCATGAAATGCAATTTCGCAGCCAAAGGATACACAAAACACAAACGCACATAGATACAAAGTGCCCCTGCACACACACACACACAGACACACTCTCTCGAGTAGAAAAGGGTGGCGAGGAAAGTAAAGTGCCTTTTTATACCTCACACACATAAATGGAGCGCAAGGCTATGTACGCAAATATCTAAAAAAGAAAAAAAAAAAGTATCATGAATTCTCTAAAAACAAAATATGAAAATGTAGAATTTATTTCTCTCTAAAAGTATGTACTAAAACATACAAAGACAAATAAATACTTTAATTTCTGGTCTTAAAAGTCTTGAAACTTTAAAAATGATTTCTTGAATTTATTATTTGGCCCCATAAAATTCCATGTTCTATTTCTGCGACTCTCTACGGAATTCCCTATGTCTAATATATTTTTATTGTCTACTCTGAAGTTCTACTTGTTTTGCTTCAATGGTTTTTAGGCTCACCGCATTAATGTGCCTGCGTCAGGCTTTGTATCTGTGTTTATTAGCGTGTTGCTGTGTGTGTCCGTCTATCTGTATTGATATGCATATGGAAATATCTGGGATTGTGTGTGAGTGCTGGTGTGCGGGCGTGCAAGTGGGCGATGTCCTCCCTTCAATTATGTAAGCATGCGTATTAGGCAAAAAGCGGCAAAGTTTTCGGCCTTGCCGCCGCACAAGAGTGTGGCGAGTGGAGAGAAAAAAAGGGATTAAATTCGGTAAAGGAAATATCTTAAAATATCTAAAATGTATAGATCTTTTTTGATTGGCCAAAAAATAAAATCATTCAAACTCCGTAAATATATACAAATAATTTGTTTAATATTGGAAATATTTTATATAATATTGAAAATATCGAACAAAAATCGATATAATATTTAAATGACCAAAAATATTGATATAATCTTTTAGATATAAATATAATTAATATTATTAGGATATTTTTGATATTTTGTCCAGTGTATGTGAAGGGAATATAGGGATTTGATGTTGATGCAGAGTGGTCGCTGGCAGGCCTGTTAATTAGCGTGGCTCACACACACACACACACACACACACACACACACACACAGACACAAAATGCGGCAACGGCAACAAAATGCTACAAATGCGACCAACTTTGCCTGATAATGAAAATCGAGTTCGTTGTCGTGGCGAAAAGTTTTTGCGAAAAACTTTCATCAAAGGTTACAATTTGTGCCAGGCAGGCCTTTTGTCTACCTCTCGCCATGCCCGCGGGTGAGGCGAAGAGGAGGAGGGAGGACTGAAGCCTGTCATGGACACCTGATTATATAATTACCTGGCGGAGTTGTTTTCGTTGTTTTCGCTGCTCTCGTTGATGTTGTTTGATGCTTTCAACTTGGCTGCCTTCGGTCTGTTTTCATTTAATTCCCCTTTGCCCCGGCTTTAATTGTTTGTTATGTCATAAATTAACAATTGCAAAAAATTGCACTCAATAAGTCATCATCTTTAAATTCTAAAACAATTGTTAAATATTGGCAGGCTTGAATATTTAAAAAATTAGAATTGTTAGCTTGTTTTTTTTTTTATTTCTTTTTTTGATCAATTACTAATTTTACACAAATGAAAAATTAATAAGTAATGAGAAGTTATTCCGAAGGAGCTAGATGGGTGTAATTCAGAAATCCCTCTGAACGCCAGCGACGTCCCTGCCAGCCTGGACTGTAGTAGAAATAATATGGCGATACTATGAGTGCTGGTGCGTCCGTAAATGGTTGAATGTCCTTAGCTAGCTCATCTTCTAGCTTAACCCAAGGAGCCTGAACAATTTCGTAATCCTGCGTTTCATTGCAAGGCATTATTTCCTTAGACGCATCCTCTCTTAGTTTATCAACTTCCTCAACCCAAGGAACCTGAACCATCTCGTGCTGTATGTCCTTCGGGTTCACTTGCATTTTGGGGTTAATCGGGATCAGGGCTTGGTCAAGAACATGTTGCACTTCTCGCTCCGGCTTTAAGTCTTTCTTCTTGTTTGCATTGTTGGCCATACGCTTTTCTTTGTTCGCAGGTTTCATCTTGGCCAAATAATTCAACGACTTCACTGGCATTTCCTGGTACATCTGGATCGGTGTTTTGTCGGGATCATTTCGCGCTTTCCCATCTGGATTGATGTCGTCCTTCTGATCTTTGTCCTTTGCTCTCTGCTTTGATTTGATCGTAGGCTTCACATTGGCCGAAGATTTCACTGACATTTCCGGATCTTGTGGCATCTGGTTTTCATGCACTTTCGACTGCATGTTGTCTGGAATTATGGCCAAAGACGACTTACTTTTGATCGGCATTATGGGCTTCGAGTCTTGATTTTGCAGTAGCTTGGTCTGCGCATCATAAATGTCCATGAACGTTTTAATGAACTCAAAATTGTGCTTGAATCGACCCTGGATGATGAGATCGATGGGCACCAGTTGCTTGATTTTCAGTTGACCGAAGGCATCCTGTAGGAGGCATAGATTGTCCAAGTAGTCGCTCTTCCCCATGGGCCGCATCTTCACCTGTTTCATGTTAATGCTACTCGGAGCTATAGTCACCATCATGCAGCAGTAGGCAACGCCAGTGCAGAGATCCTCGATCTTCTTTATTTCTGCTTGTATTTTGCTGTTGACCCAGGAAATGATTTCGAACCGCGACATATTTTTGTTGTGGTTGCGAGTGCTGGTGCTTCTTGAGGACATCTTGCAAACCTTTTTCGCTTTTACTTTATTGGAAAAAAAAATATATATATTTATATATATATATATTTCGAATAAGGTTTATGCTAAATGTGTACTGTGATGCGTACACTTTTCAGGAACCTTTATGTTAGGAAGTTGAAGTAACTTTGGTGACTTTAGTGAACAGCTTCTCAAATGATTACTTGGTATTCTTTTTTTTTACGAATTTATTTACTGAAATTTGTTGTAGCTTTCAGTTTGGAACCCCTTTAAAGCGATCGTTGATCATTTATTTGAACATCCGCCTGGATACAGGACACTCCACCTACCTTTCTCTCTTTAAACGGAAGGAAGTGGCAGCAAATGGGGAATATAGTATAAAATATAGTCGGAAAATAAAAGCCAACCAGCCAGGTCAACGGAACTGGTCTTGTGTCTGAGCGTCGGCTGCCTGGGAAAATGCATAATAAGAAAATCAGGAGCAGGAAAAGCCACCCCTTCAGACTCTCTCGCTGTACGCCACTTAATTTACTTTAAAGTCCTGCCTGAAGGAGGAGCAGCCAAAGGCGGTGAAGTCTGCGATGGAAGCACTTCTCCATTATGCCCAGAGTGAATTTTCAAAAGGGGGAAATCTCTTATTTGCACAAAAAAAAAAAAAAAAAACACTTCTTGATACTTAATTCAATTAAATATCAATATGTTTTTTTGAGAAGCATTTATTTTTTGTAAATGAATTAAGAACTATAAAAATAGGTAAAGCCTCCCCTGCTGATTGGCATTATTATTTAAAATTTGACATTAAAATTTATCGATATATACCCACTTTGGTTTTTCGACAATCGAAAAATCATTGATTGATGTCCTTGAGTCTCCTCCGTCTCTTGGCCTTTGTCCACTGCACTTGTTTCCTTATTTGTTTGCCTGTCTCCGTGCTGGGACAACAATCTTTCATGCGGAGGCAAAGAAAATAAGGAAAAACGCTGACATTTAAATATTTTATAAGACCTAAAATCGAAGAAAATGAAAAATAAACGAAAACGAAAACCCGATAAACTGCTACAAAAATTTCCGCCAAATTTGTTTCTCTTTTTGAAATTTTCCCTGCCTGTTTTTTTATTTTCCCTTTTTGGTTCTGGCTTTGCCTGAAATGGCGCGTAAATATGTCAAAGAAAACGCTGGGAAAGTGTTTGTATAAAAATAGATGAAAATCGAGAAGGGACTTGAGCGAAAACTTGGCGCGCGGTGTGTGGCTTATGGGGCTTGCCTTATAGCACTTATTCAATCAAAATCAAAATAAATAAACATGAACTCAAGCCGCGCTTCTCCCGCCGTCCCGTCTCTTCTATAAATATCCTCTCTTGGGGGACCATTGTCGTATTGTCATTGTTGTGCATTAAGCGAATATTGCGCATACGACGCGTGGGCTGCTTGTGTACCGCGTTGTTTCTCATTCTCCATCTTCCTGCTTCTCCTCCTTATTTCTTCCTGCCTTCATTTCAGCCCCGATTGGTGAGCAAACAGCAGGATAAGGCTGTAAGTCGCATATAAAATGCAACTCGGCCAAATTGAGTAAAAATCTCCATTGATTTTCTCCTTGTTTCTTCGGTGTTTTCCTTTGTAATCCGAGTGCAGGCAATAAAATTGTTTCACTTAATGCCTGGGTACGTGTATTGTGACGGGGAAAGAGGGTTTCCTAGGGAAAATAGTAAAGAAAATCAAGTAAATATTGGTAACATTTTAATAGTTAGTTGCCAGGGGTTGAAATAGCAAAGAGCCCATCAAGAAGCTCAGTCAGAATCTCTAAATGTTTATATTTAAAGATTAGTTTAAATTCATTTGTTATTGAATTTTTTTGAATGGAATAAAAGAGTTTTCCTAGATTAAGAGCTTTCTTTCTACTATTTATATCCGTTTTAAACCTTTGACCTTTATTGATCTTAATTGAAAACTAATAAAAACATGTTATTAACAGCTTTTTAAATTAAAAATGCAATAATTTAGGGCTCGACACCCCTTGCAAGGATATAGAAACTTCATCTTCCCAAAGTTATCTTCCTTTCTTGCTTAAGAAATATACATATAAAACACAAACGAAAATTGAGGCAAACATTTTGGCATTTTTTGGCAGCCTTCAAATATTATAAGTAGCAAAATGCTTTGCGCTTCAATGTTGATTATTTTCTTGGAATTTTCTTCCTATAGATTTGATTCGATTAGACGGTTCGTGACCAGTTTTTCCTTCGTAATTTTCTCTCATACATACACATATACGAGTGCGAATTCGAGAATACATATAGTCAGCCATATATTTGATTTGCTTGCAAAGGGTCAGAAGTTTATTTAGTCGGACGGCTGGCCAATTGTGTTTCATTAATCGAATTGCGGCTTATTTGTGTCCTGACTGTTTTGGCCAAGGCACATTTTATTACTTATATTTATTTTGGGTAGAATAACAAGATAAAAGAATCTATTTATATATTTAAAAAAAAATATTTTTTGTTTTGCCATTTAATATGAACAATTTAGATGCTGTTGACATGCCATCGCTTTATCTCTCTTTATCAACATTTTTGATTATTCTGACAGAGTATTTCAAATTTCCATGATATATATATATATATTTTTTTGTCGATGCAGACTTGACCGTATTTTCCACATATTCTTTTGGTCACTGAAAGAAAATGGTATGGTAATTATATTTAAATATCGGCACTTAATATTAAAAAATTTCCGAAGTAATAAAATATCAAAAATTATCGTAAGCTTCATTATATCAAAATGTAAAAATATCAAAAAACTGATATTTATTCGTTCAAATATAAACAATAAGAATAAATTATTAAAAAGTCTTACATTTTTTTATTGAAATTAAAAATATTTATATCGTTAAAATATCGATATTATTTTTGTGCAGTGTAAATTTTTTTCGCGCCTTCTTTGGCCGCGTTGGCACACAACTCACGCAGCCAAGTGTCCTTGCCTGTTATTGTTATGGCCATCCCATCGCCATCCCATCCCGTCGTGTCCTTTTCCGTCCACCTACGGCCCAGTTCATCAATCATACGCAACGTTGGCACGTGCAGCAGAGCGTTAACAGTGCAGGAGCTGGACAGGCGGGGGGGTTAAGAAGGCCACCAGGCCATATTTTCTGTGATAGTGTCATAACGTCGCCCTAATGAAGCGTCTCAGTTTTGCTGCCGGGTGTCGTCCATAAGCTGGATGTGACTGCAATCGCCAACAATTACAAAACTTTTAAGTTTTGTAGTCCGCGCGCTAAATCCAATCCTTATTTTCGTCCCCGTCCTCGTCTCAGGGAAACCCCTGAAAAGTTGGCGGATTAAATAGGCGAACGATACGAAGAACAAGTGGAACTTGTTCAGGAGCAGGAGCAGGAGCAGGAGCGGGACAACGTTGAGTCCATAAAGTTGCACAAAAAATTGTTTCGAACGAACATTTTGCGGGCGCTGAGAAAAGTTTTATCTAACCGAAAAGAAGAAAGTGGGCGTGGCGCCGTGGCCCGTCGCATTCTATTTAAAGTTAATATTTACATGCCACGAAGGGGTGCCACCGCCGCCGCCACGTTCTCGTTTCCGTCGTCCTTTACGTCCTGCCAGTGCCAGTAGCAAAAGTAGCAACAAATTCTTGTCATTTGCAGCTGCGAGAAAAGACAAGGACGACGGCACATCAAAAGGGGATCAAGGCGGTGTGCACCGAAAAAATAGGAAATTCATTGTAAAGGATCAAAAAGGTTTTTTAACATTAAACGATTAAAATAATTAAAAGTAAATTAAATTACTAAAATATATTTCGTTTTTTAGACAAATTTCAACTAAGCTTTGCTTGAGAATTTCCATAAATTAATACATTTAATTTGCTTTCAAACTAAATCACAGATTGATGGCTTAAATTATTTTTAAAATTTGTATAAACAAAAGTTCTTGGCTTAAATTAACCAAACAATGCTTGAAAATAAAGTTTCTCTATTAAAAGTGATTCCTAACTCTAGATTTAAATAGCTTTTATCCCCCCAATAATATTCCATTAATTTAAGTTTTTTGCATTTTGCTGAGTGTAGTGGAAGATAAACGAACATCAAGTTTTGTTTTGGGTCGCCGGGCAATGACAACTTCAAGTTCATAAAAGCGCAACTAATGTGCATGAAATACATTTTGATATAGAAGCGCACAAAGCACACACCATCACCCGCTTTTCCTGCTAGATTTTTCCTCCGATTTTCCCCACTAAGCAACACCCTCGTCTTGGCATTTTATTTGCCACCTTTTTGGGCCATACGTTTCCCTTTCATATTTCGTAAACAAACCATCAACGTGAAACTTTTTTGCTGCCTTCCCAAGCCCTTATTTTTACTTATTTCTTCCGACTTCCCAGTCTTGAGTCCTGAAGTCCTGGAGTCCTTTTTGCCTCCGCCCTTCCAATGGCGATAACTTGCAATAAGGGAAACAACTTTCGAGGAAATCACAGAACGAGGGAAAAAGCCAGATGGAGGATGGGGCAGATGGCTGAAATACAAGAAAAGAACTTTTCACATTGACATGTTTGGCCGCCTTTTTTCACCCGGAATTTCCCAGGATTTTCCCCACTCCCACAAAAGTCAGTATTTTGCGCACCCTTCGACCATTTTGCTTGCCATATTTCAGCCATTTATCTGAGCTGTTTTCCCCCCAGCTTCGGTCTCGGCTTCAGCTGGGTTCGATTTTCCCCGGGTCTTGTTGTAATGCATTTTGACGTTAGCTGGCTCAAAGTTTCTTGTTTATATTCGTTTATTGTTTATAAATGGTTGATAAGTGACATTGGCCGCCTTCCTTCGAGTGCCATTCAAGTCTCGGTCTCCGATTTCGCCTTGGCTGAATTGGGGGAGACTTCTTCAACCCAAGAGCCAAGCTGTGTAAAGTCGGGGCAGCAGCAGCAGGCAGCAGTGTTGGCCAACTCGCGATATTGTTCTGACATTTGGATTCGTGGCTGGCTCTATTTCAGTTGAATGAAGCCACCATTGTGGCCGTGTTTATGGCCACCACTCGATTAGCTTTGATTGGACTGAAGCTGAGGAACTTATTGGGGAAAACAATTGCGCAATTTACCCGAGAGTCTGTTTATTTAGAAATTTGAATAGTTGTGGATGAAGGATACTAGTTTGTGCGAGGAAAAAGGAGATCATTTAGGGGGAGGTATTTGTATTTTCTTTTATTTTTTTTATGTTATTTGCAACAAGTTTCACATTAAGTCAAGCGTTAGAAAATATGATAATTATTTAACATGTATTTTTTTTATTGTTTTTACTAATTTTTAAGGGCTTCGTATATATTAAAAATACAAAAATATCCATATATCTATATTTTACAATAAATTCTCAACAAAAGAAATTGTTTTAAATTTATTTAATTGTATTCTTTAAATATTTATTAAAAATTTAATTATCAGAATTTACCCATATTTAAAAATATATTCCCTTAAAATAAATACTTCAGATCTCTCCTTTTTCAGTTAATTACCCAACTAAACTTGATAAATAGCCAAAAATGAGACCTAAATTTTAATATTTGTTGCCCCCTTATAATTAATTTTCTTTGTTGACCTAATTAATGACCAGTATTTCCACGCCACAATAATTTTTGCCTGAAAAATATCTAAAAAAAAAAAAAGAAAAATTCCAAATATATATATTTTTACCATCAAACTCTCGACAGATTCCAGTGCCAGCCCGCAAATTCCTTTTGTAACCAAATCAAATTTTGGGATTGGGCGAGGAGGGACACCACAGTGTGGCCACGCCCACTTTGGCCAGCACACCAAAATCCATTAAGTGCATTTTTTTGAAAAGAGTTTTAGCTGTGTGTGTGTGTGTGTTTCCCATTTTCCCGCATTTTTCCCCAATTGCAAGCTCCTCTCTCTCTTTGCCAGTCCTAAAACATTATCTAAATTTTTATGCGAAAAGTTTGTTCGCCTTTTTGGTAAAAGGGGGGAGTGAAGTGGGGAGCCTAGTGAAGTGCAAAAGGAACACTGCTGCTCCTGCTGTTGATTCCCCCCAGCAGATTTTCCTGCAACCACCCGCCGCAATGTTTAGCTAATTTAACTATGTCTCCGAAAAATAGACAGAGGGAGCAAGGGAGCTGGGCTGCCAAACAGCAAACTAATGACACTTGGCAAACCCCGAAAATTGTACGAGAAATTCAGAAAAATTAATTTCCGAGGGAAAAGCTAGGGAAGGAGAGGGTGAGCAACGGAGCCAGCCCGCCATTGCAAGAGGTCAGCCAACTTTTAATAAACAAAATTAGGGTAAAACGGGCAAGAGGGCCAAAAGCGCGCGCTCGCTTGGCGAAATAAAAAGCGAGATAAACGGCTAAAAAGGGTCGCTAATTTCTCCAGCTCCTCCTCACTGTTGCCTCCTACTTCTCTGTCTTTCAGTTTCTCTGTTTCTCAGGGTAATGTTTTTGGTAGCCTTAAAGTCGAGACGAAAAGGAGAAAAAAAAAAACAAAGTAAAAGAAAGTCTATGAAAAGCCGTTTTGTTTGGTGAGTTATCAAAGCTAATCGGTGACTTTATCGAGAGGAAGTTCCTTGCCAGCCTTGAACTAGTTTTAGTTGTTGAAGAAAATCTTCTAGTTGGGACTGGAATTAAAGGACAAATTAAAATTAAATATTTGGCTAGATATTTAGGTGTAGATATATTTTCCTATAAATTAATTTATATTTTTGCTCAAGCTTCGTATTAAAGCCATGCTTAAACATAAATTCTTGATATAAATGCATTGAATGGGCCAAGTCCCAAATGTAATCAGCGAAAATGCCAAATGCGAAATGCGAAACGACAGGCAGTTGGTCAAAATATCAAAATATATATCACTGTCCCTATCGGCCATCCTGTGTCTGCCTCTAACCACCCCTCTCTCTCTCTCTTTCTCATTCTCTATGGGTGGCTCTATCTCTATCTCTGTGTGCTGGCGATAAAATTATACGCATGGAGGTCACGTGAAAAGGTCGTAAATATCAAAATACAGCGACCAGCAACACCTCCTAGTAGCAGCCCCCCAAAACCGAAAGAAACCACGGCCAGTCTTGGCAGGAGGTTTTGGAGGAGGGCTAATTATGACAGGCCATTTGCATTTTGGCTGTTAATCACGATTATGCATAATTAATCCCAATTATGCATAAACACAAATTAATAGACAAAATATGCACGGTGCAGCTGTCGCATCAATTAAGCTTTCCCGGGGCTTCCGATTTTCCCTGCTCCCTAGCCCCTCCTCTCTGTTCGGTGCCACAGTGCGTATGATTGATAATGTGAGCTAACACTTTACCCTGCCTCTCTCGCTCGCTCTCTCTTTCCCCAGAGAGACAAGAGGAAGACCTTGGTCAACCGTAAAGACAAGCTCCAATAGCTGATAACCCCATTTCGTGTTTAAAGACCCAAAACGATGCAGGGGAGAGAGAGGCCCACAATAAATGGAGTTATCGTAAAATATGAAACAAGTCCCAAACAAATCCTCGAACAATGGCTAACAGATAGACACAAGGGTCCAGGGAGGATAGGAGGCAAAGTGTGGGGGAAAAGCAGGAAAAGCAGGAAAAGCGGCTAAAGCGGGGCAGAGGACGTGTTGAAGCAAAAAGGATTCAACGCTCCACTTGCAATTTCCGTTTGTCCGTTTGTCCGTTTGTCCGTTTATATTCCTCTGTTCGCTGTCCATTTCTCGTTTTAGATGGGATATAAAACACACACATATAGGGACAACCACCACACACACGATATAAATATAAAATAAATCTTTGTTTAAATACCCGAAGAATGTTGGCAAATATTTTGAAAAACCACACACATGGACACAGGGATATGGACATGGACACAGACACAGTGACCGACCAGGGCTCTTAAGGGTCGCTCCCAGGCTTTCCCCACAGTTGGTCTGGAAATAAAAGGCATCCCCATAAATAATATTCAGCATCAAATCCGCTTTAAACTGAGAAGCCGGCCAACTTTCGGATCCCCCAGTAACAGGCTTTTGTGTTTTCGTTTTCGTTTCGTGTGTTTTCCTTGGGAAAGCAAGAGGAAAGAGGAAAGGCAAGGATGGTTTTCCCACTCGATAAGCATCGATGGGTGGTAAAAACGGACAATGCCTTTCGCTAATTTGCGGGATTTTCCCTTTTTTTTTTTGCCAATAATAATGGCACTGGTTTAAGGGCTATAAGGGACATGGGCATTCCAGGCAGCGTTGACACAAAACCTTATTAATCTTTTCTGTTATTAATCGTTGGGGAAAAGGGACAAAGTCACTCAAGCAAGGACTAATAATTAAATTATTTAGAAAGAGAAAGAGAGAGAAGAAAAGTGTTCTTATTAAATTCGTAAAAACCCATTTTAAAACTTTGACTAGTTAAAATATTCAAAACCAGGCAGGAGAACTGTCTGTAAATAAAAGAAGAATGAAACGTGTATGTTTTTCCAATTTGAAATCTGATTTAATTCTACTTTCTACTACTACTTCTTTTCTCGAAACTAAAAACAAAATGTAGGAGTAGTTGGGCACAACGTCATGTGCCATATCCATTGGGCCAGGCCAAAAGCCCCACCCTCCCCGAATGCGAATGCAAATGCAGCTGCCTTGGCAAACAACTAAAACAATGCCAGATTTTTGCAAACTTAAATCCGTGTTTATGTCTCTACAATGCCGCCCTCTAGTCCACCAAAAAGTGAACGAGATACAGAGGAAAAAAGGGCTTAAACTGGTAACTAACCAGAGAGTTAACAGATGGAAATTCAAGGGTATTTTTCAGAGGAAAGAAAAAATATTCTGAATTGTTATGGGAATGAATAATTAAGTGTACGAATTTCCAGTTAAATTCGAAATTCAAAATTTAATTATTAGAAATATTATTCACCTATTCCTTATCTTTCAATTTTCATAATTTCGCTCAGTGTACGTGTGTGTGTGCTTTCGGGGGCGTTACTGTCTGTCTATAGGAATGCATGAATTGTATGGGAATGAGCGAGCGCGTTACGCCCTAATAACCTACAAAATAGTTGGCAAACAACTCATTCTCTCATTCTCCTCCTCAACCCCGTCCCTCCTTTTGGGCCACATGACTTGAACTATGCAAAAAAAAAAAAAAAGAAAATAATGGTAGCAACAAAAAATATTACAAAAAAAAAAACGAAAAAGATACGGAAAAAGGAAAGAGAGGGAAATTGGTGAATGAAAGCGCAAAGCAATGACACCAGCAGATGGAAAAAAAATAGAAATGGCCCCTAGACTAAAGCGGAACAAACATGGATTTGCCTTGCCGTCGTGGCCCTTGTGCTTTTCCTTATCCAAAATGAACCGAAACGAGTGAAAAGCAAAGGAAAAGCTAAGGAAAATCAAGAGAAACGGCAAAAGAAGATGGCCAGAAGAAGTTGAAGTTGGCTGAACAAAGTGAATTTGAAAAGAGCTGAATGCAAATATTCTGTTATCGATATGCTGATTCAGATCAGGGAAAACATTTTCCAACCAAGAGAAATATTTTGGAATTTATAGAGAAAGTTTGAGAGGGTTAAAAAAAAATAAATAAAGCAAGATGGTTTTTGCGATATATGTATGTATATATATATATATATATATTTTTTTTTTTCTTTATTTTGTTATTTAAAAATGTATTTACATTTTCTATAAATTTTCTATTTTGAGATTTTTATGCATTTTAATTCATTTTAAATTAAAAAACACATTAAATTGTTTAAAATATTTCAAATAAATGCCTGGTCTATATTTTCTTTAATAGCTAACTCTGAAAATAATATTATTTGATTTGTGAAATGTGTTGTTTGAGTTTTATTTAGTGCTCAGATGAATGACTGCGCACTCGATACACTCACTACTGCGCTCAATGCAATCGTTTGCTGCTTTCACTGGCTCTCGATACAAATTCAATTCATTCCACGGCCCCAAATCCATTTGAAATATGTAGAACACACACACACACACACATATATATATACGCAGGAGTGTGTGCACACACAAAACTTCGAATCAGGCCGACTCAAAATCCAAAACAGATAACTTAATTTCCAGACACGGCCAACAAGGGGAAAAAATGCAAACAAACAAGAAAGGAAGCTAACTTCGGCTCACCGAAGTTTGTATTCCCTTGCAGATTAAAAAAAAAGTTATTACTTAATTTTAGAGCTATATATATTCTTGGCGGCTTCAATTTGGCTGTTCATAGGCAAAGCGTCGATCTTCCTGGTTATCCAAATGAATTCCAAATGAAGGAAGGGAGCGAGACAGCTATGCACTAAAATTCCCATATTTGGTATAGGGCACAAGATCGACTGCAAGGGTATAAAAATAGTAGAAAAAACCCGAAAAAAAATTCAGAAAATGAAAATGAAAATAGAGGAAAATCAATGCACCTACATATCTCTGTGAGAAAGAGAGAGTAAGAGTAATTGAAAATTCTGCCTGTCAAATTGGCGCTGTCAAGTGTCAAAAAATGCAATTTTCACTGAGAGTGAAATGCGGCTAAAGGGCCTTTCTATGGGGAATATGCATTCAAAATAAAATATATGTATATGTATATTCAGATATAGTATGCAAAGCAGCTCAGCTGTAGCTATATCAATATCGTAAAGTGTGTAAATCATAAAGTAATTCCGGGGCCAAAAAAAAAAAAAAATAAAAATAAAAATAAAATAAAAATAAGAAATGTGAAAGCTTTACAACACTTGGCCATGGGAAATTATGTCAAATTCAAGCTCAGCCAACCAAAACAGCCAACAACAAGGACCCCGGGAGCAGCAACCCAAGACGGAGCTAGGAGTGCAGGCCACACCAGGCCAGGACTCTCCAGAGTCAAGAGCCAAGCAAAGTCGGAACGTGCAAATGAAATTTATTGTTATGACTGCAGTTTAAGCCCCGACAGAGACGGAAACTTGGAACCAAACCGAACCGAACCGAACGGAGACGGACGCGGGGACAACTCACATGAGCAAGGATTAAATTGCACAAGTTAATATTTCTGTTACCAGAAGGAGACGAAGAGAAAGGGGGGGGAATCAAGTGGGTCACTTGGCACTTCAGCAGCAAAGTATGCTGCATTTTTGCTTCTTGGCGACGAAAACTTTCTTGCTGAGAAAAATCTGTGGAAAATGCCCCAGCTTGATCTTAAAGTCAACTAACAAGCTTTGATTTTATTTCTGCTGATAAACATAGATATATTCTCATATAGCTTGCAACTTGTCTTAAAATGTTTAATTATTGAAGGAGCTGCATTGGCCCTTTATCAATATATTTATTTGTTATTTTTCAGAGTCGACAGACTTCGACTTCGACTCCGTTCCGTTCCGTTTCGTTTCGTTTCGTTTGTTGTTTATTAATCATTGGGGTTCCCGGCAATTTTCCTGCCAACTCATGGTAAATAAAATGAAAGTTTTACGTTGAACTCTTCATCATCGGCCTCAACTTGAGTTGGCAAACTTTCTCTCTCACTCGTCCTCGTCCTGCCCGCTGCTCCTTTTTCATTCCTTCTCCTCTCTCAGTGTGTGTGTGTGCATCTCTGTTGAATTCACCTTCAATGTGTTTTTTAGCACTGTAAAAAAAAAGTGCAGCTTGGGTTTAAAATTTAGAAATAAATTTTATGCATTTGATTTAGAGTGGATAAAAAATTCTTTTATTAAATATATTATTTTAAGTATTAAATAAAACATTTTTGTTCTTAAAATTCCATCATTTTAACTGATTTACATACTACTAAAATCTGAAAAATAACTTTATAATACTATTTATTACTTAAAAAAATATTACATTATTAAAAATATTGTAAAATATATTTTCAAAAACATTTATAATCATTTTAATAGAACAAGCAAATATAATAAATCGATATAAATGATTTAATTTATCAGTTAAAAAATTTACAAACATTTTAAAGTACAAAATAACTAAAAATATCAGTACAAAAGATGTAAAATACTTTTTTTTTTAATTACCTTAATATACATTCATACTTAATATATGTACATTCACTTTACATTCTAAAGTTATTATTATTATTATTTATCATTCATTTCCCATTACTTTTATATTTTCTTCATTTAGTATTATTCCTAATTTTTTTATTATTATTTTTAAATATTTTAACTTTTTTGGCTCAGTGACTTGTTGGCGTGTGGTTGTTGGTGGTGCCAAAGGCAGTTTAGATTTGCATTTGGGAATACGTTCCCTGACTTTCCTCCCCCACTTTGCCCCCCTTTCGCTTTGGCCAACTACTACTATATGTGGGCTAAAAATATAATAAAATTTGCCTTTTCGAAATTAGTTGCACTTTGCTCACGTTACACTCCAGGGGTTGTGTGTGTCTGTGTGGGGGGCATAGGGGGTAGAGAAGGCGTTGTGGAGGTGTGGGGCTGTGACGCCACTTGCCCTCTGACCTCTACACCCCTGTGTGGGCTTTGTTTTGGGGCAACAACAGCAAAAGGCAAATAAAGATGCGGCAAGCGGAAATTTAATATTGATTGTATGTATGTGTGTGTGTGTGTGTGTGTGTGTGTAGCAGAAGTATCTGTGAGATACTCGTATCTGTGTACAAATGGTTGCGCTTTCAGTAAATTATCATGATATCCTCGGCCCCGAAATTTTTGGCTTTAACTTTAGTTTTGCGGCTTTCGGTCATATTTTCAGCTGCTCCTTCAGATTTCCACCCGCCTTGCTTTTTCCTGCTGTTCTACGCTTTGCTGTTTGCTTTTCCCTTTATTTTATTTTTTGTTTTTGTTTTTATTTTATTTCTTTTAGTTGTTTGCCTTTTCTGTGCTTCTGTTTTGGTTCCGTTTTTCGGCAAAGTTAATTAAAATGCTTAGTTGATTTCCTAAAGGGATAACCAGTTGGTCGTTGGCTAGGCCAAGTGCTTGTCTTGTGTGTGTAGGGGTTGTGCGGGTGTGTTTAGTTGCTGTGTGCAGTGTGTGTGAGATGTACTTGTGGGTCTCATAAATGTTTTTTTGGTACGAGAGAGAGAGAGAGACGAAACTCCTCAATTCAGTCACACTTTCCAATTCTTTGGGGAAAACTTCAATGGCATTTTCATTTCAAAGCGAGTTCTTATTCCCTTTTGTTAATACTTTGTTTTGTATTTTAAAAATATATAAAATCTATAAAAAGATTATATTCGTTGACACGTTCAAGGTTTTCTTAGCTTTTTTAGGGACTTGGCAAAGTATAAATTAAGTCAAATAAAATTCTTTCAAAATAGAGTTTTTATATTATAAAATTTAGTATTATCTTAAAAACTTTTTACTGAAATTTAAAAAAGTATTTCAACCTTAAACTTTTTTTTTAACTAGCATACCCTCTTTTCAGTCTCTATATTTTTCCTCACATTTTCGACAAAGTTTTTCCTTCCAAAACGATAAATTGATAACTGGAAAAATAAAAATGCTGCCAACTACGTTTGGCTGGCTGGCAATCGCTTTTCGAAATTAGACTTGATTGAGAAT
Source organism: Drosophila mayri (assembly GCA_008042485.1). Classification (NCBI taxonomy): domain Eukaryota; kingdom Metazoa; phylum Arthropoda; class Insecta; order Diptera; family Drosophilidae; genus Drosophila; species Drosophila mayri. The sequence goes on from VNJN01008713.1 coordinate 260,355, forward strand.
AAGGCCGATAAGCTTTATTTCGTTGTGCCACCTGAAATTGCATGCGCGATTGTTTCGTTTTTGTTTTGTTGTGTTTTTCGGTCATTTCTTGTTTTATTTTTATTTTTTGTGTTCGGGTCAGGCAAAGAGACAGCTGACAGGAGACAGCGGACACAAACAGCGACAGCAACGGCGATAATTAAAAATAATTTGCTGCCATGCTGAATAAAACCGAGACCGAGAGCGGGACCAGAAACCAAACAAAGTCAAAAGTCCGCCCGCCCAGTGGCAGTGCTGCCGGAAATCGGCAGCCAAAAATTCGGAAACTTCATTGACAGTCAATAATTTATCATTTGTTAAAGAGTTTCCCAAAGTCTATTATGGTTTTTATTATTTAAAATGTTTTTCGTCATTAATTTGTCAATATTCTAAAGGGTTTTCCCACAACTTTGAATCTAATATTTATTAATGAAAATATTAAAATAGGGTTTCGAATTTTTACCATTTTATTTCTAATTTAATTTTTCTACAAAACTTTGGGCTCTAAAAAAGCTAAAAGTTACCATCTCTTTTGCCAAACAAATTGAGGGGAAAACGGGATAAATGCAGGGCCTGGCTGGCAGGATGAGATGCAGGGACGACATGCAAGGCGCAATAGGACACTCGCCGGCACGGAATCCGCAAACATGCAGGACTCATCCTGAAACAAACAGGACACAGGCTACGAGCTGCGTTTTTGGATTTGTGTTTGGGTTTGAGTTGGGCTTTGGATTCGGGTTCGGGATTCGGGTTCGGCCCGTGGGGTCAAATGGTGGAAGTAAAGCCGCGCCCAGCTCATGATTAAAGCTCCAAATGCGCGAAGCCGCACCGATGTCATGTGAGCACTCGAAAAAAATAGGACCAAAAATGAAAATTGGTATACAAATAATTATTTGAAATGTTTAAGTGAAGCTAAAAGTTAAAATAAGATATTTTGTATCTGGAAAACTATAAAATTGAGGGATGAAATTCCAGAATTTGGGAAAACTCTCCTTTTGAAATACTTTCGCCCTTCTTGGCATATTTTTGTTCAGTGCCCTAAAAACAGCGATGGAAAGCGGAAAATGTGACACGAACTGAGCTCTGCTTCTGCATGCATTCCTCTTTTCATTTTCCTGTTTGTTTTTGTAGGTTTTTTTTTTTTGTTTTTTAATTTGAGTGACACGAAGGTGAAGGCACAAAGTGGTTTGCCCGATGCCCAGACTTTGGAGCAAAAGACATGGTCTCGTACTCCTCTGCGACCTCCAGTAATCGGCAGTATATAGAGAGATGTGATACCCTGTCCGAGTTAGCCCGGCGACAGAGATGGAAGCACTTAATGCAAGTGAAATCCAGCCAAAGGCAGCGTTCACTGGGTCGATGGGTTGTTAGGTTGCCTGTCGGGTCGATGCTTTTCCTTTTTCCTTTTTGTCCCGCCCTTTGATTTTCTGCAGTTTTGGGAGTGCAGACAAACCGGACAGAAAGACAAGTAGACACAAGGACAAGCGGACGAGCGGACAAACGGACAAGCAAACAGGCGGGCAAGCGAAGCAACTAACATACGGGATACATGGACAAACGGACACTGCATAGACAACTAGACATTTAGACTTGCGAACAAAACGGGCACCAAGACCTACACACATTTAGACTTATGGCAAAAAGGACATACGGATAAGGGGACAAACGGGAGAGAGGGAGCCAACGTCACTCAGTCAGAGAAACAGACAAACAGCAAACAACCAACAGGCGAACAACAAGAGGCACACTGCCTCCATTAAATCAACCAACACATTCTGGCTTCACCCCCAAAATCTTGAAGCGAAATTCCGAAAAAGGACCTTGATTTCGCTACGATATATACTTTTTTCTAATCGCATTTCTTTTTTATTAATAATATTTTAGTAGCTTTAAGAGTTGACTTTAACTTAAACTTTGTTGCTAGTTTTTCCACTGACCAATAAGTGGAACAAGGCATACTGACAGGAACACTGAAAAGAGAGCCTCCTCCAGGATATGGCTGTAGCCTGCTCTACGACCACCATGGCACAGGTCCTGGATATCGGTGTGTGTTTGCGCCATTTAATTGCGTCAACGTCACCGCGGCGGCGGCTCACGGATATGTTTCCTCCTTTCGCTTTTTGCATTTCGCATTTTATCTTGAGCCGTACTCTGAGATTGGATGCTCTCACTGGGTTTATAAAGATATAAAATACATATATAAATTTTATAAAACAAGAAAACAAAAATTATATAAACCATGAATAAGGTTGAAATAGGAGTTTCTGCTTAAAATCTTACTTGTGACAAATTAAATAAATGAAAACATTTGACACAGAGTCTTTTTAAGGCTAAATAAAACTCTTCAGAACTTTTATTAATATTTTTAAAATAATTTGTTTTGAAAAATAGTATAGTTGAAAGTCGCCTTGGGGTCAACTTTATTATTTTATTTCAGTGACCGTTGCTGTTCGTCCTGCGTTGTTTGTCAGGTGACGACCTCTGTGGGTCGCTACCGGTCATCCTCCTTGCGGCTTTTCATTCCTTCCCTTTTCTTTTCTTTACTTTTCATTATTTCCCGGTACTTGCGGACTACCAGAGTATATGATATGCCCATTATTTTTGAGGTTTAACTGGGGATATATCTGACTTTTTTAAAATTATATAAATTATGAAAGAAATCCGGCTAGGGATTTGAATATTGCTAAAGGAAACCCCTGAAAAGTATGCTTTAATCTTTAAAAAGATTTACTATATATATTTATTCAGGTATTGTAATATCCTATTGGCAATATTTTCACTGGCCACCGTGACATCTCGATCACTTGATATTCATCTGAAATAAATATATATAGAAAAACACGGATGGCCTGCAATATTTTCCCAAAATCCTGGGTATTCCAATATCGGTTCGTGTATTTCTTTTTTCTGCCCTTGCTGCAATTATTTCATGCACATTTCGCGCTTGCTGGCCAACTGACAGTCAACGCATTGCGATTGCCATAATTTATGCATAAGTATCCAGGAAAATGTCCAAGCATGTGCAGCTGTGTGCGTTCAATAAAATGCGAATGGAGCAAAAATACAAAAACAAAAAAGCAGCAGGAAAAGCTATGGGTGGAATTGGGCAAAAAACAAAAAGGCAACCAAATTGCTGCCTGAATTTCCCAGTGAAAATTGCACCGCACACACGGCGGCTGCAACAGTTACAACAACGATGTGGGCCCGAAAATATGTGCCAATTTTTATTATGCGTTCAGTCAAATGGTAAAAGCCACACACACACTCGCACACCACGCACAACACGCACATCGATGCATTTACCGGCATACCAGGACCAAAAAAGTGGCTAACCAATTGGACTGCGGTTATAGCATGGCGGGAACAGTGGGTTAAATGAGTGGCAAATTTCGTTAAAGTTATGGTATAAACTTTCATATATGTACAGGAGTTTAAAATATAGAAAAATATCACTTTGGATAAATAAATAATTATAATGATATTTAAGAAACTTTGATTTGACTCATTTTTTGATTATCAAGTAATATCGATATTATCAATAGTATAATTTAGTTTTTAGGATTTTTTAATCATTAAAAAAATATCGCAAATATTATAATTGTGTCATCATTAGAATTATTCCAAATTCTCCTTTAAAAAATTCCCAATCTATATAAAACACAGTTCTTTTTATCGAACTTTCTTAGCCTGCAGGGTTTTAATTTTGAATGTATCAACACACACATTTCCAAGTAAATACAATATTTTATTTAAATAAAGCCAACTTTTGAGATTTACACGACAAATGTGGTGGGTGGTAAATCGGGTCAAAGGTATGATAGCCCAATGTTGTTTACCCTCGAAAATCCCAAGCTATCGATAGGGAGGGTCCCCCGGCTGGTATCGAATTGAACTTTTTGCGGTTGACTACCAGTTGTTGTGTATGTTTTTCTTTCATTATGTTTTAACGTACTTAAATATTTGACGGATATTACGACATGCATGTACATACGTATCGGTATGCAAATAGAATGCAATATGCGTAAATATGCGTTGTGCAATTTTTTAATCGAATTGCGAAACGAACGCACAACACTTTGTTCGATAATTTTGCAGGCGAATTTTTAACTAGTATTTCCCCTCCGTCGCCGCCGAAAAAAATAAACTATTTTACCTTCCAATAAATATACATATGTATAGTATGTATATATAGAATGAGCGGGAGCTATATGTGGCGATAGTTCAATATTCATTGGCCGTAATTTGATTGAAATAAGTGAAGCGCGCCTTTATGCGTCGCCCCACTGAGCAATGAACTCGTGGGTGGCTTTGAGTTGGGTTATTCGGGTGGTTTTTGGCTTGATTTTGTGGCTCCGTCGGGGGTTTTTTTTTGCCAAAAGGGGAGGTCTATATAGTCGTAGTGGCTCGAAGTTTCATCATGAATTTGATGAAGCATTCGACCTGCTGGCTGGCTGGCACAGGAAATTAAAATTATCATCATGCTTGTTTTCCGGCTGCTTCTTTTATGCCAACACACAGGGAAACACACATTGTCACCTGTTTTACGGCCCACACACATCGCACCTCGCACTTTATGCATCCTTTATAGTCCTGGTAAAATTAGATCAAGCCATTCTGCCTGATTATGTTGATTAACATGAATATAAAGCCATAACATTGGAGCACCTTGTAAAGGGAGATAGAGTCGTTGTCCTTGTAAAAAAAAACCAAAGGATGTGCATGCATATACAATATTATTTTTATCGTATACATACATTTTGTGTGGTTATTATACATTTTAGTTTGTTTTTTATAAACATTTACGACACTTGAAACAAGCTTTGTTTAGGGAAATATATATTTATTTCTTTTTTCTTTTGAAACCCAAAATAATATTTATTTCCAGCAATTATAATGCTTACTCTAAACTAAAACTAAAGATAAAAAGCGGCTCAATGTATTTACCACACTTTCTGGATTTGGATTTTCCCGGCTTTTCCAGTCTGCTGGTGAAAAGGTGACCCCAATATACACACTCTCTCACACCGTCTCACATGCTGCCGCAAAGTTTCTTCATTAGAGTGCAAAACTGTAAAGCAAATATCGTGCGGCTAGTTTAAATGTAATGAAATAAGTTCAGGAAAAGTCGGGAGGGGGAAGGTTAGGTGTCCGTCCGTTCCAGTTTTTATTTTTTTTTTTTTTGTTATTGCTCCTCGGGGCGAAAGTCTCCGTTGTTTGGCTATAATTTCGTAGAGCCTCTGCTGCTGGCTGTCCGCTCATTAAATTTCGCGTGGTTACCAAAATGATAATTAAAATGCGCCCAGCAGCAGCAGCATCAGGAAAATCAAGAGGAAAAACAGGAGGAAAACGTTGCCGCCGCAACCGTGCATCATGAATTATGCCCAAGCGCCACTTAACACCCAACGAAATCTGAATCTGCAGCCGAATCGGGACCTAAATCGGGGGCTTCCAGCACAGGCGGCAAAATTCCTTGGGTGTAGGTCATAAATGCTCCCTTTTCCTGCTCCTGTTGCCTGTTTTTCCAGCTTCCAGTTGCTACCAACCTTTTTCCACTTTCCACACTCTATTTTCACCTTAATTTTCCCCCGTTTTTTGGCTGCATGCATACCCAAAAACAAGCTCACCTGCTTGACTGGGCCAACGTTGCGTATGCGGGATACGGTGAGGACTGCCAGGGTAGAAAATGCCAGCCAGCTTTTAGCCATCATTTTATAAGTTTATTGTCTTTATGTCTCAATAGGAAGATCAATTTTGCATTCTATAATTTTAAATAACCACCTGGTTTTAGTTTGTTATTTATTCCAAAGCCAGCTTAAGTGTGTTTTCTTATGCAAGTGTCTCTAAAAAGGATATTTAATATGCATTCGGTTAGTTATTAAATTTATAAACGAATTTCTTAAAGGCTTAGGAGGGAAATGTATATTTAGTTGGAAAATAAGCATTTCTGTCTACCTGTTTCATTATTCATTTTAAGGCATTTTTTAATTGCATTTATAGAAGGTAAATAACCCAAGTATCATTGAGTAATTTTTTTTTTAATAATATAATATTTATATTTTATTTTCCGGCAATAATTAGCTGCCTTTTTTCCTGTTTCCCATTTGTAGTTTATCCCAAAAGCTGATTTAAACTGTTTGCCTAGAAACAAATACATCACAAAAAAACCTCCTTTACAACTTAAATAAAAATGATTTAAACGAAAGAGTTAAAGCTGGCAAAGGTACAATTTTAATTAAGTAATTCTTTGGCGTGCGTGTGTGGGGGGGGGGATAGTAATTATGGAAAAATGATTTCAAACATGGCCCAGATAAGTAGGCTATAATTAAATTTCGAATATTTGCTGGCAAATAATTGTTTACTTTGCGAATAAATGCTGTAAAGAGTGCTTAACTTGGCTTTACCTTTTTCCCATGCGTGAGCCACTCGCTGCGAGTGTGTGTGAGTGTATCTGAGTTGAGTGTGTGTCCTGAGTGTGCGCCAAGTGTGTGTGCGTGTGCTGGCCCAGGTGATGTGATTTATTGCATTGAGGTAACTTTGTGGTATCGCTCTGTGCGTATGTGTGCTCCCCTTTTCGCTTAAGAGACAAACCGCTAATTTGTTATCATTTATCACCACGCTGAGCACGCGTATGTGTGTGTGTGTGACTGGTTGAATGTGTGTGTGTGTTTGTGTTTGTAAACAATTTGTAAATGTGTTACATTTAAACCCTAAAGTAATGTCTGTGCAACGCCCCCGTCTGTACACCGTTCCCCCAATAATGCCACCCTTCTGATTTTGTCATTGTGATAAATACCTTGACGTCAGTGTTACACGGAAAATATAGATGCCAGTGTGTGTGTGTGCCTGCACTGAGAGAAATTTATTATATAAATTGAGATCTAACCAATGAAATGGCGAACTTCAAATCTTGTACTTTTAATGCAAACATAAATAAATTCATATATTAATACTAATATGAATTTTCCTAATCGAAAATATTCTAGCCCAATTGTCCAAATTTTTCTCTCAGTGTCCGAATGTGTGCTGTGGCTTATAATTTATGAAGAGCAACGCACATCGGGGGGTGTGAGGGAGATTTGGTCCAGTCGCTGAATAATGACAGCGAAACAAAACCAAAAGATAAATATTCTTTATGAAACACACACAGACCACACACACTCGCGCACACCCACTTCTACACACACTCACATGAAAACAAACGAGCTGGCCAAAGCAAACAGACAGAATTTGTGGAGGAGGCAGAAGGAAGCACCTTGGGAATTCTGATTGTGGCCCTTTTCGTGGCAAATAATTTTTGGATTACAATTGCCCATGCCACAACCCCCAACCCCTAACCCCTAACCCCCAACTCCTCAACCCCGCAGGCCTTCAAGGCCGTCATTATTTTTTGAAGGCAAAAGCAACTGTCGATATCGATGTCAATATTTTTAATTCAATTGTTTATGCTCAAAGATATATCTAGGAAAACAATTAATAAGTTATTAAATTTTATCTATGAACAAATATAAAAACTTGGATATTTGAAAATTTATATATTTGTAGAAAGAATAATATCTAAGTAATCAGGGTTTTCTTCATTGGAGAAGCTGCTCATTTTTCTCCATTAAAGCTGAAAGTATTATAATATCTTATATTTTTGCATCTCTAATTTGACAGGAATTTAATAATAAATTAGGAAATTAAAACAAAGAAACCTTGAAGATCAAAGAGTTCACACAAAAGTTAATGAAATATTTATTAACATTTCGTAATAATATATTTAAACCCTATAAATCAGCTAAGCTTTAGGGCTTAGTTTTTCACCAGATTTTTCTTCTCTGAAGAAAGGGGAAACTCGAGTCGATCGATGCGAAAAGATGCCAACTTGTCGGGCACTTCCGCAGAGCAAAGTGAAATTCCAGACATGCTGGGGATTGTTTGTTGGCCGGGTTTGCCTAACGACTTAAGTTTTCTTTTCTTTCGTTAACGTAAACAGAAGCGTAAACTCTTTCTCCTCTTTCCCTGAGTCCTTTTTTGGCCATCGTTTTGGCGGGGCATTTGTTTACATTCGTTGCAGGTAATTTCTTTGCTTTTTTTACCTGCAAACGTTGTTTTTGTTCCCTCCCAAGGCGGGGAATCCCCAGTGCGACCATCTTAAAGTTGAAATAAGAATGTTTCACTTGAACTTTAATGAAATTTCCACACACACACACACACACAGACAGGACATTCGACTGACACTCGTCCTCGTACTTGGGCACGGGGCCAAAATGATCATATGCATATTTCATAAGACCTTTTTCATTTCGTTTGCTTTTCGCTGGGAGTTATGGTGAAATTTTTACAACCTCTGATGGAACTGAGGTGGGGTTTTCTCTTACAATTTTTTTTTTTTTTTTGTTGTGTGAGATTTCCAGGAGCTGGAACAATAAAAGACGGAAGCTGGCGGCTGATGTGCCATAACGGAATGTTGTTACCGCCATTTGCCGCTCCTTTTCTTACCGTAATTTGTCGGTGATTCATTTTTCCTGCCCTCCGACCTCCTTTTGTCCCTTTTCCTACCTTTCTTCTTTCTTGTATATACTTTTTTTTGTTCGTCAGAATATTATTTCTTCATCTGAAGGTAATAGAGGGGGCTTGAGTTTCTGTGCTTTATTAAATGCTTCATGGCACTACTTTTTAAGCACAGAGAGAATTTAATAATAAAATAATAATAAAATAATAAACAAGAAAAGAAGCTAAATTCGGTTTGCCCAAGTTTATACTCCCTTGCAGATTGCAAATTTAAGACTTGAAATCATCTTTAACTTAAAGAAAAATGTAAAAAAAAAGTTACATTTATAATAATAATAATAAAAAAATAACAATATTGAAAAATCGACTTTGTGGGGGATTCGAACGCGACATCTCGGTCGGGTTGAAAAATTTCTGACTAGCTTTTCTTGTAGGTAGGTGGGGGACTCTCTCATATTAATATAAGTTTCTCATTAACATAAGATTCTCATTAATTATAAGCACAGATAACGATGGTCGTTGATTCAGCTCTGAGCCACTGAATCTCCTGTACCCCGTGTCTGTTACGTATCATGAATGAAACCTAAAGCTACTTGTGTTTGTAGCTTAAATTTTTTTAAAGTTTGTTTCTGCCAAAATATGGCTAAATCGATTCAGCATTAAATTGTGATCAAGAATATATATATTTACATATATACATATGTATAGGGTCTGAAATTATTTTTTCAGTTAGTTTTTATCTTTAAACTATAGAGCTGAAATATTTAAACTCTTAAATCGATTATATATATATTTTAAAGTGATAATAATTAATAATTAAAATATAAACCCCCATAACTAAATTCTGAAAGCATTTGTGTCAAAATGAAAACAAGACTTTTTTGCGGCAAAAATGTCGAGTTTTCAGTCGATGGATTTAAGCAAAACACGGTGTTTGATGATAATTAAAAAAATATATATGAACAAAGAATGTAATATAACAGAATATTATAAGTGATTTTGCTTATATAAATATATATAAACAATTTGCTTTGAAGTTGTAAATACTTTGAAAATTACTTATATATTTTTGATATCTTGTTTATATATTTTTGGGAGATTTTATAAAGTATTCGCCCCTTAATTTTTAAGGATTGTAAATGTGTATATTTAACACAAATTTTTTTATTGAAATTTTCCAAAATTATTTTATTTATTTTAAACATTATTTTATTCAAAAAGTTTTAGTTATTGTTCGTTTTTATTGCTATTTTAGTAGTTTTGCCCAGGGAAGTGGGCGTGAAAACGCATTCGGTGGCGGCTTTAGCTTTATGGGTTTTCCGGCAAAGGTGTGCTGAGGGCTTAGCGGCATATACATATACTATATATGAACATATGTACATATATATGGCATGCCAACGGGGCGTATGAGTGATACACGTGTAAATTTGTTAAAGTACTCGACAAAACGACAAAGAGAGGCGGCGAAAGCTGGCAAAACAACAAAAGGGAATCCCAGAGTCGACCCAATTGATATCCTCGACGGCTGTAGATGGGGAAAAGCTGAGATTTGGTGCGAGGGAACAAAGGATAATGCCTGGGGTGCAAACGAAGAAAGAGGCTGAAGGGGGAGGGAGATACGTAAGCCGATTGACGTTTGTTTAGTCTGTGTTAAGTCCTGCAATGAAAGCCCGCTTGTAGTCGGTTCTGCTCAGCTCCGGTCTGCTCCCTGGCCCGGCTTTAAGGGTAACCAACTGAAGAACAACAATTGCATATACCTCCACTTAAGCACCCAGATACACCCAGGGAGTGTGTGTGTGTGTGCGTGTGTGTATGAGGCTGCAACTCATGTATTTATGAAGTGTCAACAGCGTCGTCATCATGATGCATGGCACCCAGCACTATCTGCCCTCGGTTCACGCCGGTTCAGCCGCCGCCGCTCCCCCTATATCACCTCTGGTTCACCTCTTTTTCGCCCCATTTTTCACCTCTTTTGCAGCCCCCTTCATACCCGTGTTTCTCCCCCTTGTAACGCACTCATTGCCGCCCCTACCTCGGCTTTATGCACTCACCTGAGCTCAACTCTTGTCGCATTCTTTGCGTTTTCCCCTTCATTCTTTTTCATTTAGCGAGGGTTAACTGTATAGTTTATTCAAAATAGTCGATTAATTAATATTTCAAAGGTATCATTTTATTTTTAAGAATTTTTTCTATTGCAAAAATACATTGCAATACGATTTATGATATAATCTCTTAATTTTTTTTTTTCTTTAGGTATAAATAAGATACATTTTTATCTAGAATTAAATATTTGTTTAAATACATTCTAGTTTAGCTATCAAAATATCTTTCTGAGAATTTATCAACACAAAAAATATAAATAAAAGAATTAATAATTAAGCAAATTTAAATAATCTATTTCTCCCTTAGCTATTTTTCCTACTCTCAAAGCAACCCTTGGTTGGTTGTTAATTTAGGCTTTATTACAGCACATCAAACATAGAAAGAGAGACACACAGCACAGGCCTGAGTAATTTTTGTTGTTTCACAGATCCGGTTTAAATTTTTTACTTTTGCTTTATTTTTGCACTTTTTTTGTGCAACTACTCTGCAACTTAATTTGGCAAAAGTTAAATAATGCTGAAGCCTATAGGCTTGGCTTTTAATACTCTTACAATATATTCATTTTTATAATACATTTTTTTATATTTAAAAGTAGTTTTATATATATATTTTTTTTAATATTCACACTTTAAGACTCCTGACAGTTTGCTTAATTTATTATAGCAATATTTTAAGCAACGCTTGGCTGCCATAATAAGCTCATTTATTTAAATATTAACCCTTTAATATTTCTGCAATTCCTCAGAGTCCTGAGTGAATATTTGCACAACAATTAATCATCGAGATACTACACACAGAATGCCGCAAACCTCCGGCCAAAGGTGTGTTACCTCTAAAAAGGGCCACAACATAACAATAAAAAAAACAACAGAAAAAAAAGAGTAAAATAAAAAAAGAGAAATAAGAATAAAATGGCCGACAGTTGGCGAAATCGTGTTTCTATGTCAAGCATAAATTTCTACCCTCTTCTTTCACGGTTTCCCACTGTTTTTCCTCCGGTTTTCCACACCCTGACGAAGACAGACGACGATTATGTGGAAATAAGTTTTCGGAGGCAAGAGAAAGGCAGGGAAGAGGGGGTGGGGGTCTTGTTGACAACGCCAGGGGAAATGGTTACGTTGCACTTAATAAATGCCGAGCAGAGCCGAGAATCCCCAGCCCTGCACTTGTATCTCCCATTTCTTTCGCCTTTCTCACAAATGCAAATAAATTATACGGAAATAATTTCATTAAGACGAGCAGCAGGAAGAATGCTCCTTATCGCGGAAAGTGTTACAAGTGCTACACACATGTACAGGGGTGTGTGCGAGTGTGTCATAACTGCAACTGCAGAAAACATTCGCCGGCAATTTGCACGACAATTTGCCAAACAATCTGTCAAGCCGGAAACATTTCGCGAAACTTTCCCCCGGAGTAATGAGAGCACTCACACTGGCACTGGCACTCCTCCTCTCGCCTTTGGAAAAGTGCAAAAAGCAGGAGACTTTTGTCATAATCAGGGGGAAAGAGGGAAGGATGTCTGATGAGCAATTTGTCGACTTTCCTCCAAAAGCTAATCAGTTGTGTTGTTACTTTAGAAGTTTAAGTAGTTTTCTTCTTTTGATTTATTTCTAAAGATTTATAAGCACTTTGCTGGGGGTTTATAAATAAATAAATAAATTTAGGGTAAATTCATTAGGGTTCCGGGGTAATATTTATTACAATTTATGAGCAAGCTTGGTAAAGATTTACAAAAGTCAAAAGCTGAGAGAGTTTCTTTCTAAGATTTTAAGTGAGATATGTTTCTGTGCGGTTTAATTATTTTTTTAATTAATCACTCAGCTAAATATCATTATTATATTTTATTTTATATTACATTTTTGGCCAAATTATGATTTTTGAAATCTACCATTTTCCAATTAAAATTTCAAAGCCTGGTATATGGGGTTTATGGGGTCGAAAATACTTTTGACTGAAATTATAATACCCAGCATGGGTATAAAAAAAAAACCCCAAAGAACCAATTTAAGTGAAGCAATTAAATTTGATCAGAACAAACACTAAGACTTTCTTAAGCTGCTTGACCAAAAAAAGAAAAAAAAAAAAAAAGGAAAAACTATTTGCCAAAGCGGTTTTCGTAAAAGCAACTTTTGAACTTTGGCCATTAGCTGCCAGAGAATGTTGCGGCCAGGCCAGAAATATTGCTATTCCCTCTCAAAGCCCCCTTTTACTTTATTTTTCTGTTGACCAAGTTATGATGTTGGCCTTGGTCGAAGGCTGTTCATCAAAACTCAATGGACGGAGGGGGGAGAGGGAACCGAAACCCAAACACAACCAGTCAATATAGAGAAGCCAGTCCAGACAACGAAAGTGGAAAGTGGAAACTCAAAAAAGGCATAGAAAAAGTGGCCCGAAATGAACCGGAAAAGTATTTGTTCCTCTAACATCAAAAGAGGGAGATAGCTTGAGAGGCAGAGCGAGAGGGAGAGGGCAATACAACCGCACGGTTGCCTTAAATTGTTTTTCGACCAAATTCAGCGGCAGAGCGAAAAGCGAGAAGCGTCGAGCACATTTTACAACTCAGCTGAAGTGCTTAATTACACCCACAGAGACAGAGACAAAGATAGAGAAAGAGACAGGGACAAAGATGGACTGTGATTTAGCAAGAGAAAGAGATGGCAATGGAGGGGGCCCGAAAGAGACGGCAGACAAAGGCGAGTGTCGAACAATAGAATGCTATTCGGTTCTAGTTTTACACAAAAAACAATATAATAGGGAATTTAAAAAAGGACATTTTAAGATAAATAATTAAATAGGGATTACAAAAACAAAACGTACAGAAATTGAGTAAAAATTTAGGTTGATTAATTCTTCTAGGAAAACACAAATATTTATTAAAACCATGAAATCTGTAAGGCGTCTTCATAAAGTTCCTTGTATCATGTAAGCTCCAAATTTAAAGTTCCTTTCCCATCAATAATAAAAATTTTTAAAAATATATCTTAAAATTCATTTGGCTAATTTTTTTTTTTAATTTTCCCTAGAATTCCTTAACAGATCAATAATTTATACCCCCTGATTTCTCTCCCTGTACGTACACGTACATGTACTGCGAAATCAAAACCACCGCCGAACAGCTACTTGGTTATTTGTGCTGGCCACAGCCACAGGATCCAGGATCCTCATCTCCCCATCCCCCTCCTTCCAGGTTTCGTAGGTGGTGTTGATGGGGGGTCAGGTGGTGGTGGTGCCACCCGCTTAGGTGGCCATTAGTCCTAATGACTTGGGGGCCAACTTTGCTACTCGCCGTCGTCACGGCTCCTTTTTCGCACAGATGGTACAGTGAAGCCCTTGGATAATCACTTCAAACTATGCCGTTTCAAAAAAAAAAAAAATAAGAGAGAAAAACACTCACCATTATTAGTAATCCATTAAGAGATGAGTGAGAATTAATAGAGTGTGTGTCCAGCTTGTTTTTCCTGGGATATAAATGATGTTTTAACTGAGAAATTAAATTAAATTCAAGTGTGGGGAAGTAATCTCTTACGGAGAGTTGTGTCCTTGTGAGTTGAAGAAATACATATTTTGATTAAATATTAATTGAAATATATTTAAATAACTTAAAAGTTACAGTAAATGCTTTGAAAATAATCCAAGTGTTTAATTAGATTATTAAATTTTTTAAATTCTTTTTTCGCAACTTTTCTATCATTTCAATAATTTGGAAATTCAAATTGAAATTTTATATTATTTGAATTTATATTTCATATTTTAATATCTGAACATTTACAATACATTCTCCCCACACATTCATCCCCATTTCTAAATTATAATTTATAAAATATTTCGAAAATTTTGAAATTCGCCTCTCTTACGGATGCCTGTCTATAGTTTTGGGACTTATCAATATGCCGTGAAATTTGCAACACAAAGTGCAGCCGGAGACTTGCCTGTATTTTATCGAGGGAACAATAGCGACGAGATAGAGTGAGAAACTGTGATCTGGGGCATGGTGGCAGGGACTCGGGGGCAAGGAAATGTGGCAAAGAAAGTTGCTTTGTGCTTTTAATTCATTGTTACGTTGCCTTTGTTCCCTGGCTCCATCCTCACTTTCCTGCTTCCCTCTGTTTGTGGGTCCTGTCCCCTGTCTCTGTCCCTGTCCCTGGCACCGCGTGTGTATTTTCGCAGCGTTGCGTATTATAAACAGTTAAAAGAACTTTGCGAGCCGCGATTTTAATTCCTCTCTCTCATAAGAAGGGTAATTTTTAATGAGCAAGAGAAGCTGCAAGTAGTAAAAGCAGAAAGGGGCAAAAGGAGAGCTGCCAGGCAAGGAGTCATCCTGGCTGGCTGGCTGCCTGCTGCCGCCGCTTTATCATCGTCTCGGGCCTTCCGTTTCAGTTTCAGGCCAAGCTGCATTCTGCAAACACAAGCCAAAGCAGTGGCAGAGGCGAAATAAACACGGCAATGAAAATAAAAACGGATAAATACCCTAACAGAAGGGAAGAGTATGTAGAGAATCAAGTGGAACTCAAACAGAACTCTCTAATATATCAGTTTGAATTCAAAACATCCATCTTAGTAAGGTCTAAAGTGTTTCAAAATTAACTCCTTTAAGCTTTCCAGTTACCTTTTATTATTTTTAATAATTTATTTAATTATTTGAATCCATATAACAAAACATATTTGTAAAATAAAGTGCCAAACGAATTAAACTCCTTAGAAAAAACGTACAAAGCTCTCCTTAAGGGTATAATTATAATATAAATAAACTGGAAGGCAGAGAAAACGGGGACAGGTTCCTTTTTGTTTACGACTGTTAAGGAGAAACGCTGGGCAGGAATATGCTGGTGGTGGTACGGCAAAGAGATGGCCCCAGCAGCATCCGGCGAGACCAACATCCTGCTCCGGCTGCTGCTGCACTTAACCCATATTCCAGGACCCAGGCAGAGCTCAAGTCCTCCTCGCTTGGCTCTGCCAGAAAAAGGCATAATTTGCACGCATTCGTTTTAGTCATTTTCATAAATTACCCCTTTTTACATTATATTTTAAAAAAAAGAAAGAGAGGCGGCATTAAGTCGGTGCTCCAACCGATTTCCAGGTCAATCCCGGATGCGCTTTAAAATGAATCCCAATAAGTGCACAGATCTCGCTGAAAATGTATGAAAATTAAATGAATTTCCCTAAAAAAAAAATAAAGGGAGGCCAAACATGGAAATAAGTGAAGTATCATTCACATAATTGACATATATTTTGCATAATTAGAATGTTTATAGCGCACAGTCAAGTCCCATCAATCCTACTTTACAAAAATTTGATAAAAACATATTTATGCTTCCAATGCTTTAGCATATTTCGCTAATTATAAATCATTCAAAAATTAAATTCATAAATGAGGTAGTGTTGGGATAATGAAAACAATATTGAAACAAATATCCAGTGTGGGTGAGGTCCTCTATATATACCAGAAGGAAGGAAGGAAGGTTGGGCACTGGGTCGGGTCGTTTGTCCGACTTCGGTTCGCTGAACATTGAAGTGTTGCTCGCTACAATGCAACCATCGAATGGATGAAGGCACCGGGTCCACCTCAGCGAACAGTGGTGTTGGCCAAGACAATTTCATCTGGAGGAGATTTTCAATTGATTTGTGCAGTTTAGAAAGGAAACTAGTATCTTTAACCAGTGCTCCAAATCATTTGAAATTTATCCTGAAAATAGAAAAAGAAAAGTAAACTCTCCCAAAAGGATTTTTAAAACGAGATATACAATAAAGTGAGGCTTTCTCTTTTGTGACTTTTGTCTTAAAAGCAAAAATAACTCTTAAATTTGCCTCGAATCAAAAAAGATCAACGCCCATTGTCCAACACTAGACCACTGTGCCCAGGACCTCTTTAAGCCCCATTGAAGCGGGCTCTTTGGGACAGCTACAGTTACAATGCATGCGGATAAACAACGAGAACAGAAAGCAACACTTGAAACAATAATAATAACACAATCAAGTGCCTGTTCACACACGAGTGTGTGTGTGTGTGTGTCTGTCTCGGTCTCAACCCTCTCTTTCTCTCTCTGGATATCCTTGCTATCCTTGTTATCCCTGTGTGCGCGTGAAGGGGCTAAAAGGGACGGGGGGAGAGCTCTTTGAGTGCACACATATGCATTCCACCTGAATGCATTACGTATACGCCGCGTGTGCTGGCAGAAAACTCGCACTCACTCAGCCCTGCCTGTGCCTCCCCCTGCTTGCATTTTCTTTTCACACATACGTTTGGCCCATGCCGATGACCCAGCCGAGGAGAGGACGACAGGCTATCCATCCTATCCTTTTGTTGGCGAGCCTTGAGGCCATCCTGCATCCCCACCCTGCCCTATCCTTCATGCAGCAGCAGAGGCAGCCACCGCTCGACAAGGTTTCTGCAACAATGGCTATGAGTGGGTTTGTCAGCTGCTATGTTTGCCCTGCTGTCTGTGTTTGCTTTAGGTAATCATCTCGGAACGCCCATCGTGCCACCACATTCGCCCTGCGAATCTGACAGACAGACAGGTAACCAGCCAGCGAGCAGGCAGCAGGCCACCAGCCCAGCCAGCAGGTGAAAGCTGAAAGCTGAAAGGTGCCAAGTCAAGTCAGGGCTACTTGCACAAAGGCAATCATAAATGCCATTCCCGCGAACGAACAGATTGGAGGCAAAGTCATCAAGTCGATCGAGAAGTTGCTTTGATCCACAATAAATGGCCAGCAGCTGTGCGAGAGAGAAGCGGCATCCTTGGGCAAACTGTGAAAAGTTGTTAATAAGTTCAAGTTGATAACAAGTTAGCCGCGTTTAATGAGGATACTTTACAAGTGGAAATTGAAAATTGAAAATTGGTTTTATTATACTGCACACAAGGCTTGTCGATTTTTGTGATTGATACTAAAAACCTATCTTGCTTTAAGGCAGCTCTTTTTTTGTCTCCACTTTTTGTTTCGCTTTTTGCAAACTGGAATTGCGTTTTCTGATTTCCCTTTACGCATTTCAATCTCGGCTTTCTTATCAATTAAGCCTCGGCTCCCCCTTTAATCACAGTCTGTTTTTTTTTCAGCAGGAACCTGCTGAAGCTTATTCCAGGTTTCTCGTTTACTTTTTGCCAAAAAAAAAGAAAGAAAAAAAGAGAAAGGTTTGTGAGAACAGAGAAAGAAGAAAGAGGTGAAGGCAGGATCAAAGGCTGGCCAGGCTGCTGCAATATCCTTCCATTTATGCATGGTGCCTGCAATTTATGCGCATCCTTGTGCCGGCACTGCCACCTCCTTTCTGCAAAATGTTGCCCAGCCAACACCTTCTAATAGGTTTTATTTTTTGCCCCTAGATCCTTGCTCGAATAGCAACCACTACTGACACCATTTTGTATCCCCCCAGCAAGCCGTGTGTGTGTGTGTGCTGGGTCCTTGCAAAGGAGCAAAAAATTAAAAATGTGTATAAAATAACTTTTGCTCTTTGACTTTTGGCGCCGTTATGCATTTTTACGCAAGCAAGCACTTGGCATCGCTGGCTCTGCTCCTTTTTTTCGGCTAAAGGACTTCCAGGATGCCAGGAACGTGCCGCGTGCCATGAATTTCATAAACCCACTGCACACATAACCCTCATCCCTCATCCCTCACTCCTCGCTGCTCATGGCTATAGCTTTAGCTGCTAGACCCGTGTTTAGCCATCGTCTTCGTGGCATAAAAGAGTTGCTCGTTATAATAAAGTTGCGGACACAGCGGGCCAATATCCCAGCCAGGAGCCAAAGGACACCAACGAAACGTATATCAATTACATTGTGAATTACGACAGGCGAGCTGTTTTGCTGCTTAAAACTTTCAGGAAAAATTATTATTTCTTGTAAGAAACACTTGGCAAAACCGGGAAGGTAATGCTTTTTTTACTAAAAAATATTTTAGTATTTTTTTAATTAAAATAAAATATCTAAAAACCCAGCTGCAGGACCTGTCAGGTTGCAGGTTGCACAACATATTCACTCACAGTCTGCAATTGTGGTAACCTTAGCCACACCCGCAACTCCTTGCATCCATTTCCCCTTAGCCTAGACCCAAAAACAAAGGAGTCGTTGTAGCTGCTTTGTGCTTTGCAGGTGGGGGCGGCAAGGGTTAAATCCTGACCGTGCCACACACACATCGATAAAGCTCTCCTCGGATTCCCGACATGACCTCAGACACATGCCGAA
This sequence comes from Drosophila mayri, assembly GCA_008042485.1. Classification (NCBI taxonomy): domain Eukaryota; kingdom Metazoa; phylum Arthropoda; class Insecta; order Diptera; family Drosophilidae; genus Drosophila; species Drosophila mayri. The sequence goes on from VNJN01008713.1 coordinate 279,143, forward strand.
ACCAGTGGCGAGAGCCGGGAGCCACAGCAAAACATGTGCCGGGCATAGTTCACATTGCACACAGAGATTGGCGAGAGGAAGAGAGAGCCCCAGTAAAGGCCGGGTCAAGATGGATGCCGCCTGCAACTATTTTGATAAACAAGAGCCCAGGGCAACAACACTTACTTGACTAGTTGGGAATTTTAGGCTAATAGCTAGGGTTTTTTAGGGAAAGATAATTGCTACTCATTAGGGATATAATAATAAAAATAATTAGTTTTGATTAGGCTTTCAGACTCCTTTGATAGTTGGAAGTCCTTCTATTAATATAATATTAATATAATTAATAAATAAAAATCAAGCAAACCTAAAAACGTAAATAAACTAACCCATTTTTTCATAGGAAAAAAACTTAGTTCCAAATACCACAAAAATGTGAGTTTAAAAATAAAGCAAACCCCCATTTAAAGCCTAAGCTAAAACCATTAAAAAAATAAAGGTTATCTACCTTCTAATATGGCTTTAGCTACCGAAAAGAAATGCCCAGGCAGCCAATAATTGAGTTGCGTTATTTTTATCATCCATCCAGGCATGGGATGGATGGATGGATGGAAGCATCGATGGCATCAATAGACATTCTCCGTGGGCGTCTGCTTTTGGCAACCCGGCGTAATGTCAGGCCTCTTTGCTGTTCTCCCTCCCATCCTTTCTCCTGGCCTACTCTGTCAATAATTTCGTTGGCAACCCGCAACAGAAAATACAAAATACAAAATACAAAAAAAAAAAAAAGGAACAGAAAACACGTTCAAAAGCCACGGACCTGTGTACAGGAAGCAATTACGGAACAGGCGGTACAGCCGGGAACAAAACTCTAAGGCAACTGAGAGTCAGTGGTGTAGATTTTTTGGCACAGATAAATTACTTACTTAATGTGCTGAGGCATGTTAGCTTAAACTAAAAAATGTTAAAGAATTTTACGATTTACTGCATTTTTTCAATAATATTTTGGATTTTAATTAATTGAATATTTGAATTTTAGTGGAAACTCCTCCTATTTATTTATTTTCCATTGCAAAAAGTTACCCTTTATTAAAACCTTTGATATTGTATACCTTTAGTTATCAGTTTTAGCTTGTTTATAAATCTCAAACCCCATTAAATTTGATTTAACTTGCCCTTGCATTTATTTTGTTTAAAAAAGAAACACCATTCGTATTTTATTTACCCAAAAATTCAATCGTTGCTTTTACAATTTGATGCCAGCGAAATGTAATGGAAAAAATGTCTGTTACTTTGGCACTCAATCAATTAGGGAGTATTGATTTTGTCTTTTTTAATTTTTGTTTGTTTATGATGTTATGTGACCGTCTTTATTATTTTATTCATTTCACAAATAATGTTGGCTCGTATTATTTTTCAACAGGATTGGGGATTATAAATTAAAAATGGAGTGTTTTTTCCCAAAAATAATAGTGAAATAGGATATGTTGGGGTTTTTTGTTTTTACTACAAAGGACTATATTCTGGGGGTTTTGTTTTATATTTGATAAGAAATTGAAAAGCCTTCAAATTAAAGCCTTACCCCTGTCTAAAATATTTTCTAGGTTTTATATATTGTACAAAATTAATTTTTACAACTCTATTAAGCAAAGTAATATTTAGGAATATTTTTTAATATTTTCTCTGAGCTGTTACAATTTTTCAGCCTTTAAAACCAAAGCTCTATCCCTCCAAACTATTAGACTGAGAGAATATATACATATATGTATTTATTTATCTTCAAGCGTGTGTGTGTGTGCGTCATGTCCTGGCCTATAGCGTGTAGGTGTGTTTTGGTAATGAGGTTGTTTTTGCATGTTCATAATACCAAATTTGGAGCTGTGTAACGCGTAGCTTTATCTATAAAACAACGCTGCTGCTGCTGCTGATGATGATGGCGGCTCAGGAAGCGTTTGGCTGCTGGAGGAAGTGGAAAATGGAAAATGCCGAGGGGTGGAAAATGCGGGGAAGCAAGAGCAGTGAGTGCTATGGGTTCCTGTGTCTTGTTCAATGCATTTCGCATTTTGACATGTAATTAAACGTTTTGCGGTCGACACAACACAACGCCAGAAAGAGGGCATAGAGAGCTTGTGGTTCCCAGAGCCATTTTCCATTGTCATTGGATATGATTCAGTTTCCCAGTTTTCTCCCGCCCCCCCATACATATATCTAGCATATATATCTCTTACACACCCGCACACCTCCCTCGCTGCTCTGCATAAATATTGCGGCTGGAACAATGACGAGCGATTGATGTCATGCGGAAATGCGTCGTCCTGCAGAGGCCACACAGAATGAAATTGCTGAATTCGAATGAAACGATATATATATATAAACATAGGGGTTAAGTCTCTTTACAGCTCTACACAATTTCGAATTCATGGAGTATCGAAAAGGTTATAGGTTAAGGTGCAACTACCAAGTTTTATGAGCTGAAAATCAACTCTTTGGCTTAGAATTTTAATTAAACAAAATGTGTGTTAGGCTTTCCTTATTTTTTTTTTTTACCCAATTTCTAAGCTATCTGCGGTTTTTTTTTAACCTAAATAAGATTTCTTATATCTTTAGTTTTTTTTTTATGAAAAAGTAATTAGAATTTGATTCAGTTGGAACTTCTTTTTTCTCCACAATTACTATGACTTTGAGGTCATTGCTCAAGTGAGCTAAGAAGCTTCTTGGGCTGCAAATTAATTTAAGACCAGAGATAAAATAATAGTACCAACGGCGGAGCGACGAAGTTTCTGCTTGTGGGTTAATGTTAAAGGCAGCTGCTGTTGAGGGGTTAAGCCGGGTCTGGTGAGTGGGTTAAGCGGGAGGGGAGGGCAAGTCTCCTTCCCCTTTCAGAAGCTGAAAGTTTTTGTGGAAATGAGGAAAATAACATTTCATTGCATACTTTTAGGGCAACGATGCTCGGGTTAACTCAATATTTTCTTGGCTCCTTGTGGCATTTTTCGTAGTTGTAGTTGTTGGTGTTGTTGATGATGATGATGTTGGTGCTGTTGGTGTTGTAGGTATAGTTTGCGTTGTTGCTGTCCGTTGTACGTATGTACTTAAACATGCATATGAAAATGCCGACTTTTACACTTAAAGTGAAAATATAGATTTTTCTTGACAAAAACAAAAAAAAAATTCAATAAATTGTATTGAAATTTCCTCAAATTTAAGAATTACACAACAAATATACCTTCGAATTTTTACTAAAATTTATGTTTAATTTACAAAAGGTTCTGTTACTTAAAAAATCATTAAAGAAAATTCCCAAAAACAAAGAAGAGTTTCAATATATATTTTATTTTCTCCCTGTGCCGAGTCTTTAATGCCCCACTTTCCCTGCTAAGTGCAAGCGAGATGGCCTGCATTTTGCGGAAGCAAGATGGAGCAAACATTCAGTCGGCCATTCATTCATTCATTTTCCCATTTCACTGGCTCACATTTCTTTCTCCAAATTGTTAAAATGGAGCATGCAAAATAATTGCGTGCTCCCCACGCAACACCCACGCCCAACAACACCCCTTTTTCGCACACCCCGTCACTTTATGCAACATTTTGCCAGGCATATAATATTTTGCTCTTAATTCGTTAGCCAAGTCCTCGCAGCACTTTAAAATTGCAATTGATGCCGAGCAGCATTTTCCATTTGGTCCTAGCCATTGCCAGTGTTGCCTGCTAGGGGAACGAATTGGTAGCTAAATTTAGCATTTCAAATAGTAAAATCTATTAAAAAGGGTAAATAAATATAATTACCTTATTTATAACAATTATTTCGGAGCATATTCACATATCCTTAAAATAAAATTAATAATTTCGAAACTCATTTCCTTTAAAAGTGAAATTTTCTACTCAAAAAGTGCGACAAAATGAAATGAAAAGACATGATAGCAACTTTTTTCTATAAGTTTCCGTAAAACTACCAAAAATACACCATTTATAAAATTTTATAATAATAAAAATATATGTTCAACATTCAAAAACAACAAAAAGTCAACTTGGCAACCCTGATGGCTTCAAAAAAAAAAAGGAAAAAACTTTGTTCATTAGATAGCAAAAGAGGAAGAAATGCGTATTTGATTATCTTTCGGCTTCGGACTTTTGGACCAACAAAGCAATACAAATGGATGCCACAAATATGCATTTTGCTGGCCAAATTGTGCATTTGCCGATGGAGGCAGAGGTAATGTGAGTGTTCGGGGTCATCAGGCTGCTGAAAGGCTGAAAAAAAAAAATATAGTATGGGGATTTCAACTTGACCTGAACCCTCCCTTGCCCTCGACTGCAATGCAAGTGCAGTTGCATTCGATTAAGTCTTGTTTGCCAAAAGGAGCCACATACTCTGTTACACAATAAGTGTCACACACACAGAGCACTTTCAAAAGAGTGTTGTGTGGTGCCCAAGAAATGTTCTATTTCTATTTCTATTTTTTAGTTTTTTTTTTGTGATTTTAATTTTTGGGTTCATTAGAATTCGATTTTGCTGTTGTTGCTGCAGTTCTTTAGGTGTCATTCCTGAATTTAGCTTCTCTTTTTTTTTATTAAGCTCTTTCAGAGGATAGTTAAAAATGAACTCTTTCCTTTGCTGGTACATAGCAGGCAAACTCCACGCTACAGAAGTAACTCAAACGGAATATATACTATCAATGATAGAAATATAAATCAAACACAAAAATTATAATAAAGTTCGAGCTTTTATTCAACTAACAAAAACATTTTCATATTTCTTTTAAGCAATTAAAGCGCTTTAGGAGTATCCAGAACAGAATAGGCTTCAGCTTGGCAAACTGATACGGATTTCAGTGGCTTATCCTTCTTAAAACTCGAATTTGATTTAATTTTCAAAGAGAACCCAGTCCTTATGTTATTTAATTGAATTTATTTGAGGGAACATTGAGGGTAACAACCATAATTGATAATATATGCCCTCAGCTCGCACAGGTAGCAGTGGGATATAGGCCATACAATTTCCGATTTGGCAGGACATTAAAGGGAGGACAGAGAATGACTGCTGCTCCTCGGTTGAACCCCATAAAAGATAACAGTTCCACACACACAATCCTTGAGTCGAGGAGTGGCAAGGAGCATAGCCTAACCTTTGTGCCTCCTGTCCTGTGTCCTGTGTCCGCTTGGCTCTGCAGTCCTGTAGTCGTTTTGCGTCCTTTGGCATGGCCATTGAGCTGGCAGCCTTAACCCGCATCGAGCGGAGGCTGTCAGTAATGACCCACTTGTGTTGTTGTTCCCCTTTAAGTTCCCTTGCCTTTTCCTTTCCTGCTAGGTCTTGAAATAGGAATTTCTTTCCCTTTCCCTTTCCACTTCCCTTTCCTTATCCTTATCCCTATCCCCTCCTGTGTTTTAGTGCATTCAAATGCTCACTCATCAAAATCAAAAGTCAAATTGTCTGTCTAAGTCGAAGGGGAGGCGTCCCATAAACAGGCAATGTTGCCAACTTGGCTGCAAAATAACTGGTTATTTGGGGTTAATTTGGGGATTTCAATCGGTTTATTTTTTGGTTAAATTTTTGATTAAATGATAACATTTTTGATTTTTTGATTAAATGAATGGATGGATGAATGGATCATATGTATTTTTTAGGAAAAGTATTTAATATCTTAATATTAAAAAACTAATTATCCCTTACGACCCGAATATTTTATTTTATTATTAAGAACCAAAATTCAAGTTCTCCTAAAATTTCCCATCAAAATATCCCTCAAACTCAAACTCCATTTAGCGACTTTTTATCTCTTCATTTTCCCCAAGAACATCACTGTTTTTGGGTAGATCCTCGAATAGCCGGGATGATATGGCCCTGCCCTGCCCCCCCTGCAATTGCTATTAAGTTCACTTTACGTCCAGAAGTCAAAGCGAAAGTACCCGGAGAGGTTACGGTTACGGGTACCGGCTGCTATTTATTTTCATTTTCGTGCATTTATGGCTTTATCTCTGCCCCCCCCGCTCACTGACACTTTGTCGTTTTTATCGTTTCAGCGTTAATTCGGTTAAGCACTTAAAGCAGCCAGCAGGCCTGGACCACATGGACTTGGCGCGCACTCCTGGCGCCTGCCTGGTCAGCTCGGGACAAAAAATGGTGGCTCTACGAGGACAAATTACGTGGCTGAAGCAGCAGCAGGAGCAGCAGCACCAAAAGCAGTCACCTGCCTAGAGTTCAATTCGAAGCGGAAGCCATTCCAGGGGACACTCTTGGGTCCCCATTAGAGAGACAGAGAGCAAGAGTCATGTCCAGCAGTCACTCCGGCACAATTGGCCGTAAACGCGGCGGCAGTGCTGCCGGCAGCGAATACTACTACTCCTCCTCCGGAGGAGGCGGCGGCGGCGGCAGTGGCGGAGCAGGCGGCGGCGAGCAATTGCGACGCCAACGTTCAGCGGAATGGCACAGTCACCGTCATGGTCATGGTCACGGCCATGGGCTGGGCCATGGCCTCAGTCACGGTTTGGGCCATGGCTATGGCAGCAGCAGCGAGGATGAGTACCAGAACACCGGCCAGGCGACGGCATTCGATACCCAGCTGCTGGCACAGCTCCTCCTGCAGAGTCAGCAATTGGCAAGTAAGTAAAACAACTCCTTCAGGAGCGCATTTGGAATAGGAATAGAAAGGAGGATGGAAGGAGGGACATAGTAGAAGGTCTTCAGGTGGTTATATTCATTGCATCCTTTTTGCGGGAGATCAAAATTACTTTCAAATTAAGAATCTCTTTGATTTTTCATTAAAATAATCAATTTATCATCAATTTTTTCTTTTTATCTTTTTTTTTTAATATATTATTTATAAATTGCTTACTAAATTTTTTATATAATATAATTATATATTTTTTTTAAAGTCTTTTTATTACAAGGTAGTCCACATTTATTGTGAAAGGTTCTCCTTTCATATTTAGTTTCGGTTATTAGGGGGGCATGCGGTGTGGCGGTCAAATGCGATTTGCCAGTTGGCCAGGCTAGTAAATATTCATTATTTTATTTAATTGAATAATTCAGCAACTGCCGCAACTGTGTCCCCGGCAGGATGTCGGGGTAACCAACTATCCAGGCTTATCCTGGACACAAATCGATTCCAATTGCTGGCCATTGAAATGGAGAAGGCCAAGACGAGATGATGATGATGATGATAGGGATGGGGATGGGTTCACTCCTGACAGTCCTCTGATTGAATTGAGTAAATTGCTACGATATCTGACAGTGGGTTCAGGCCCAAGAAGGAATTTATTTAGTTATTGTGGATTTAAATCAACAAAAAGCTATAAATATTTTGATTACCGCAGGGCTTTCAATAGTAATTAAAAGATTTTTCAGAAATTCATGAATTTCATTAATTCCAAAATTCATTTAGAGACCCTGTTCTTTTAGGGGAATCCCCACTGTACCCACAACTCTCCGGTGGCAGCACCGCGAACGTCAGCAGTGCGCGCAATTCAATTACAATCAAGTTGGCAGCATCGGCCTAATGGCCGATACAATGGCACATCCTGCCGACATTATGCCAGTCCTCCCCGCGCCCGTCCCTCCGACCTCCCCTGGAGTGAACTTAATCGAAGCATAAAACGCAAATCGCAGCGACTACCGAGGCGAACGCGCGCTCTTTTTACGGACGCCGACTGCCATTCCTGCATTTGTTTCGGCCCATTTTATTGTCTGTTAATATTTAATGCAATTTACGATTCATTTTTTACAACCTAATAACGCTCGGACGAACGCGACGACCAAACTCAACTCAACGGACTTCTCGCAAATTGTTTGCCGGCCGTTACTCTCGCGGGAAAATTGAAAAGCCAAGAGCAGCAGGCAGTTTCCGTGGAAAAACAAATAGCGGCTGGGCGAAAAAAAGCCTGCGTCAGGCGGGACATGGAAATTGTAAACAGTGTTAACTGTAAAGTCGAGCTTAAATTGTAAATGTGGCAAGATGTTATCTTTATGGGTTACATAGGCTTTTATAATTTTCCATTTTTCTCAGTTTTCTGTAGGTCAAAGGTCAAATATAACAACATTCAGAGAGAGAGATTTTAGTGGTATTCGAAAAGCCTTCCTACTTATATTGCAAACAGTTTTTGTAAGTTTTCTGATACTTTAAAGTCGCGCAAAATTTAAAATTTATCTCAACTTATTTTCAAATTTGTCTAGAAGCTTCAGTCAAAAAGTATCCTAATTTAAGGCAACTTCCATTTTAATTATTAGTTAATAAATAAATACCTGGGGCGGGGCTTGCTCAGATTTAAATTTCCGTAAAGAAAGTATGCAATGATCTTTAAAATGATCCTTATTGAAAATATTTCGAAAACTAATCACGTTTCAAATTCTTCTCTCCCCTTCCAGGCATGGAACACTATAACTCTGATTGTGAACCGGATTATCTACGCCATCGCGATCGCCATATCGTAGAGAATACATCACCCGGCGATATACCACCAACATCGGGTAACGTCACCGTTCCCATTGCCGTTCCTGCACCCGCACCCGAGGTGACCTACGCCCAGCCGCACCAGCAACGCTCGTCAATGGGCTCGCCCATGAAGCTAGTGTCCACCGTCTCGGCGGGCAAATACCAGACCAATGCGAACCTGGGCCTCTTTCCGAACAGCAGCAGCAGCGGCAGCAGTGTTCAGAATGGATCCGGCGGTGTAAATGCCGGTGCCATCGCCTCGCCGCGCAGTACAAATCCCTTCCTGAGCAGCTCCAAGTATTCCGGCAAGGATAATGCATTGGATAATGTACTGCTGCCAGCATCGGCTTCATCATCGACAGCTGCGTCCAGCAATCGCAGTCATAGGAGTGGCGGTGGTGCAGCAAGGAGTACATTGAATCGTCTCAGTGGAATGACCAGTTCCAGCAGCGATTCCCACCATCACCAGCAGCAGCAACTCTCTCAAATGGGTGCAGTAAAGCAGCTGCTTCAGCCGGAGGATAGCGGTGATGAATTCGTCCTCGGCCGCGGAGGAAATTGTAGCAACAGTAGCGGAAGGGAGTCGGAGGAGCCGCCACCGGAACCGGCGCCGCCAGAGATTCCGCCACGCACACAGTCGCTGCTCATGTCCCTTCGCAAGCACTCCGACTACAAGCTCAAGTATGAGGAGAAGGGAGACCAGAAGCATGAGGAGTTCATCCCCACCAGCCAGCTCCAAAAGGGTAAGATCAGGGATAAATTTGGGATTTGATGGAATTTTATAGAATTTAAATAATAGATATGGAATTGGGGCTTTCGTGTATTACAGGACTAGGAAGTGTAGAAATTGATTTGCTTATCAGAGAAGGTTTTCGTATAGCCAAAGTCACCTATGGTCTATATGTTTCTTTAAGGCTTAGATTTGACAATCGAAAACACTGTCAAGGGTTTCCCTTTAAACTGCCCAATTATAATCCTAAAATCAATTGAAAACAAGCCTCAGTAGCGATATTATTGCATTTATTTATTTATATTTAGTTTAATTGTATAACGCAATGGTTGGGTAACGGCAAACTTTGATCGGGGAGCGGAGATCAACTCTTGAGAAGACGGGCTCAAGTATCCCGGATGCCAGGCTGCTCGTCAAATCGAGACGGGTACCATCGCCAGCTTGTGTGCGTGTGTCACGCTAGAAGTGAAATTTAAAAATTATTTAAAATTTATATAGATATACATATGTTTGATCCCAATACTTACACGATACCAAACGTGTGTAAAAAGGATCAGTGCAGTTAGAAAATGCATAGCAATTCTGTGTCAGAACGAATAAACGATAAAATCAATCTAAAAAAAAGGCAAATCTTTAAGCTTTTTATATCTATATATATATATATATATAATTTCTTAGGCTTACCCATATATATATTTTTTTTTATTTATTTTTGCCATATTCCTTTGGGCACAACGAACTCTCAGTGTAGTCTAGTCTTGTGTAGGATAATGTCAGCACTGCATTTAACTCGTACATTCAAACTATGGAGAAATATTTTCTTAAATATAAACTAATACTGTAACCTGTACTCACCACCTTCAGCCTATTTCCACTTTCAATTTATGTTTGCGCAGCCTTAAAATAGAACTCGAATTAACAGTCGTTAACAGTAGTTGCTGTTAACTAAACATGGCGAGACTCAGCCAAATCACCTGAAACAAAAAAAAAAAAACAAATATCTTATCACTAAAAAGTTGTTCTTTTTTTGTTTCACTTTTAATTTCTTCACCTTGTTTTCACTGATAATTTTGATACTTTTCCGAATTTTGATTTAAGGCCGAAATAAATTTAGTTGTGCTCCAGACGAGCTCTGGCTGCAAACTAAAAATGTTTCTGTCGATGCCTATGTACTTGCTAGTGACAGCTCTCGTTTGTTCGATTTCATGGATTACTGGATTTGATTTTTAAGAATTTTCGTAGTGTTTTTTTATTAAATTTTATCCCAGGTCATCATATATCATATAAGTCAAAAATTATCATTTTTATTGAGATACCATTTTCAAATTTAATTTCAATAAAATTATCAAACCTTTATTTATATTTTAAGACATTAAACGTTAATATTTTGCAAACAAAAAACAGATTAAATCAACAAATAAATTCTTTAGTTGCAGCTGGGAAAACCTTTCCAAAGGATAATGGTTTTTTTAGCAGGGAAATTACTAGCAAGGAAATTAGCGTCAGGAAAAATTCCTTTAAAGAATTTCAACCCAAGGAAATAACATAAAATGTCCTTAAGCTTTTAGTCCCAAGCTTTTCTTAACTAAAATTCCCAGCCATTTTCTATGTTTTTCGCATTTGCCGAAAGCTTTTGGCTCTTAACAGAGTTTTCACAGGATTTGCACAGGACCTATGCAGGCTGAAAGCTTAGGACACATGTTTCGAAAAGCTTTTAAAGTTAATGTTAGAGGATACTAATATTAATTTGCGTTTCTGTTATTTCTTTTACAGACTACATACTTAACGACAACCTCCGTTCGGATCAACAGCTGAAACCGCTATCACCTGGCGACTCAAATGGGTGAGTGAATGCCCATTTTATTTTTGTATAATTTGTTAATTATAAAATTACCAAGAATTTGGACATTCAAGGGAGGTTTTAGGAAAGATTTTACAAGAAATTTATATTTTGTTAAATATATTATTGATATTCAGGGCGGAATGAGTTTTTAAACTCATAAATTAATGGTTTTCTATTCTATTCCTTATAAATATATTCTTGTTGCTATAACACTAAAGAAATAGTAACGTTATGTCCTATAAAGTCCATATGAATTTCTATATTCCCATATCAATACTTTCCCTTTGAATCTTTCAATTTTTGTCTGACAATGGCCTAGGAGTAATGGCCATCGACCGTCTTTGTGATGTTACTGTCATTGAAACCGGGCTTAAATCCATCATTCGTTGCTTTCGGTGGGCAAACGGTAAAGGGTTTTATGTGTTTTTTGTTCTGTGGAACCAGGACAACATTAGGCAAAAAAAGGGCCGAAGGAACCTCCATGAGATGTCAACGTTTGCCCTCTAATCTCCGGCCGCGGCTGGGGCTCACTTTGGTGCTCATGTTACCCCCCCAAAAAGCGACCAGGGAAAAGCGCAAAAAAAGGGCACCAAGGAAAATTTGATTTGAACTTGAAATTACTTTTAAATTTCATTAAGAAATGCATATGAAGGGGTTTCAAATATTGAGAATATTTTAAATGGGTTTCAAAAAAGTATCTTCTTCAAAAGCAAGCATTATTTTGGACACTTTTTCAAGTTTATCTCCCATTTAATAGTAATTAGCAAATTTTGACCAAATTAAAAGTCTATATAATTTGTATTTATTTATTAGCAGAAATTTTAAAGCCTTAGAATAATTGAATTCAGAAATTATCAAAATATCCTTTATCAAAAATCCTTTCTTATATTTTTTCTCCGAGTGCTTCTACCCGGAAGTGCGGGATAAAATGAAGCTGGCCTCATGTTAACGGCAATTAAATCCGCAAACTGGTTTTTCGCATTGGCATCCGTGTTTTCCCCCGGATCGCTGTTTGTTTGTTTATCAGCCAAGTCCCTGTGTCCCTCTGTCTCTGTGTCCCAGTGTCTCGTATCTCATCCGCAAGTGCAGTGCTCACCATTGTAATCCCGGCCAGATGTGGAGACACCAAAGCCGCAGCTCCAAACTTCAAAATGGCTGCCACTACACACTACCTCCAGCCTCTGCCTGCCGCCAACCTACTGGTGGCCATTGGATTCGTCTCGTTTTTTTTTTTTGTCGTCCTGCCTTGCCTCTGCTCCGATTTTCCCTTCCTTGCTCCTTACGATTTTTGCCTCCTCGCATCTCCTGGCCAAAAAGATGTCCGTAGCATTTTGCGGTTTTGTAAGCGGCTTTCGCCTCGCATTTTGTTTGCTCTGCTCCTTTGGTGCTCCTATGGATTTTCAGCCTCTGTGTGTGTGTGTGTGTGCCACGCCCCTGGTTTTCCCCCCCACAAAACCCCTCACGAATATTTTCCCACCTGCCACCTGATGCTACTGGAGTTCCAGTTTCAGTTCCAGCACCGAGTGGCTGTGTGCAGCATAATTAAAGAACTCGCTTGGAGATTACGTGGTTTTATAGGTTTAACCATTGCCATTGGATTCCCTGCCCCTTGTAGCATTTTCGAGGATTTTCCAGAGAGAGAGAGAGAGAGAGAGAGAGAAGGAGAAACAGAGAAGGCATTGCACGCGGAAAAGCGTTTCAGGTAGCCGAAAGTTTTTACCGCAAGACAGACGCTAATGTTACAGCTAATGATTGCGGAGCTGCCAGGAGCTTGGCCTCCTCTAGCTCCTGCTTTCCCTCCTTGGAGCATCTCGGATATCCCAGTGAATGGGAACAACAAACACAATGGGCAGAGGCTTAAAAAGCGGCGCGATTTTCTTTGGTACGAGAGTTGATAGTGAAACGGTTTGTTTACACTAAATTAGAATGGAGATAGGGAGAGAGAGAGAGATAGACGAGGGAAAGGGGAAAAAAGAGATACAGATACAGAGAGTTTCTCCTTAATTCTGTGTTAATATTTTGGAGGTACATTGTACCATAAGAGGGCTTCAGTTAATTGTGTCAGGTGTGTAAGTAACTGCATGGGAAAACCAGAAGGCGGACACTAAACATATACATACAATCCTTGGAGACTAGAAATTTCCTTGCAGATCCTGCCTAAAAGTATGCCGTGATATAATTATAAAATACAAAAATATTTCCCATAATCCATTTAATCTTAAAGTCTCCTTAATAATCACAAAATAAAGCCCAACATTTTGGACTTGCAAAGCGGAAGGAAAACCACAATCCATTTATGGTTTGCCAGCCCAAAAAAAAGATGAGAGATTATGTAGGAGACATGGCATATTCTATTAATGTTGGCGGATCATGAAAGTTTTTACAACTAAAACCGGATTGGAATTGGCAATTTCATGCTTCGGGTGCAGAGTTAGCTGCCATTTTTATGGCACATTCGTGAGCTTATTGTAATGAATTGCCTGGGGTTTTTATTTTATTTTATTTTATTTTTTTTTCGAAGGATTTCCTAAGGGAGGAGGAGGCAGGAGGGGGACTATGGAGCATGTGGCATTCGCTGTAATCATAATTTTATGTCCGTCTAAGTAGCTGCGCATGACGACTGTCAACGACACACGGCCGTTAGCCTGACCCACTGCCACAATCCTGCCGCGAACCACTCCCCCTTTTTGCATTATCCTTACACTTGCGGGAATTTTTAGGGAAAGAAGTAAATGGGGAAATTTTTAAATTATTTTTTTAGAGTTTGTATATTAAGCTTCGCTTTCAAACTATTAATAATTTCCCCTGCAAATATAAATATATTTCCCTTAAAAAAATATATTTTGTCCATGAAAAATACTTAATTTTCCTATCAGTGTATCTTCGCATCTGCACATCCTGTCAGGCAACGTCTTAAGCTGTCTGCCACACGTTGTGGCTGCCACAAATTCGAAGGTGGAGGAGTGGCAAATGGGGCAATAAGGGAGTGAAGTTGGAGTCCTGCAACAGTTAGCGGTCAATTGACTGCGCCGACTGGCCATCATCCTGGCCAGTTGTCTTTGGCAGATCTGGGTCTGGACTGCCCTTGTCTGTCCGAAGAATGGCAATGGTAATGGAAACCGAGTCCCCAAATATGACAGCAGAGGCAGGACTTTCCCCTCCCTAAAAAAAAAAAAAATGCCGTCTTCAAAATTGCTTAAGAAAGAAATTATTTTATGTCAATACAAGTCAAGCTTATTAACAGCTAAAATGGATTTTTTGGCAGCTTTCGATTTTTTAATTATTTTAAACACTTGGAGATGTTTTTTACTTTCGGGAACATTATTTTAAAGTGTGGTTTAATTAATTAAATGTTCTGAGATTTTAATTAAAATTATTCAAGGTGCTGAGAGGTACATTTACATTTTTATTAAACTTACAATTTCCCTTTGTCTTAGACAAATTAAATTTGTTTTTACATAGATTTGCTTTCGGTTTTAATTCAAATATTAAAAGAATTTTTAATTAATTCTCGAAAATTACTTAAATTTCCTTTAATTTAATTAATTGTTTGACTTTTTTTGGACTTGCCCTAGGCGGCAGCTTGTTAAAGTGATCAAAAGTGATCAAAAGTGATCTGAGAGATATTTTTCAGGGCTCTCCTCTTGCAGGCCAACAGACGATGATGTATGATGGAAATTAATAAGACAAGCGTAAACACTTGAAAGGAGTGACTCAATTCCGTGACGGAAAAACTCACCACCTCAAAAAAAGAACAAACAATCCTTGCCTTTCCTTTTATTTTCTTGCTCTTTTCCCAACGCCCTCGCATTTCTTTCCGTTTTGTCGATTGAGTGAGTACCTCATTGAGTGACGGGCTCTTTTTTGTGTTAAAAAAAAAGAAAGAGTTGTAGGAAAATAATAGAAATGGAAAATTGAGATGTATTCCTAATCATTCGATGGGGAGATACCTGGTACGAACATTAAAAAACCAGAGGAAATAAACTTGGATAAAAAAATAACCTTCAGTTTTGTCTTAATTTATTTACTGAATATTTTCAAGGTGCAAAGCCTATGAAATATTTTTAAAATTAATGTTAAAACTTTAAATCAACAATCAATTCGAAACCTGAATTTCTTAACAATTTAAATCTTTGATTACCCAAGTCAATCTCTTGGTAATATGATCTCTGACAAAAAAAAAAAACAAGATACTATTTATTAGAAGAGGTATCTGAAAAATACAAAATGTTATATACCTTAACCCTTGGCATTGGTATGGTTGGGGGTGGGGGGGAGGAAAACCGAAACAGACTAATTGAAAACAATCATTAAACAGAAACTGAGACCTGGAGCAGATACGGAATAAAGTGGAGAGTGAGGCATGGGCGCCCGTTTATGTGTATCACTTAATTATAACTGTACACACACATCCGCCAGGCGATATATAGCATCTGAAAGATACAGTTACACTGGTCGAAATTTTAGTCGAAGTTGAAGAATTAAAAATTTTGTTAGAGATTGAGATGAATTTTATTTGGATGCAATTTTTTTTAATATTTTATGGGAATATAATTATAATTAATTATTTTTAAAATTTAATTTATTAAAAAAAAATTAACCAATTTAGTCAATAAATATTATCTAAATTTGTTTTGATTTTGTTTTTTAATTTAGGAAATGTTTGTATTTAGCCACCCAATTTGAATTAGAAAATTTAGACCCTTTTCTCCCAGTGCACATCTGCGAGATACAACAGCTCTGTGGGATACTCGCCTGAGTTTGCTTATCCACTTCATTAAAGGAGTTGAGTTGCGCGCCGAGACGAGCCGAGTTGAGTTGAAAAGGTGACTGCTGGCGGCGGGTTTCGGGATCGGATCGGAGGGGGTATATCTGGGATATATATATACATATATCTTCACATATAAAGATGGAATGCCCAAAAGCAGTAGGAGTTGACCGCAGAGAGACGTCCCACTGTGAGTTGGGTTCTCTGTGGCTCTTTAGGCTTTAGACCTTCGTCAACTCATCGCGGCTCACTTCTTTATTAATTTTGCAGTTTTTTTTTTTTTTTTTTTTTTTTTTGTTGTTTGGCTTAGTCTGCGATTTGAGGCGCCCCTCTCTTTCCCATAATTTCGCGTAATTATATTCAATTGTTTAATTGCCGACTGATTTGGCTTAATTGAATTTGTCTCTCCGCATGTCACAACCAATGTTGAAAGTGGCAATCAGCTTGGGAAGCCCAAAAAACGGAAAAACAAAGTTTTTTAGGCAAGTGAAAAATAAGATTTTTTAAAGGAAATTATGTAGAATTATTGCAAATATAACAAAATTTCCTCACAAAAATATTTAATGATATTTTTATGTAATTTCAATTTGTATCTTGTTTGATTTTTCATTGAAAATCTCTTGTGATGAATGGCTGAAAGTTTCCCATTATTTGTATTTTCAAATTTGGTTTACAAGATACTATATATTTATATTCATATCGGCCAACCGTAACGGATCAGCTTACCAATAACAAATGGCCAACTATCAACTATAATAAAGGCAACAACAATGCGGGCCCACGCAACAATAATAGCAACAAATACGAAATGGGAATTTCAAAAATATGTTGTCGTCTTTACTCAAGTGGTGGTGGCGCTCAAAAAAAAAATTTAAGAAAATGGGAAAACAAGGGAAAAAGGGTGGGGAAGTGGAAGTGGAAGTGAGATCCCATCAGTCATGTGAAATTCATAAATTCACGCCGCCAACGCTGCAATTAATCTAAGGCCTCCTGGCACTGTGAGAAATAGGGAAACTTCTCTTTAAATATAAATGATGAAAAAAATAGAAGGAGTTTGTATGGATATTCCTGCCGGATTCCCGTTAATTTCTTCAAGAAAATAATAAGAAATACTGGGATAAAAAATATAATCAATTTAAATTTAAAATTGCAACAAGACAAATTCCTGTCAGGATTCTGGGCGAATTCTAAGATAACTTCCCGGGATATCAAAATTCATGGCTGCAGCCGCCTGTTATATGGAAATTTCCTGACGTATTCCCGACAAATAATACGAAAATACCCAAAATTTCTATTTTATTTTATATTCTCTCTTCTCAACTTCCTTCTATTTCTAAGATAAATTTCTTTTCGTGTAAGATTTTTTCTCCTTTCCCGCCGCCTTCCGCCCTTTCACCCTGGATGGCATCTTGCTGTCCTTGTCTAATCGCGCCTGCGCGACAGCTGTTAACGGCAACGCTGACTGCGCAGCCGCCGCCCGCTGAGTTCGTTGATTGACCTTATTATTGTGTTGTTGTTATTGTTGTTTTTGTTTTTGTCATCTGCTAAGTGCGTGTGTGAAAGAGAAAAAGAGAAATGCGTCCAAATGTCGTAACTGTTAACGCCTCCTTTGGCTTTCTTTTCGTTATTGGATTTTGTTTCTTGCGGTGTCACATTACAAGGAACAGGGCTGGAGTATAAGACTCTTCTTCTTGGTCTTCTTTTGTTTTTGTATTTTTCATAATTAATACCCTTAAACAAAAAAAATATATATTCACACATGGCTTAAAAATATGTAAATTTTGGTAAAGCCAGCTTTGTTTATCCCAAAATAAATCGCTTTAAAATGCAAATTGCGGGCAACAAGTGTTCTCCGAAAGTTAGCCAAGTTAGCCACCGCAGTATAAGAGTGTGGCGCTCCTTGCCATAAACACTCTGTTATACAGTCCATGCTACTGGCATAGCATGGACATGCAATGTTAACCAAAGCAGTTAACGAAAAGAAGAGAGAGCAAACTAAAAGAAGAGTTTTGCTAAGAGTAAAGTAAATAGTTACATAAAACTAATAACATGGTAATTACTTTATAAAATAATAATAAACAAAACGGAAATATCAAAAATAAAACTTTAAGAAGAAAACTTACCAAAAAATAATAACTTTAAAATCAACTATTCAAATAATTGCTCATTTTTACATAAATGTTTTACTATTATTCCTATAAATTCTCTATTAAATTAAATTAAACTAAAGTAAAAATGTAAATACATTTATTTTAAAATATTCCCCAATCAATAACCAAAGCTAAGACAGCTGTTGGATATTTAAATAAAAACAAACATAAAATAATAAAAATTCATATAAAACGGAACCTGTGGCGGCTAACAGAGTCTGCTGGCCAAATCCTGTTTACAACAGTGTGACCCGCTCGCTCTCTCTCACTCTCCTTTGGCTTTGTTTTGTATTCTTTGGGTTTGTTTTTGCAAAAACTGGTTTTGCCCAGAGCCAGCGAGAGGGCAGGACAACAGAGCGAAGTTAACAGCACAGCATCTCTCCGGCCCAACAGCATCTCTTTACTCTCTCTCTCTCTCTCTGCCTCTGCAACAAGAAATTAAATTATTAAATTAAATAAATCTTTATTACTCTTTATACATTTTGCGAGATATTTTAATTTTAGTTGAAAGTTAACAAGACAGTAATGGATTATTTAGATTTTTATTAAAATAAATTTCATTCAAATTATTCGCTTAGTTTTGATCGTTTTCAACTAAGTCTTTGACTTTTTAAATTAGTATTAGTTAAATACATTGAATAAAATATAGCAAAGAACACTTTCTTGTGGCTTTTTTTTATATAATATACTTATTGTTAGTTATAAAATGTTTATTACAAAATCCAAACATTTTTAATTATTTTATATATTTTTATGTAAGCTAGTAAACAGTTAAAATATTATTTCAAAATAATGATAAAAAGGCGCCGTTTAACAGCATGTTCGCAACAGAGAGCACCTCTGTGAGAGAGCGAAACGCCGGTGCACAGCAAACACATAGCGAGAGGGAGAGCGAGCGAGCAATCCTCCCTCGCTGCTAAGCAAAGAGTGCAACATTTCGTGGCAGCAACAGAAGAGAGCGAAGCCTATAAGTACGAGCCGCAAACTTTATTTTTTTTCAAAATTTTCTTAATTTTCCAACGCGACGTCACGGCTACGCCGCGGATAACGGAAAAGTCGTAGCGGAGTGCGACTTCGAATTTTCACACGACGAGCGCGTGTGTGTGTGAGTGCCTCCTTTAGCGCCGTCTCGCTTGCACTCGCAACCGCGTCTCCTGTTTTGTGCGTGTGTGTTTATATGTTTATAGCGTGTATGTGCGTGTTTGCAGCGTTCGTCTTCTTCTTTTTTTGTATTTGTTCCTTCCATCGTTTTATTGTTGTTTTCGCATTTTTTGCATTAAAAAAAATCCTTTTCGGTTCAAATAATGCTTTCCCTGATTTTACCCAGTTCCATGGTTTTCCTTTTCGGTTTGTTTTCGTAAAAGTATATTTGTTATAAATTCCTTTTTTGTGTCGCAATTTTTTTCAAGTGCTCAAAGTGCCAGAGAGAATAAAAGAAAGAAAAACGTAACAAAATGCAAAACGTAAAAACAATAAAAGCCAAATAAATATCAAAACAAATACAAAAATTAACGGATTACAACTGTTTTTGTTCGATTCTTGGATTAATATATAAAACAAAGTAAATAACGAATTTTTTGGATAAAAACCAAGCCGCACTAACAACAACAACAACGGCTGCAGCAGCATCGCATGATCACTTGCAACAATTTGCAATATTTTCCAAAGGAGGAGAAGCAACAACAACAAAATGTAGGTCACAAAAACAAAAAAACAAAATTATGAAAAGAAAAAGGAACATTAAAAGACAGTAACAAAGTAAAAAAAAACAAAAAAAAAAACAACAACAACTTGGTGATTACGCTTTTCGCATTTCGCTGAAAAATAATGCGAATTGTGGTTAAAAAAATAATAATAATAAATAACAAACTTATAAATAAAAAAGGAAGGGAAAAATAAGGAATATTTACAGTCCCTTTGAACATTATTTTTCGACTTGAGGACTAAAATAAAGGCAATAATTTAGTATATTCGTTGAATTGCATAATTATTTTAACAAAATGATTAAAATTAAATATTTGACAAGTAAAATAACTTCTTCAAATAACAATAAATAACCTGAAAAGGTCTATAATTGTTGTTTAACAAATATTAAAAAAGAATTGCATTAGATTAATTGCTTAAGAAATAAAAATAAAACTGATGAGCAAACAATTTGATAGATTTGATTTTGGATTTTAGAAAATAAAAGCAAACATTTCAAAAAACAAAACAAAACAATTATTGACATAATTTCAAGAATTCACAAAAAAAAATGCAAAAACTTCTTTAGAACAATTTCTACAACAGTTTAAATTTAAATACTTTTATTTAGAAAATAAACAAAAAAAAACAAACAACTTAAAAAGGGTTCCGATGGAATTTGGTATTTCCCTAAATATTTAAACAAATAAATGCATTTTATAAACAATTTAAAGCTTTTCCCTATTGCCAAAAGACACAGAAAAGTCAGCAAGTGTAACTAAAAACGGTCATCGCAATAAACAACAATATATTAGCTAAACATTAAAACAATAACTCAGCCTTAAATAAATATTTGCAGTGGCATTAATAAATTCAGGCGTCAACTTCAAACGTTTTTCACATATTTTCTGTGTGTGAAAATGGCCATAATTTGTTTCTGCGAGGCCGGGGAAATACCCCAAAAAACATTAGCCAAAATGCCAAAACATAGTTAACAATTTATTTTCATTAGTTTTTAGTGTTTGTAATGTTTTTTCTTGCGTTTTGGCTTCTCAATTATGTGCCGGTTTTTGTTTATTTTCCGCCGCTTTACAATTTCATTTAATTTTCTGTTTTTTTTTTTTTGCACATTTGTTTAATGAACAAACGCAAATGGTTATTGCTCTGTTGCCTTCTATGACTCTCTGCCTCCGCCGCCATGTGTTGTCAAAATGTATCTTTTTCTGTGTCTTCTCTTTGGGGGCGCCCATAAATCAATGCCGACGGCAATCAACGGGCCAGCTCCGCAGGCGGATGGATTTATAGGCATATACTATATGTATGTACGTACACCGGCATATAACCAAGAATAATTCTTTCTTTGCATTTTTATTTTTATTTTCATTTTTTTTTTTGTTTTGCTTGTGAGTCTGCAAAACTCCCGGGACAATGTGAAGTGATTCGTGGCGGATTCACAATTAAGCAAATTGTTGAAAGAGTCCGAAAAACATTCGATTCAATCAGTCTCAGTGTGTGTGTGTTTTTTCTCTGTCAATTTAATGCTTAATTGAATGGGAAAACTTTATGGAGATCATAAATTGTGCAATAAAAAAATATCAGTTTTGAAAATTTATGATTAGCGGGTTATAAAATGTATACTTTTCAAATAATTTGCAGGAAAGATATAAAAGAAATATTGAAAAATATACCAAAAAAATATTTAAGAAATGTTTTAGTCTTTGTTTTCCTTGTTCATCTTGAATTTTCTAGAGTAAAACAACACAAAATATTGGCATTTTCCATTAGCAATTTGGTTTCTTGAAAGATTTCTTTATTATTTCTTCTTGAGTAAAATTACAGATTAGAAATGTTTATTTTAACAAAGATATTTTATTTTACCAACCAAGTTATGGTTGTACATATGTCTCCTTTTAAGCGGTTTCAAGTATTTAAAAAAGAGAATGTTTCCTCTGAATTTTTTAATTGAAAATTATTAATAATCTTTGAAATTTGTTTTGATATTTCAATGCCATTTCTCAGAGTGGAATACCTGCTGAAAATCTTCCAATTTGAAATATCAATTTCAATATATAATCTTCTCAGGTTTCCCAACTGAAAGATACACCCATACGATCCAAAGGCTGATCGATCCATAGAAATTCCAGCAGCTGTTTCTGCGGCGCTGTTGCCGCTTTTCTGGCAATAAAAAGGGGCTTAAAACCTGATCTCGAAAAGTGCAGAAAAAATCAAAGAACGCGCAATGTTGATGGACTGATGTTCGTTCCCTCTTTTCCCTGCTTTCCCTCCTGTATCATTCATTACCTGCTCGTCGCGCACAGCTGTTGTTAGTTTCAAAATCGGCGTAGAAATGTATCTCATGGATGTTGCAGTTACCCCCGAGACTCGAGAGTATCTCGCGGACAGGTACCTCAGGGATTAGAAGAGCCTTAGAGATGAAAAGTTATATTTTAGAATCTTTGTAGAGTATAAATAAATCACAAATGATATTTCTTTCATAACAAACATAAATTTTTATATTAAAAAGTATATTTTATATATAATATATATATCTCTTGATCTGTGCACAAATTGGTGCAACAAAAATGTCAAAAGTTCGCGCTGACTGACAGTCCGCGTGATGAGTGTATGCTCATGTATCCGCGAGCTGCACTTGCAAATTGCTGTAGTTATAGATACAAAAGGCGAACTAGCAGCAGGATTTTGGCCAACTGAAGGGGCCTGAGCCACTTGAGATGATTTATGATGCCAGTCAGCAGCCTCACAAGTGCAGACAGCAAAAATAACAATCCAAAAAGGTTTTGCCATTGATAGCAGGCAGCCCAGAGGCTGAGACAGGGGCAGGGGCAGTCAGCAGCCTCTCCAGAAACTCTAAAACGCTGCTGCTGGGACCATGATGAGGCAGAAACCAAAAACCCAGGCAAGGGTCAGGAGGAAACACGAAGAAAAACAGAGAAAATAGGGGCGTGGAGAGAGAAAGAGAGGTTTTTGCCAGAGTTTTTCCGTTGCCAAAAGGTGTGAAGGAATGATCGGACAAAACCTTGAATTGAATTGGAAAAAAATTCCTACAGGATAAATATGCCTGCAAAAAAATATTTATGAAATTTTAGGAAAGAGAATGTTGGGAAATTAATAGAAAGGATTATATAAATTGAGAAAATCATTTAAGATACTTTATTCATTTGAATTTTTTGTTAAATTAAAATATAAGATAAAAGTTATAGAAATCAAGACAGAATTAAGAAAAATCTTTGCTTGAAATGTAAGTAATAATTTTTCATAGACGAAATGAGTCTACATTTTAATTGTTGTCTAATTAAACACAACTAATTTTCTTGCTTCAGCATAAATCTGTTGTTTATTTTAGAGGCCATTTTAAACCCATTCAAATTTATTCTCAGTGTTTTTTTTTTTTTTCGTACAAGTAAATCAAAAACAAAGCTGCCGGAGAAGGAGCTTAGCAACAATGACGCTGCAAATAAGAAAACCAGAAGATGAGGGGCTGGCCAAGAAGGAGCAGCGATGGAGATGGTTCCAGGTTGCAAGATGTGGGGAATCTCTGGTCCAGCGTTTGGTCATTACCGTCGTGCCTTGTCATAGACAACATCGTTTATTTTCCAAACACTCGACAAGGAAGAGTGTGCTGGCAAAACTCTCCTCTAACCGTTTTCACACCTTACCTGGGGGGAAAAAAAGGAATAAGAAAATATACATACATACATACATACATATACATAAGAAAAATACTTGACTGATTTCACGTTTCACGCTCGTTCTTGTTGATTTTGCATTCTCGCTCGCAGCTAGATTTATTTTCCATAATTATTTGGAAATTTATGCAGCAAGTTGCCAATGAGACAAACAAACCATAAATCCCCACAAATCGCTTCCAAATGAATTGGAGCGCGTGGAGAGAAAGAAAATGCGGAGTGATAAAGGGTGCCTGCGCCCCCAAATCGTAAATCGTAAATCGTAAATCTCTCCTCTATCTATATTTTCCCCTCCCCTTTTTCCCAGAAAAGACAATCGAAATTGCCTTTGCTTTTACCAATTAAAACAAATTCAAAATTGAAATTGAATTCAAATCGAAATGCAATCAAATCGTATTAATAATAATATCAATTCGAGCTGTGAAGAGCAATTGAAAGTTTAACCGAAAATTGAAATTCAATAAGAACCTGTTGAGGCTGAGGCCAAAAGGCAAGGAGGGGCAGGAAGGAGCAGGAAAGGGCTCTAAGGAGTAGAGTAGAAGCTAATTTGCCAGTCGGCGGCGTGGCATGTTTAGCATTTAAGCGGCTCTCGGGGGGAAATGCCAGCGGGAAAAGCGAGTGCCACTCCAGAAGTCAAGTGGCTGTGGCTGTGCCACACGCGTGTGCATCATCTCTTCACTCCTCGCTCTCAGGACGTTTTGCAGACTAAAAATCGCAAGAGGGAAAAGTAAATAATAAAAATAAACCCGAAACGATGCGAAATGCAGGCGGTGGCATAATTAAATTCAGCGACTGCTCAGCATCCTGTCGCGAGCCTCTAGAGCAACAACAGTGCTCAAAATAAATTAACATAAATGCAGATACATAAACCTTATACCCAAGGCCAGTAAGAATATCCTTGCACAGCTGTCCTTGCACCGCTGGTTTAAACTTTAAAGTGTTCGTTCGCTTTTCAACTGACAGGAATATGCTTTTCGCCGCACTGAAAAACTCATTAAATGACAGCCATGCATTGCATTTTTCCTCCGGAAAAGTTTGCCAGAGCTCCTGGCTGCCCAAACTTCTCACCAAATGCCAGTCTTAGTTGGGCCCCGTCTCTCTCTCTCTTTTTTTTAAACCATTCCAACTAATTGGATGGCAAAAGCAGGCTTAATTCAATTCCATTTTCTGATAGTTAAAGCGACAGCAAACAGCCAACAGCAAAGAGTTTAAAGCTAACAGTGTCATGTTGCCAAAGTTGGCAATATCTTTTTGTGGCCTTGCTGCTAGTTAAGCAACACTGATTTAAGGCCAGAAATGAGATAAATACACGTTTAAGAATCCCTTAAACAAAAGCTAGCATTAATAATAATACTATATCCTTGTGAAATTTGATTAATTAAAATAGAGCTGTGTTGGAAATTGATAAATGCAGCATTTCCCGTGCTCAGTAATTCTGGAAATATCAAAATTAGACAAGTTAAGCCACACATTTAAATAATAAACCCAGTTAAAAGTATAAAAAAAAATAAATATTCAAGAAAAATCCATTTCATTTGGTAATATAAATCACCAGAGGGAAGAGAAAAAATAAAATATAGCAACAAGAAATCCAACAAAACGTTGCAATTATTTTCTTCAACTTTTTCGAGGAAATAATTCTCGCGCGCGCCTTAAATCATTTTCATTTGGTGGCTTGTGTTTTATGGGCCGTTGGTTTATTGTTTCTTAAAATGTATAAAAACAAATGAGCTAAATTGTTGCTGCTCCTTGGTTGAAGTGATTTGCCTGCCGCCCTAAAATGGCAAAAAAGAAAAACGAAGCCAAGAAGCTGAAACAAAAGATGCCTGGGCAAGTTTTTCACATTTTATGGGCAATGTTTTTTCTTTCCTGAGCGTGACTTTGGTTTTGATCATTTTTATTTTCCAACGTACACACGCGTGTTTGTTTATATATATATATTTAAAAGGTATATATATGTATGTATATACGCATTGCATATTTATGGCTGAAAATATATTATGCGTATAATTGTTGTTGCCTCGTCGCCAAGTTTTCGCTTTTTTCTCATTTTTGTTTCCCTTTTGCACCTTTGCGTCGTCGTTTTGTTGAATCAATTACAGGCAGTTGCCGCTGTGCTCCCTTTTCCCTCACAAGCAAAAAAAAAAGAAGACGGAAAATGGGAAGAAAAGCTGTAGGAAAAGTGTGCAAGGAGCAAAGGAAAATAGAACGCAGACAGGCTGGCAAAATGGCAAATTATGGCACCCCAGAGATGCGCGATAAAAGCCCATTTACTTAAACTGAATATTTATTATTCCTGTCGCTGCCACCTACTCTCTCCTGCTCCTTTTCGGCTCCTGACTTTTCGCCCATTTCCCATTTCCCATGCAAAACGCTTGGCTTCTCTCCTTTTTTCAGACGCCGCGGGGTTTTCATTTTCAAAAAAAAAAAAAAAAAAAAAGTTTGGGGCGTCATAAAGTTTGGCCTCCGCGCCAAAGTTTGATTGAATTGTGTGGAGGGACAACGACTTAGATGAGGGAAATCCTGTCAGTCGAAGGAAAGCTAGGTTTCAAAACCTACAAAAATCAATCTATAAAAGAGCGAACTATAAAATGTTGTATATTTTAGAGCTTAAAAAGGTTGTAAACATTTTTTTAAAATATTAAAATGTAGTCATAAGACGCCAAAAAAAATTAATTACTTAGGAAAACCCAATAAAATATTCATGGATATCCCTGGAAACTTATAATAAAAAGAAAACGGAAACACTTTTTTAAAAGTATTAAACTATAATCATAAAGCCCCCGAAAATATTAATTATTTACTGAAAATCCCTAACAAATATTAATAATTTACAAAAACTCATAGAAAGTCTCTTCAAAATACCTTAAATATTATAAAGATATTTAAAACTTTCGTACCTTTCTGTACATTTTATATTCAAAATAAACAAATGCCGAGATGAACAACCAATTTAATTAATTTATACATTCATTTACTTAAAAGAGATCATTTTACAACAACCTTTTGTTGAGAATATCCTTTGATTTAGAAGCCCCGATTTCAGTTGTTATCGCACCCGCAGCCAGGACACTCGATACCCTGAATGAAATTCGAGTGCAGAAATTGGGAAATTGAAGATATTCAAGCCAAAAAAGCCAACACACAAAAGCAAAATAAATATAAAGAAATTAATGAAGTAAATGATAGGGCAAAATATATATATGTATATGTATTTGTATATATATTTTGGCGGTGTTCCACCGAAACCGAAGTGTTTCATAATTTTCGAATTCTAAGCGCCGCCACCGTCGCCATCGAAAATTCCGATAAGCGCAAAGGCAGCCCCCCAAAAATGCCAAAAGAAGAAAGAAAAAAATTAAATAATTTATGTTTTATGTGGCACAGGAAGCGCTGCCTTCTGGGGGTTGTTCCGAAATAAAATCAAATAGACAAGACCAAGGAACCAAGGAGGCACAGAACGGGGCAGGCAGAGCGCGGAGTGCGGAGTGCGGAGCACTCAAGTGATTTAGGAAGTGTTTGTCTGCGTTACGCTTGGTTAGTTGATAAAAATCAGTCGACGCTTTTGTATTCTTTTGGAGTTGGGTCTCTACGTCCCCCCTCCAGGGTTCCCTATTCCCCCGCCTGCTTTTTTTTTTTGTTTTGGAGGCGGGTTTTTGGACTCCCTTTGAGCCCGAATCTGAGTCTGAGTCTGAGTCGCAGTCCAAGTCTGAGTCATGGTCGTCGTCCCCCTTAATTGCATCGACTAAATTGCATTTTAAGCTCTCCGCGTTTTGTTAATTTCTGCACCCTTCGGTATGATTTATAAAGGCCACGCCCAAAAAAAAGAGAGTGGAAATAAAAATCAGAAAGCTCCTTTTTCAAGGTAAAGGAGCTGTGCCTGTGAATGGTATCCATGGGATCTTTTGCAGATTATATGTATCTTTAGCATATCCCATTGTGCTTGCAGGTTGCATTATGTCGCAAAAATATCTGTTGTTAAGCTTAAATTACAGTTTTTAATATCAACGATTTATAAAAACAAGTTAAAAAGGGATGAAAACTCTTGTTGATTGAGGTATGAATTTCACATTTTGAGGCTCCAAAGTTGATGCTCTCTAGCATTTTTATACTATTATACTTTTTTATTTTTAATGGAAGCCTAAACCCAACTCTAAGGCTAGAAAATCATTTAAAGAATCTTTTAAATTCGATATCAAATACACCCAAAAAATCTGTATCTATGGAATGTACAGATCTCCGAATTGTATCTGTAATCTGGTAGTTGTCGTTCTCATTCGGCTTCTCGTTCTGCTTGTGGCTCTCCTTAACTCGTAGATTGCATTATTGCGTGCCAAATATGAATCAAAGAACGAAGAACAAATGTGTATCCACGAGATACTCTTTGGACGTCCACTTCCTGTGCGGTTTTTCGGTGGGGCACAGTTTAAAGTGCCATTAACACACAATTGCACAAAAGCCAAAAGATACACTATCCGTGTATGTATATCTATTGGTCTTTTGGTCTTTCGGTCTTTCCTCTCCTTTTGGGTCAGTTAATTGCAAGTTTTACTTGGCTGCGTGTCAAAATATCATTTTGTGTGTTAGATACATTTACGGTTCGAATGACAGAGAGAGAGAGAGAGAGCTGTTCCCTTTTACTTTGGTTTTTATTTAGTTTTGTTTCATTTGGTTTTTTCTCTGGCTGGCCATTAATTGTCGTGGCCTGTCATTTTGCGGTACGAATCTGTGGCTAAATACTGTGTGCCACCTCCTATACCTGAGGCCAGCAGATACACGGGCACAGATACAGATACATCGATACTCGGATACAGATACGGATGCGGATGGGCTGTGACAACATTTTCAATAGTTTTTGTTTGGCTTTGCGCCTTCGGGGGTTGTTTCATTTGGGTTGGCATCGCGACCAGCTGCCGCTGCCTCTGCCTGTGCCTGTGCTGTTGCTGCGCAGGATATGCCACACAGGACACCTTTGTCGCGATAAATTTGAAATAATTTGATGCGTCTTGTTTTATTTGACAGGCAACAAATTCGTGGCCCAAGGGTTTTTGAATCATCCCGCTTTCCCTCGTCGTCCTGCAAAATGTAAACAAGTCGCCGGGCCTGGCAATTAAAATGACTTTCTATTTACACTCCTTTTGTTGGGGTATATTGTATTTATGGTCATTTTGGGTCACAATAAATAATATTTCGTTCATGTTTAGATCAAGGAAAGTAGATTTTATATTTTATGGATCCTTCATCTGTAGAAAATAATTTTCCAGGACATTGAATAGTCGTTAGTCCTCTATTTCCACCTTCTTTCTTGTGCTCCTTTTGTGTTTCCCATGTAGGGAAATTCAATTTGTGAATTAAAATGTACTCCCTTGTTGTGCTTTTGCTTTATTTTCCCCGTAATAGCCACGTGGGGGTTTTCCTCTCCTGCTTTTTTTCTCTCTCTCCCTCTTAGTTTTTCCTGGGGGCATGGGGATTGTGGTTCCGTTTCCAATCGAGCGAGGGCGTGTGGTTCCTTCTTAATCTCTATCTTGTTTCGTGCTGCGAACAATTTTCAATTAAAAACTAAACGAAATCGTAATATACTATATCGATCCAGGGGGTGGGTTGAGGGTAAAATGAATTAGGGAATTAGCTGAGAATTAAATAGGAAAATAGGAAAATTGTGAACGAGAGAGATAGGGAGATCGGGTGGGTGGTGGTGGTGGTGGCTTCCCCACAGGGCAGATTGATTAAAATTGATTGAGCGTCTATGCAAATCAAGCGGGGATTATGTCGAAAATGGCCATCAAATATAAGGGTAAACAAAGGAAAATAATGAACAAAAACCCGCGGGACTGAGTAAACAAAAATATTGATAAAAGATATAAAAGTAAACAATGATTTTGAATAATTAAAGATGCGATAAGAGCATTAAAATTATATGAAATCTGGCAGTTATATTAATTTATGATTGGTAATTAATTGAATAAATATATATAAAAATGCGTAAATTTGCGTATCAAAAATAAATCAATTTCAGGTCAAAAGGACAGCTTGAAATACTTTTTATAGCCATAAAAATGCGCTCCTTGTGAAACCCTTTGCGATTTTAACTTTTCTATTGCCCTAACGCTTAACTTTTGACTCGCTGCCTCCACTTTTCTCGCTTAATATTTGCATTATAAGCACTTTAAGCCTTTTAAACTTGCAGCAAACCCTTTTCCTAATCAAAAAAGCAAGGAAAAAAAATACACTACAAGTGTAAGAAAAAGGGGGAAAAAAAATGCAATTTCCGCACAGACGCACACATTTTCCGGCCAGAAAATATATATATATTAAGGATATGTATTCGTATATTTATAAAGAAAGAGATAGAGGAAGCTCGCGAATGGGAAACTCAATTTCCAAACTAAAATCAACCAAGAAAAAAATAAAAATAAAATAAAATCCAAATAAATAAAATAGTAAAAAAAGGAAAAATCTCGTGTGCAGAAATTGTGAAAATTGTATTTGGCAAACGCATTAAACTTTCATTTTTCTGTCAGGCCAAGGATAACACAGTCAAATAAGGCGCCGCAAATGCAAAAAAAGGAAAATATATATATTAAAAAAATCAGGGAAAATAGAGGAAATGCACTCGCTATCTGTGTGTGTGTGTGTGTGTGGGGAAAAGATATTTGAAAATCAAAGCGAAAGTTCTCGGCTTTTGTCTGTCCGCAGGATTCAGGATCCTTCCACGGGCAAACTTTGCTTAGCTCTCTCTCTCTGTCTCTGTCTCTATCTCTTGCTCTCTCTCTCTCTGCCGATGCGCCGAAAAACTTTTGTCATGAATTGAGGCTGGGGAAATGTGCGAGAAAAACACATCAAAGCAATCAAAAAGTGACGCCAGAGCAATTGAAAACTTTTCGCATGAAAATAAAAAAAAAACAACAAAAATCCAGCCAAAAAACAATGCGAAAAAAAGTCGCAGAAATTACCAAAACAAAAAAAAAAGGCAAGGAGAAAAGGAAGGAATAGAAAATGCAACGCATCAATGCATTTTCCCGACGGTTGGAAATCAAAAGCTAAAGAGTCAAACCCACTTCCCTTCCCCCCTTTTTCCGCCCAGTTAATGGCTTTGTTTGCCATGGCCATCAGCCAAAAAAAAGAGAAATTTAGGGAAAATAAAAATTAAGAAAAGGAAAGCCAGCCAGAAACTGCAACTCCCTTCATTTGTTTCACTCAAATAATGAGGTTTCCTTAAAAAATATTCGATTTCTTACTATTTACAGTAAATGGATTTTTTTAGGATTATTTTTAATTGAAAAATGGAATATTTAAAAAAAAAAACTAAGCTCAAAGTATGGCTTTCAACATTACGAAGATTTATAAGGATTTTTTAAAATTGAAAAATAAAAAATTCTAAGCAGAAAGTAAAGCTTTAAGTATGACTTTACTTAAAAAAAATTACAAGACTTGGCAGAGAACATTAATAAAATAATTAAAATATTTTTGGCAGTAAAAAAATAAAGAAAAACTAGAAAATTACCCAAAGTGTGGTCCTGGCACATAATCACCTATAAACCACATAAATCTAGCTACATAAACCCCGGCTTAAGGACCTTAAAAATACCCTTTCCCCCCATTTAAAAGTATAGAAGATATTTCTTAAATATGTATATATACATATTCCATAAATATATTTGCTGGCAAGCTGGCTTAATGTTCCTATTTTGCCCAACTTGTGCTCTCAACTTAAATAATTTGCGCATAAAATATAATTTAATACCGGCCCGTCCCATCCCCTCCGTCCATCAACTTGCTTGTTTGCTTGCCAGAAATTCCAACCAGAGGCGGCGGCTGTTGGACCGAGAGGGGGGAATCCTTTATGGCACCCATAGCTTAGGCGAAAACGAGGTCAAATGCAATGCAGACGCGTGCCAATGCGAGAAGAGTCTCAATTTGGCAGCAGCAGCAGCCAACTGTAGCGGCTATATAGCATATATACTATATCTGAATATATATGTATATAAATGTGTATATACCCCTCTGGAAAATGCCCACCCACACCCAAGCCCCCCCTTTCTCTGACAGGGGGGGCAATGCAGATGCATTTGCCTGGCGATAAGATTTACCCGCTACACACAATATTTCATAAAGCCGGGGAAAACTTTCGAGGTTTCAAGCTTTTCCCAGCAGCAGCAGCAGCAGGAAAATGCTGGCGGCAAGAAAATGCCTTGGCTGCAATAAATGCAGCACAGCTAGCGTAGAGGAATTTTCATGGCAAAAAGCAAACATTTTTCCTGTATTGATTTGAGAGTCATATAAGCCAAGGCTAAGAAAATTAATAAACAAAAAAAATATTGTGTGCAAAGTAAATTAAAAGAAATTGTACTAGATATATGTATATGTATATGTATGATATATAGGTAATACTCCACTGATTAATACGAGTACCCACTTTCGCCCTTATAAAGTGAAGATACTAGAAGAGAGATCACTTTCATAACTTCCGCATGCTGTGGAATGTTTTGTTTTGTTGTGGTTTTTCGACGGCGGTAATAGAGTCATTTCCACTTCATATAACCCCTATTACAATCACCAATAGGCAGGCCCCCTACTGAAGTCTAGACTCTAGGCTACACTTGAGGAAAAATCTTTTACATTTAACCATTAAACAAGAAGATAAATATAAAAATATGTTAGAGAACAGATCAATATAAATGAATAAAAAGAATAAACTTGAATTTAAATTAAACTAAAAGAATATGAAAATGAATGTAGATAAATAAAAATGAATATGTATATAATATAATAATAATATAGATGAATATAAATAAATAAAACGGAATATAAATATGTTGGAGGTTTCTTATTACAAATTAAAATTCAACTGAAAATACTGTAAAGCTATTTCTTTTAATATTTTCAAATATTTCTTTCCCTGTACTTTCTTGATCAGATTGGTGCTCTAATTTAGAGCCACATATATATATATATAGAAGATATATATATATGCAATAGATAGCACCGAAAGCCTGGGTTCAGAGTGCTTTGTTGTCCCCGTATTTAAATAGCAACTGATTAGCTTCAATTGGCTTCAATTGCGTTTGGACTTAATGGCCAAATTGATCCGTATTCCAAGCCAAATATATGGAAAGAGCTGTAAGAAATCCGAAGGCAAAGCTTTGGCTCTTTCTTCACATTTCTCGTTTTGTTTGTTTGAGTTAAAACCCAAATGCTGCTGTCTGTCTATCTAACTGTCTCATTTTCTATCTGAATCGCTTTTGATGGGATAAGTACTAGTTGGACGCAAAGATATAGATGGAGACGGCGGGGTCGTCCACATCACGCACATCCATTTGAAGTAGCTTCACTTTCAGCACTTTTTAAGAGAGTCTGCTGAGCCGATTGAAGTGTCTGGCAAGTTAAATCATTTGGAAATTTGAGGGTTTTTCTTTTCTTGACTTGACTCCTCTCGATTCTCTCTAGTAGTTGGCTTTGGCTTATTCCGAATTTAAATTGAACAGATACAAAAGTTGCTCCGCCTGAACAGGAAACGTATAAATTTTCGTAACTCTGTCGAGTTATTGGGTGTGCAAATATTTGCTTCATTATTGGGCAACTTTCCATAATGACTTTGGGAGTTTGTCAAGTATTCTTTTTGCTTGCTTGTCTCTCTTTTGTGGTCCTTTGAAATGTGACTTTAACTTGAAAGTTGAAAAGGATTTAAATTTGTACGATATTTATTTATAAGTAAGTAAAGAAATAACTTGAATACTCACTCTATGAATTAACAAAATATTTGTGGTATTTCAGAGATTATTTAGTTAATTTATTACTTCAACCCCCACCCCCGGAAATTCCTTTGCTTAAATATTTTTAATGATTTGTTTCAATTTAAGCATCGGAAATGCAACGGAGCATGCCCGTGACCTTTGGCTGGGGGGGAGGTAGAGGGGAGAGATGTGTGTGTGTGTGTGGGTTGCAGATACAAAATGCTGTTGAGATACGGATACAAATGCCGGGGCTGCAAATGAAAAGTTAAACGTTGCGTGCTGCGCCTGTTTATCTTACGGATGCGCCCTGGGATGCATCACTCACTCAACTCGAGCATAGCATTTAACTCATTCGTATAAAAGATACAAAAACCGCGAATGTGCATCTCTACGGCTGTCTCTGTCGCTGTCTATGTATCTGCCGCCGTATCTGCATCTGTGTATCTGCATCTGTGAGATACACAGTGCTTGAACAAACAAATGGGAGAAGCCTCCGCCGCTGCAGCGGCAGCAGCTACTTCTGATTCAGATTCAGTTTCTGTTGCCGAACCAACTTCTGCTCATTCATGGCGTTGCACTCGATTAAAAATGTTTCGTGTGTGTTGCACCCTTCCCGCCTCCCTTCGAACTCCGCCGTTTTCCTCAGTTTTTCATCGCCCCCTTCACTACTCCCTTTGGGTTTTCCCCCGTTTTTGTTGTCGCTTTTGTTGCAGGAAGTGCTCATCTTCATTTACTTTGTTGTCGCTGCCGTCTCTTGACGTTTTTCGGTTTTGCGGATGACACTGTGCGTTCTGTTCGGTGAAGTTCTGGGGATGTACTGAAAAAAAAAAATAAATAAAAAATGGAGTAGTAGATATTAGATAATATTTATGATATGATATTTAATATTTTTTCTTTTTTTAGAAATTCATAGATTTTATTCGTTGTTTTCATAATTATATTTAGTCAAAGCCTATAAAAAATCAATTCTTGGAAACTCTAATAAAAATATATAATCAAAAAAAAAAAAATGCTCAAGCTTTGCCTGTAATGTACAAGCAATGCTGATGGAAAGAGAGTCCTGTTAACTGCACTGAAAGAAAGTCTCGCCTTTCGGCACTTTTCTTTTAAATTTTCTTGAAGTGCACAGATTCGGTTTGAGATTATTGCCAATTTACAAGCCGCCTGTCTCGCTTGCACACTACCTACTGCACCCGTCTCGCTCTGGCTTTAGGCACGCTGCTAATTAAATATCTATGAATGGCGGTTTCAGCAATACTTGTGTGTGTCGTGTATCTGCAGCTCTGGCAATCTGTATCTGTATCTCTCTCTGTGCTCGTCTCGTTTGTATTTTAATTTAGCATCTTTGAAATTGCCACAGGAAATTGCTTTAATTTCCATTGAGTGTTTCTTGTTGCCGAAAAACCGAATTGCCTGCCCCTGTTTTCCGTCTGTTTCTCTTTCTGCGGTTAAGAGCAAGATTATCCCAACCGCACACACACTCTGCGAGTGGATCGAACTTTTGCGTGAAACTTTCCTCCCCCCAAAATGCACGTACATATATCTTAAATGCTTTTCATTAATTTATATCGCGAAAACCCACAACAAACAACCCGCAACCCGCAGGACACTTGAGAGGGGAAAGGGGATTTAACTGGATTTTTGCGTGCAGTTTCCGGTGAAGACATCAATCAATGCGATTAGACAATCCCAGCAAAGCGAGAGAGTGAAAGTGAAACTAGAACGCGACGCATTAAAATCCAATGGCCAATTCTAGGTTCTTTGGTTTACCACCACAACCACCAGCACTACCCCCCCGGCCCAAAGAGGGAGGGACACCACCCACCCACTCGAGAAATCAAAGAAGAGCCAAAACACTTGAGCTCATTTCCCAGGCGCTGCTTTTCCCTTTGATCTTTCTTAAGAAAACCGAAAGGAAGCCCCTTGCGTGCACCGCCCAAGGAAAAACCGAAGGGAAAACTGGGCAGCAGTGGGTCGGGGAGGAGGGGGTGGCCAAATAAAACACATCGATTGATTGGTCAGCTTTTATTTTTCTTTTTTTTTCTTTTTGTGTTGTAAAGGCGAGTGTGTAGATGACTGGGCGGAGCAATTGAAGTGCGAAAACCGAAAGAAAGGCGGCCAAATGGAGCGAAAATGCAAAGGCAAACCCAAAACCAAATGCCAAAAGTTTTCACTGAATTTTCCCAAAGGTTTATGCGGGAAAGTTTGGTGTAGGAAATGATTTATTAACTTGTGCGAAAGGGAAAATAAAGAAGAAATTTGTGTGTAGGTATAATTATGGTTTATAATATGGAAATGAAATGAGATAATGAAATTGCTCCATATTTTAAAGGTCAAAATTTGTGCCTCCCGAAGTTATTTATTATTTCTAAAAGGTTTTCGTTGACCTAAACCTTAAGATTTCACTTAATTTCTTATGGCTTCTTTCCACCAACGCATAAATTGCTTCATTTTTGGTCATTTTGCTATTTTTATTTAATTTCTTTGGCAAAAAAGGCACAGCAAGGGGGCAGCAGCCAGGCACAGCTCCAGATACAAGTGTACTCCGGTGGCTGAGATACATTTTTACGGGCGAAGCGTGAATTGCTCCCCGGGGAATTGGCGTTCCATTGGATACACTTCGATTTGGTAGATTTGACAATGCGCAAAGTGTCTGCTGTGTGTGTGTGTGTGTGTGTGTGTATATCTGTATCTACAGCTCGCAGATGCCAGGCATTTCATTTCATTTCATTTCATTTGAATTTAGTGGCCATAGTCGGCTGACTAATGATGAAAGTGTGACCCAACTTTTGGGGCCATTTGCAGGATGCCATCGTCTTCTTCTGGGCAGCAGCAGCGCAATTTATTACAAATAATATATCATCCCATACCATTTCTGTAGGATTTTGTATTTGGTATTTGTTTGGGTTTGCTTTCCTCCTCGAATTTGTCCAAAAAAACTTTGAGTTCGCTTTCAGTTTGGCATATTTGTCAGTGTGGCATTACTAATTGGTGATTACGAGCGGAAGTCGACAAAATATTTGATGCTCCTATTTCTATTTTGTAAAACATTTTCGTTCTTGCTCGTAAAAAAAGCAAAAAAAAAAAATAAATAAATAAGCCAAGCAGGAGGACGGAAATTCAAGTGGCTAAATTTAAAATCGAATGCACGCCACTGCTGCTGTTTGGGTTAAGCTGTATCTCCATCGGGTTGTATATACATATATATAAGTATATGTAGCTGCTGCTTTTCATCAATGGACTTGGTATAGCTGGCCGGGTGCCAATTATTGTTGCCAGTCTCCACCGAGTTGTCAAGAAGTTGTGAGTTCTTCAGGCCAACTGCAGGGGCTGCTGCTGCTGCTCATTTGCATGTGTGTAAAGGAAAAAATGTTCATTCATTGCAAAAAAGAAGCCAAAATAAATGGCAAATGGGGGAAAAATGGAAATTAATTTTGGGAAGGGGGGAAATGGAAAGTGTTTTTTTTTGATGGAGTAAAGAAAAAAAAAAGTTGGGGCATTGCACGCCTAATTACAGGCAGAGCAACCAAAGATGCCGATCAACACTTGAAATGCACCCGTTTTACCCTGAAAAGTGGCCAATATTTGGTAGATATTTCTAGGTAAAATATCTTTTAATAAATCTATGTTTAAAATCCAGTTGTTCTTTATAGATTTTTATTAGATTCATATATGAATATTTCAAGTTTTTATTTCATATAACTTTACCCTTAAGTTTTCTTCCTTAAGGCTTTTAATTAACTTTAAAAATAAATGTATTTCTAGTATCTTTAGCTATTTAGCTTTACCCTTTACATTTTTTGTGTTCCCCATATTTTATTTAGACCATTTTCCCTGTAGATGTTGTTTTATTTACCATACACAGCACATTTTATGGTCTGCATTTTCCACTCACATTTCACACAACCTCTCTCCTTCTCCTTCGCTCTGTCTGTATTTTTTTTTTTCTGGCTTTTAATAGTCGCCAAGGAAAAGAAGGAAAACTAAAACTTCGACTGAGAATGGGAATGAAAATGCTATGCTGTTTTGGCATGTGGGTGTGATAATTATTATGGCGCTCTTGACGCCTTTATTGAGTGTAAAACGTTTCGCAGGCGGTCGCCGCGGATGGATATCTGATGGACATATATATATATATATATATATACAGATGTAGATACATTTCAGATTCTGCTTACAGCTCTCTCATTTCGTATGCAAAACGATCGATGGCGATAAGCCGATCAAGATTGAAATCTTTAAGCCAGTTACAAGGTTTTTCTCTTCAAAGTTTAGGGATGGGTGGGGTTTACCAGGTAATATCTTCTTAACGATCCATGTGTGTGGCCCCCTCTTGTTAAGTTTGTTGTGGAAAATGTCTCGGACTTTGGCTTGTTAAAATGCAACCTCGT
Source organism: Drosophila mayri (assembly GCA_008042485.1). Taxonomy (NCBI): domain Eukaryota; kingdom Metazoa; phylum Arthropoda; class Insecta; order Diptera; family Drosophilidae; genus Drosophila; species Drosophila mayri. The sequence goes on from VNJN01008713.1 coordinate 316,554, forward strand.
TGCCGGCTTACTGAAGCGAAACTTTCCTTAGATTTAACCCCCAACAGACACCTCAGCAGACCAGACAGACCCATCGACATCGACAATCCATTCCAATTTCTGTGACCGCTGAAGCGACAAATAAATGTTAAAGTCTTTTTTAAACTAAATTGTGGAGTTGCACTTCAGGAAAATAGGGGAAATCATAAAGATATTTTGTTTAAAATTAAGTTTTATGAGATTTCTAAGGGATAATATAAAAATGTTGCGTTTTTAAGTGAAATATGAGGTGGTTGATGCACTTTAAATATAATTTAATTTTATAATATAACTTTTTGATCTCATCGTGATCTCCCCTAAACTCTTAAGTATTTTGTACTATTTTTTCCAGTGCAGTCTGCCTGTGTGGGTGGGGCCTCAAATTGAGGAGAAGGGGTGGGAGCATACTAGAAAAGGGTTTGGGTTTTTCGGATGATGATCATCATCATCATCATACCTTTTGGGTGTCTCCTCCGTTTCGTTCGTGTGGGCAGATCGACGGATGGCCATGGATGGATCGTGGATTCTCCGGATCCCAACTCTTTTCTTAACAAGCTGTCAGTCAAGCCTTTTAACGGGTTGGAAGAAGAGCAGGCCAGAGGGTGAGGAGGAGGAGTTGGAGTTGGACTTGGAGTGTCAGTTGAAGAGGAAGTGGAAATTAGCTCGAAATCGATGGGAATCATTGATAGATGCGATGAGTTACACAATCCACCATCAAGTATAGAGGGGGACGAGATCTTTTTCAAGAGCTACGAATGGTGGGAATGGAAATTGTGCTACAAAATCAGTCATTATAAACAAATTGTCAGCTCAATTAAAGGGTTTACCTTCAGTGAATGGTCCTAGGAGGACTTTAACTTTAAAACTTCGAGTAAAATTCAAAATTCCAAATTAATTTAATTAGCTTACCTAACTTATTTTAAATATATTTTATATAATAAAGCTACTAAAAGTTAGGGCCACATTATCTCCTGATTGACTCTGCCTTGGGGCTTTTTTGGTTTTCGGTTTCGTTTTGAAGTTGAAAGATTTTTGGTTTTGCGGTCTCCATTATCAGCTCATGACTTTATTGAGATTTTCCGCCCTGAAAAACTTTTCCTACTTAGCACACACACACGCACAGAAAGTAGACTTCTGTGTTGTGCCCTACAAATGTATGGAACTCGTCAGATTTCAAGAAGTTTTTTGGCCATGTCAGAAGCCAGGTTTTTATCAGAAAGCACCACCCCCCGGCATTCCTTTCTTTTTTTTCGTCACAATGAGATTAAAATCTTTGAAGACATTTTATAAACATGAAAAATGTACGTCAACTAAACTAAAAATAACAAGAGCACCCCGGAACGTAAACGTTAACTGAAACACATAAGAAGCCAAAACTTTTTAAGCAAAAAAACAATAAAAGGAAAGCGGGGAAAGAAGAGAGAAGAGATTCTTATGCTTTTCCGAAAAAGGCAGAAAAATTCCTGGGGAAGGGAGGTTATAATAAAGGTTAGTGCCCTGCTTCCTTTCTTCTGGGGAAAATGTTAATATTTATTGAAAGCATAAAATAGAAACGCGACATAAACAAAGTTTTGAGCCGCGTCTCCTTAAACTTTCCTTTGTTTTCCCTTACTCTGTGCTAGGCAATACCCATTGCAAGAGGGATATATGGGGATTATATGAAAAATAAAAATTCTGAATAAGTTTAGATATTTTCTAGGATTTTTATTAGGATTTTTTGTAGGGAAATTTAAGGTTTTTCTTGCCAGTTAGCATTTTTTGCGGTTTAATATTTAATTTGATAAATATAAAAATCCACATTTCGTATTAATTTACATTTGCTGGGTACTTCATAGTCTTCACTCGCTGCCACTCTTCTTATTTATTTATTTATTTATTTTTTTTTTTTTTATTACAACAACATTAATAACAAAGGCGAAAGAAGTAAAGTGCACACACATAAGCTTGCATAGACATCATAAAAAAGTTGAGCTCAAGATACAAAGATACACAGATACAAACACACACTCTTGCATACACAACAAAAGAGCAATTTGTTATTTAATGAAACTGAAAATGAAATAAACTCGCAGGCAAAAAGCCAGCGCAGACGAAAAAAAGCAAAATGTATCTGTAAGATGAAAGCATTAACGCACAGAATGCTAATATCTTATGCACACACACAGAGACATCCACATAAAGATACAGATATATATGTATATATGGGGCGCTTCTGGGGAATTACAACGGCCTATGAACTGAAACCGAAACTGAACTCTCAAAGCCAAGGCGAACCCCAACTCAAACTGGAATAGAAACGCGGGGAAAACAGCAACAGAACTGAATCTGTCGTGTCTTTGATTATTATCAGAGAGCACTGGAAAAAATATGCTTATATTAAGGCTTTAAAAAAACGTATTTAATAAACACAAATATACATACATTAAAGGGAGAAATATTTATAAATGATATCTATAAAATTGGCACTTCTCCCTAAAGGTGCCTAAGATTTTCTCCCGGTGTCACTCATAAACCCCACATTCTCGCACACTCACACACATGGTCACCCATTTGTATCTTTGTATCTGCATCTCGCACATTAACAGAGAAGTAGAAGACAAAAAAATACAAAAAGAAAGAGAATAAAGTTAAGCTAACAAAGCGAGGCGCCGAAACTAAGAAGAAGGTGGACAAGGGAGTTGGTTAGAAGGAGGGGGAAAATCCAGTGGGGGAGGAGCAGGAGGAGGAGGAGGGCTAGGAAAATGTATATGGGGATAAGTGAAAAATGTTGTATGGCAATTTCTGTCGTTTATGGATTTATGGAAAGAAAATCACCTATCGGGAGACAGCAAAAAAATATACATTTAAAATTATAAATATATATAAATTAATGGAGAAGAATTCATGAGCTTTATTAAAAATATAATTAAGCAAGGTCTCTATAATTTTTACAAATTTTTAAATCCATTTAAATTGAAGCACTTCAATAAAAACACTTCAAAACAACACAAATAAATGAAGAAGAAAAATGTTTAATTAAACACAAATTAAACAAATTATAAGCCTAATTAAAAATATAACTTTTTGACTAAGTTATATTTTATATGCAAAACTTCTTATCCATTTTAAGGATTTTTTTAAAGTATTAAAACTCAACGTTTTTATGTTATTTATGTTTATGTTTTATATAAACAAAAGCCAGAATATTTTTGTTTTTTGCATTTTCTGCACTTGTGAAAAAATCTATAAAAAATCCTATACTCCTGCCTAAAATTAGCAAACACATTTCCTTGCGAGATCATAAAATCTCAAGCAGAATTTCCCGCTTTCTGCAATCGTAAAAGTCGAACGAAAAGACAGTCAATCAGCAGATGTGCAATATCTGTTTCTGTTGCCAGACTCTCTATACCCTGTAATTATGTAGGTGTGAACACTCGCCCTGTGACATGATCATCACAGAAAGGGAATGAAAATGAAGATCCAGAACGACCCGAAGCATGGCCCATAAATTTAAAAGCAATAAAACTTTCAAGACAAATAAATGCGGCTTCCCTCCTGCAATTGTTGCATGCTCCTCCTCGCTTGCAACACCAACATAAATCTCGAGGCACGCAAAATATTTAAACAAAAGGGGAGACGACGACGCGTGCGTGCGGTTTTCCGATCTCCACCATATATGTATGTAGTATCTACAATATCTGGCCAGACCTTGAAATGCTGCACAATGAACGGGGAAGATACTACAGGCCACCAGACACGCACACACACTTATGACAGGGGCGTTAATTTATGTGAGACTGCAGTTTGGATCAACACAAAATGAGAAGAAAATAAATAAGGGGGAGTAAGGGGGGTTTACGCAGAAGAGGGGCTTCACGTAAGGGGAATATCCCTCTTTCTCTCGGCTTTCTGGGCGATCATGTGCGTCATTGCCATTGAGGATCGTTGATCTGATTGCGTGCCGCATCTGGTATCCTCTGGTCTTTATAAATAGAAATAAATATTCTATATATTTGTGCCAGATTGGAATTATCGTGTGGTGGGAGAGAGGGGGGCGGGTGAGAATTTATGGGGTCATTTTAAATATTTATGTCAGATTTGCCAAAGTCCAAAAGGATTTAATTAAACAAAAAATTTGGCTAAAATATTAATCATTTATAGGTTCTGGCTTTTGTCTAAAAATTAGCAAAAAATAAAATAAGCAGTATATAGTGAATATTTGTAGATAACCTAAAACACCACACAAACCATTTATTGATCTAATTCCCTTCAGTTCTTCACAGCCCTATTCTGGTTTTCCTCCTAAAAATTCAGAAATAAAAACAAAAACAACAAACACACACTGACACAGAAACAATATCTTTCAATGTCTATCAAATTAATCCCAAAAGATCATTTCAAACCATCATCCCAAAAGAAAAATCATCCACAAACTATGATGGCATTACAAAACAAGCCATCAAGTATATGGCTTTTCACCGCCTGAACTTTGATCACTTCAAGTGATCTTTCTTTCAGTTCAAGAACCAAAAAAAAGGGGATAAATATTGAAAAAAAAAAAAAACCCAAATAAATCCCCCGAGAAAACGATCAAGCAGATTGCTCCCAATTCCATAAACGAAACGATCGTGACAAGAGCTTTCGCTTACGCTGCCACAGCTCCCATGATAATTTTGAGTGATCTTCTTGGAAGAAGGTACTCTCGAAACTCTTTTGGATTTCCCAGGAGGGGGCAAAATCGTGGGGCAGCAGCAGCAGTAGCAGCTGCCTGATGCTTCACATGAACTCCGGGTGACACTCTCTCGCCACCAATGGCTTTTGGCCAATTAGCTTTGGCCCGAAACAAAAAAAAAAAAAAACAGAAGAAAATATCAAATCAAATCGAATCCCCCTTTTTGTGGCACCTACCGGGGACGCCCCCGCTTTTGCCTTAGTTTTCACTTAAAGATTTTTTTCTCTCACCCCGCTGCTCATCAGCATTGCACAGAGAAAAATAAATAATAGAAGTCCCATTAGATCTAATTTTAAAGTCAAAAAATCTTTATCAAAATTGTGCCTATTGTCTTATTTAATTCTTTTATAATTGTTAAGCAATTTATTTATTTTTATAGACACACCTCTAAACGCTGTTATTTAACCACCAAAAGTTGCCAGTTTAATGACTCTTCAGTTCTTTGGGCGTTAAATTCTTAAATTATTTCGCAGTGTGCCTTAATTATTCTAATCGTGTTTTTCGGTTGTGTTTATCTGGGCAAACATAAAACAGAAAATGAAAATGAAAAACCAAATAAACGCTAATTGGAAAAGCATATTTTATATGGACTCTGGAGCTGTTCCTGTTTAGCTTTTCCCCCACTGCCCCCCACTGCACCCCTGGGCACGCACTCTCTTCTTCTTCGGCCCACTCGTAAAAACTGGAAACATTTTTGGGAGAAACGAGAAAAATGTGCCGTCGCGACCATAAAAATGTTGTTGGGCAACCCTTTGGATCTTGGTTTTGGTTTTTGGTTTTGTCTACAAAAACACCAAGTGTGTTGTCGTCGTGAAAAGGGAAGGGGGGTGGAAGAGGAAATATATACACTCAACGCCATGCCATGCCACACTCCACAGGGAGTGGGAATTGGTTGTCAAATGAAATGCCGTGTTGGCCATCATGATTATTTCTGACATTTGTGGCAAATGTTTGAACCGAAAACTTTTCCCACTCCGCGCCACCCTTCCTATCCCATTTTCCGACTATTTATAAATAATCAAAATTTGTTGTGGAGTGGAGGGAGGATATGTATATGTATTTGGCTTAGACGCCATTTAATTGTTTTATGCTGCTTGAAATAAAATCAATTTTAATTACATTTCGACGCTGACATTTTGATGGGGAGCCTGCGCTGTGACATGCGGAAAAGTGGGGTAAAGTGGTGCAGGCGGATAGGGGTGGGGGGGAGCGGGGGGTGAGGCCAAGGCTCTTTTCTGGTTTCCTAAGGAAACCAGTTCTGCCCAATCCCAACCCAATCCTCGCTGCTCAATGGTCCGATTCCCAGCTTAAGTTGAAGTCCCAGTTCCAAGCTTTGCTTTTTGTTTTCTTATTTCATCTTCGTTTTTGTCTCTCCTGTATTCTTATTTTTCTTATTTTCTTTATTTTTTTCAAGCTGCATCCTAACGCAAACCTGGAAACTTGTCGTCGGTTTTTTTTTTATTTTTTTTCGGAGAGCAACTTGCTGTGAACTCGTTTGGTAGCATTTTGGGTGGGCGAAAGGGGCAGGGATTTGTTGTGTTTTTTCTTGCCTCCCATTTTTTATTTATGTTTTTTTTTTTTTGCTTGGGATGCATAAAGGAGGTTTGCGGAGGCGGAGGGGCGTCAACATGATTTGCACTACAAAACAAAAAAAAAAAAATTGTTTAAGGAGCAGTCGCTCCTTTCAAAAAGCACTGCGAATTTAGGTGATTTTAACTATGGATATTAATTGTTAAGGAATTTCTTATAATTCATATGATAAGTTTTATAAATATCTTACAGTTTCTACAATGTCTACAAATAATTACAGATTTGGAAAAGTCAGTTTTTAGCAAACTGTTTACAGCTTTCTTATAATTTTTGTAAATATTCAAAACTTCAGGGTTTCTTATGATTTCTTGGGACATTTAAAGTCCAAAGGTTTCTTACAATTATTTTAAAGTTTTAAAAACTATTTTCCATATTTAAATATTACTATATATACTTTTTCCGCAGTGCATTTTGCCTGTTTCTGCGTTGCTGCCTCTTTTTCGCGCTGCATTTTTCGCGTAGGTCGCCCGAGAGTGCAGCGAACTTGGTAGCCGGAGCGGAGATTAATGCTCCGCACAGACAAAACTCAGCTGGAATATTTTCTGGGCTCGTCGTTCGTGCCTTTGGCCAGTAAATTTTGAGCTGCTTTTGCCTGGGCCAACAAGTAGATTTCGTATCAGCGAGATGCGTTTTGGTAGTAGATATTTGGCCAGCAGATTTCCAAGAACTCATGCATAGAGAAAATGGGAGAGTGGCCGGGACTAGTGGGATCAATCATAGTGGGAATGTGAGGGATTTTCCAGTGAACATATATGAAAATTCTTAGTATCTGCTGAATGGTTTAAAGAGGCATTAAGAGGTGTGAGATAATTTTAAGTACATAGGCTTGCATTAATAAGGATTAAGATTGCTTGAAGAGAAGATAAGTTTTGTTATCAAGCATTTCCTATATAATTAGCACATTTTTTTTGCCACGAAAGAAAGCATAAATAAGTCTCAAAAATATCTCAAAAATGTCTTTAATATTCTTAGGGGAATTGAAATAATTTTGGGGAAAAAATTCCTAAGGAAAAGATACCCAAAAATTGCTACTCTTTCCTCTCCCTAAAAATATTTTTTGTATTCCCCTTTTAACACTTGTCATAATTTGTTCATATATCATTCGATTTTTATTTATTTTTTTTTGTTGACAGCAATTATGTGATTACATAGCTTTTCTCTCTCACATTTTTATTTTATTTTTTTTTCTGTTGCTGTGTGTTGTTGAAATATACAACAGCCAGGGATTTGTGAGTTCTTTGTCTCGTTTTTTGCTTGGCTTTTAATGAACGTGAAATTATATTTCATTAGCCAGCTCTGTGAGAAGAAATAATAAAAAAAAAAAAAAGAGAAACAAAAACGAAATGTATCTATTGAATGTATTCGCTTCACTGGCGCGGAATGTGCTAGTTCATTGCGTTGTGTTAATTAATAAACGCCTCAAAAATCAGGCAGTTGTTTCGATATTTGATTAATGGCAATTTGCCAGGCTGAAAGATACGTTTTGTAGTTTAAATCTAGGCAGCAAGGAATGGACCATTTTTGCGGTTGAAATGCCGAGGTATCTGAAGTGTAAACTGGTGCACTGAAGGAAATTTTGGATGAACTTAAATAGCCAAATAATATTTAAGATATTTCTCGTTTAGGTTTAATAATTTCTCACAGTTTTCTCTTACTAATTCGAGCTGAGAAACCGAATAGAAATATTTATTTTATTTATTTCTCCCTGTGCACCACCTGTATATTTTCCGCATTTGTATTTTGTATCTCTGCATCGCTGCATTCTGCTGCATCTCTGCGGTTCATTTGAGGTGTCTCTGTCTGGCGCTCTTGGCTCAAACCTTATTGGTATTATTTCTTTCTTGGCCCTTTCTCCGCTGGATCCCCCTCTATTTTGATTGATTTTGATTTTGATTTTGATTCACTTCTTATCCGTCCGTCCGTTGTTGCTGTTGCTATTGTCTGGGTGTTATTCAATTTTTGTGCCATATCATAAATTTAATTTGAGATGAAAATCCCAAAGATATGCCGCATTATCCGGGATGGTGGAGAGCTCGTGCTGCAAGTATCCCACAGATACATTTTTCGATCTCCTCCACAATAACGGATTACATTCGAAATTGTTTGGCGCCCGTCCCAGCTTCCCCTCCTCCCCTCCTCCCGCCTCTCCCTAAGCTCTTACCGCAAGGCGAGTGTTTTTCCAATATTACACGATGACTTTGAATATTTTTCCATGCGAGTGTGAGTGGTGAACATCATGGGTGGGATTTTGTGATTAGAGCGATACACACTCGCACACACTCCGGTGGTCAGACCAATCGGATAAAGAGGGCGGCAAGTGTAACAAATATGTTCAGTCGGACATGAGACTACAAACTGCTGGGGAGGTGGGTGAGCGGCAGCGGGAGGGGCAGCTACAGGGAGAGATACCAAAATGGAATCCACACTTATTCTGATTGTTTGCCGGGCTCCCTACTCTCCCCCCCCTTTACCCCTCTCTGGCTGCTGCAGAAAACCAGTTTTCAGTTTGGTTATTTGAACGCATCCACCACGGGCCAAGAATGATTTTTGGTTTCGCAATTTCCAGTAGGGAAATCGATAAATATATTTTTCTGGGAGGCAACTCCAACTACGGTAGCTCTCTCGATTGGTAGAATCAAAACCGATTACCGATTAGGAGGGAGTTGCAAAAACGTTTGCTACTGCAAAAAAAAAAAAAAAAATAACATTTTGCCCAGCGTTTGTTGGGTTACCAGAATCAATCCCGGAAATGAGTGGAAATTAGGTAGAATTTTGAGGGGATTTTTGGCGAATTTTGGGGGAATTTCTTATATATTTTGTTAGGGGTTTTCATGAGAATGCGGTTTATTTAAGTATAATAAAAGCTGATTTTTAATAGTTTTCCATTAAGAATTTACTTATTTTTTTGTTGTTTTGAGTGTACAATTATTTTGTATTGAAAGGCAAAAGTTTTTTTTTAAGGCTAAAAATATTTTCAAAAAGATATTCAGCTGCTGCATCATTTACAAGGCAAATCTAAGATTGTAAGCTCAAACATAAATATTATAAACAATTATAAAGGCCAAAAGAAAATATTAAAATTATTTTAATAATCATAAAATAACTCGTAATTCAAATTACCCAATGAAACTCCCAATAAAAATCTAAACAAATAACAAAAATTAAACCACGAAAAAAACCACCAAGTAAAAAGCGTAACTAAAGGTCACCAGGTTGTTGTTGTTGTCCCCAAAAGACAACACCAACTTATGTATATATAAATTCTATTCCCAATTCAGATCTGATGCCATCATGAAGACTATGTGAGAAATACAAAGGAAAATAAACAAAAAAAGAAAGAAAATCCAATTAAAGCGGAAGGATTAAGGAGCAGGAATTAACGAGGAGAAATTCGTTAGCTAAGAATTTCCATCCAGGATTTTCTCATTCGATCGAGATATATTCCTATTTCGTTTTTTTTTTTCTTAGGTGGCGCCATGCCACCTAGGCCCCACGGGCCCCCTCTGCCCCTGTCCATGTCTCGTACGGGGTGCAGTCATATTAATTGTAATAATTACAATTAAAATTAAAAGCGACCACAAACAACGAAACGAAAAAAGAAAACAAAATAGGAGAGAGATAAAAAAGTAATAAATAAACACTAAAAAAATTACATCATAAATATCCGCCATAAATCGTGAAGAGAAGTGCACTCGCAGTCGCAGTGTCGGCGGCACAGTGAATTCCAGACACAAAATGACTATGAAATCGATGAAGTACTCCGATTGTGATACCATCATGGATGGCTACAATCCGGTGCCGCCGCCCCTGCCCCGCCGAGTGCCCCCCGTGCGAAATATCTACGCCGAGCCCTTTGCCCACGAGCCGAACCATTCCAGCAGGTAAATATTGAAGGAGAAAGATTCTAATAAAAAGAATGGCATTTATTTTATGGATATAAAATATATGATTTGAAAATGATAGTTTTAGGGTCTAAATATCTATAATAAGTAATTTATACTTGACAAAAATATAATTTATATGGAATATTTCCTTTTAGAGAAATCAAAAAAATGTTGCAACTTATTCTTTAAAGTTAAAATAATGCGTTGAAATATTTATAAATTCCTAATAATATTCTCTTAAAATATTCTGCATTTAAGAGCTCTCAAACTTTTGTTGTAGTGCATTTTTCACCTGCAAATAATTGTAATTAAGTCGAGTGTCATCGCGAATTTACGGCGCGCCATCAAAATGCCACAGACAAAGTCAAATGGCGATTATGTGCAGCAGGAGGAGGTTAGTGCAGGAGCAGCAGCAGGTCAACTGGGGTCAACTAAGTGGCCAGTTGCCATTGCGAAATGCTGATAAAATCATTGCTAAAATATTGCCTGGGATTTAGGACTTAATTAACATTCAAGTCCCCGGGTTTGTTGGGTTTAATTTGCTGCTGCAAAGTGCATTTCTGAAATTTAATATTATGCGAGGAGCTTAGACACACTTCCTCCTTTCCACTTGAATCATAATTAAATGCCACAAAACGGCAGGAAATCAAATGAAATTTCAAGTGAAAATGCCTTCGATCATAATTAAAATGTTTATATTACTTTCAATTGTAGGAAATTTGTGTGTGTCTGTCCGTCTGTCTGTCTGTCTGCACTTTCAAAGAACAAAAGTAATTGCAAGCTAAAGGTTATTATTATTTTGCTGCAACCTAATATGAGCAACTAAATGTTTGGATTAATCAATGTAAAGCGCTCTGAACTAATTGGACAACTGATATATTATTTCATAAACAAACTGTGTCTGTGTCAATTATGTGTTCCTCCTCTGTCGATTAGCAGCAATAAATGTTCAATTTCGGTGTTTTGTGGTCTTAAAAAGTGTGAACTTGCCAATTAGTTGGATAATTGCCAACTTAATTGAGCCCAAGGCGATCCTATAACTTAAAGTGTATTATCCTGGGAAGCGGATAAATATTTTCATTTTTTTTAAATGGGTGTCACCATAAGGTGTTGCTTTGTTTATCTCAGCTTTATTTTTATTTTCTGTGAGATACAGAGTTTCATATGTAAAAAACTCCATTCTTTGTCGCAATCATCGCCAATTCAAACGCAAGAAACTGGAACACAATTGCAATAAATGCATGCCTCGCTGAGTAGCTCCTATATTCTTCTCTTCTTTTTTTTTTTTATTTTTCCACATGTCACAGAGTTGCATATTAAAAAAAAAAAAGGAAAAATATCCGAGGCGAAGAGCAGATGATAAAGAAATGTCCCATATAAAGCGGCGTGAGTCGAGTGTACAATATGCATTTTCATATCTGAATAAATAGACAGGCGAGAGGTGCGGAGTTGCTCTTCTTCTCGCTGGGATATAATATATATACATATACATATATATATATATATATATATATATATATATATGTATAGGTCCCACAACAATGCCCTGAGGAGGAGGAGGGGTGAAGCCCGGTAACGAGGGCAGACAGATGGAAGAGCTTACGAGGACGAAAACGAGGATGAGGAGCAACAGCGGACAAGTGGTAACCAACAGTCAGCCAACTGATACAAGAGGCTGGCTGCACAGTGGGAAAAATGTCGAAAAATAGCAGAACAAAATAATTCGAAAGCTCACAAGGGAGGGTGGGTCCTTCTGTATAGGCGCTGTTATCTCAAAATTGTTTATAGAATAGAAACTAAGGATCCATTTTTATAGGAGTTAATTTTTTGCTGCAAGGACAAAGTTTTTTGTTTGTTTGAGATCCTTTTTGTGTGATCTTAAAACCGAAAGATCATATGGGTTGTATGTTTGGTTAATACTATAACTTTTCTCACCGTGAACAACAAAAAGTGGGCATTGTGGGCGTGGCTTTTGGCCAAAACTGCGGGTGGGTGGCTGGTTATTCGGTAGTGCGGCGCAATATGTTTGCCTGTCAGTTTCATGCATTTCATATCGAAAACCATTCGTACATTTACTTGAGTGAGTTTTATGAGCAACGAGCCCGAGCGTGTATGAAGGATACACACACACACATATGAGGATGAGGATGAGGATGCTCCACTGGCTACATTGTGTTGTATCCTTTTTACTCCCCCTCAAAATGGGATAGTGCTGGATTGCGGCAGTGAAACAGGATGGTAAGGAGGTGGCAGGAGTGTTGAGGAGGACGACATCAGTGGCCCCGTTTATATGCATAGTTTTTGGTTGCTCTGCGATTGCAAACTGCGAAGTGGGTTAGATTGTGTTCCGCTGGCTCTGTGCCTGGGCACGCTTTGCTTTTATATTAAATGAAAATTCCAATTACTTTTTATGGGACTACTACAACTACTACTACCACTGCCGATGGAACGGCAGAGGGGCGGCTACACTTTGCCCTCAAACTTACGTATTTAAGAATAGCAAAAGGCAGATAAAAGAAATTTTAGAGATCTAAAGAGTGTTGAGTAAATTAAAGTGTTGTATATGTATGTACTTATATATTTATAAAGATTTTATTTGGGAATAAAATACCTCTCTTTTGAGGGAGAGCCCTTTGATGCTTAATCTTTCTGCGGAATAGTGATCCCGCCTTAAATATCATATTGTTTTTAATTAATTTGGGTTTTTTAGTTAAGTTTCTATAATTAAAAAGTATACAAAAAAACTATATAAATATTTTAAAAATGAATAACATATTTTGGTCTCTGCTTGATTTAAGCCCCTTGAATGTCAAAGTTCCCCTCGTATGCAAACCGATAAAAATTACAATAAATATTTCTCTTCTTCTTTCTCCCCCTTTAGGTAAGTTATATACTTTTATATATGTATATGTATATATATGTATAAGAGAGAGAAGAGCTTGGAACTGAAAGTGGAGCTGGGGAAATTTAATAATTCAAGTGGCCGTCCGGTAAGGGCGAAGGCCTCTCTAATGACCTACTTGAAAACAAACAACAACAAACAGTGCAACGACAACAGCAACAAAAAAAACACAGAAAGAAAAAAGTATGGCCAGGTAAGAGGGTGGGTGGCTGCCACCCACCTATCCGCACATAAGTAATTTGTGTGTGTGCTCGTGTGGGGGTCAGGTGGCTTGCCAGAAACTTGTTTAGTTTTCGGTTTGGCTTAGTTCAGTTTCAGTTTCAGTTCAGTTTTCCGTTTTCAGTTTCCCAGTTTCCCGTTTTCAGTTTTTCATTTTCAGTTTTCAGTTGAGTTGCACTAGTTTTCTATTTACTATTTTCAGTTGCCGCCAGTTCAGTTTTGAGCTTTCGGTATTTGACTTGCTGCAAGTTATTTTTTTTTATTTTTTTTTTTAATTTTTTTGTTTTCATTCCCGACTTCAAGTGCATTTTGGCAGGATATATGTATACTGTGGAAAGTAACCTCTTGATCTAGTCCAATCAATATCCTCTGGCAAACATTCATCTTGGTATTATGAGTAAAATGCTGAGCTTCGCTTTCCTGCTTTGGGTTTCATATAATTTTCTTGTTGTTTTGCTTTTGACAAACAAAAGGATAAGTCACAACGAAAAATCCGCACAGGACATATCATATATCTGCCATAAACTATACCTCTTGTGGAAAGGGGGTGAGGGGAGGTAGTCACAACTCGATTTTGCTCGTTAGACAACATTTGTTTCGGACAGTTGGCAACTAATTTGTTTTGAAATGGATGTCGAGTGTGTGTCCTCTTCGACAACCCCCAGGACGAGGCTTGGCTTTGGCTTCTCTACGGTAGCCAGAAGGGTCACTGCCAGCAAATTGAATAAAGAACAAACAAGACAAAAAGGAATGGAAGGGAAAGGAAAGGAAAGGATCCCCTGAAATAAGGACAAGCCTGCTTCTTGGCTGTAAATATTATGCTAGAATTTTGATAGATTTTGGTAGAGTTTAGGATGGAGGTTTTTAGGTTGTTTTTGGGTTGCTTTTTACCCACAAGATAATTGCTCTCTTTGGAAGCAAACCCAAACCCAAAAACCCATTGCGAGCCTTTCTTTATAAAATATTTAAAAAGCAAATCAAGCCATTCGATAGCCAGCAGCTTAAGGACTTCTTTGGCTAATTTTTAGTCAAAAAAAAAAAAAATTGTTTTTCTTTAGAAAACGATTTTTTAATAAAATGTATTTCTTGAAATAGCGAATGTTTTCTATAAACTAATCCACTTTTAGTACTTGAAATTGGATAGGAAACGCTGCTTTAGGTCTTTAGCAGTCTCCGATTGATCGGATCTCTCACTAATTCCTGACACATTATCTTGATTGCCTAAACAATAGTTAAATGATTAAAATTTATAAGAAAAGAATGTAATTCGAAATTACACATACTTGGCAACATTTTGGTCTTCGATCTGTTGTGATATCGCTGATTTTTCCTTCTGTACAAATTTCGGGAACTACTGGTCCTTGGCGATGGAGCCTCACTGGTGGCCAAACTCTGACTCTGGCTCGGTGTTTCGGCCAGGCTGGTGGCCCAACTTAGAGTTTTGCTCGGTGTTTTGGCCACGCTGGTTGCCAAACTCAGGGTCTTGCTCACTGATTTGCGAACGGTCAGTGATTCACTGGACGCCTTCCAGCTTAAGGGATACAAGGCCGGCGCTTTTTCCACAGATTGCCATTTTTCCTGGCTACTGGTAGCATCTGGTGCTGAATGGGAATTACCGGACATTGCCGCTGCCGTCACCCGCAAAGCTTCGTTCTCCCGGAAGAGGCGAGATCGCAGCCTCTTTAAGCCCTCCATTTGGGATAATCTTTGCTTCTCCAACTTCATTAGATTTTTTTTGGCACGCTCCAGAATATCGAAGACTCTGGCCATATGGTTACTACTATCCTGCTGGGCACGACGGTGGGCCTCGAGACGCTCTGAGATCGGTTTCGAACTGGAAGGCGGTGGTGCAGCCTCCTCGCTAGCATCATTGTCCGTTTCCGAACTCTTCTCGGCCATGGTTTGGATTTTGCAGCCAACAAAAAGTATTAGCAGGAGGTGTTATGTGTGATTTTGAATTTAGTTTTGATGGTAATGGCACTCAGGTCAAGGTCTACGTTGTTGGAAAAATATATATGCAGATATACATATGTATATATATTCGCAAATTGCCGCAGTGAATTGAATTGCGTTGGCCACTCAAAAATATATATAAAATAAATAAATCGGAGTGCGATTTTATGGACACTCTCAAAATTGGTTCAACTATTAAAGTGAAATAGTTTTCCCAGCTTTTCCTCCTCTCTTTCTGTCTCTCTTTCTCCTCTCATATTTATTTGGCAGACAAACTTCAAACTATTGTTGTGGCAAGTCAATGAACTGGCAAAATCGCCTAATATTTCCACACTTCCAGACACTTGTCGTCCTCCTTTTATTTTTTTTTTTTTTATTTTTTTTTGTTGTGCCCCCCGCTCGCTCTTATTTTCCCTGCTCCTGTTTGCTGCAAACAAAAAGGAGTTTTCCTGGAAGCTTCATGTTTTGTGCTCTGAATGGCCAAGTATATTAAAAGTCTATTTCTTTTGGCAAGACAATAAAGTAACGCGAGGGCGCCAGGGAATGATGGTGAAGGACAAAGGCCCCATGAAGGAGCAGTAGTGCCCAAGCTCCTGGACTTTCCAGGACCAGGATCCAGGACTTTGGCCGAGTGTGGGCGGGGTTCGGTCGGTTCTGGATGGCTATTGTTCTACTTCGCGAAATAGCGCACATAAAAAGCCAAAGAACGACGACGGCCATAAATGATAAAAAAGGGGGCAACCCAGAGGCGCTGAAAATTGGGAAGAAGGGGGTTTTAAGGGACAAGATACAGACAGGCAGTGATAGAGGAGGGGAGAAGGGATAGAGAGTTCGAGATGGAGTTGGTGGAGTGGAGAATTGGCAAGGCAGAGGAGAAACTGAAGCCGAAGTGGGGATAAATGACAGCCAACTGGCTGTCAGACAGAGGCGTGCACCCCCAGGGGGGGAGGGGGAGTGAAGGGGCAAAAAATAGGGAGAAGTCCGGAGAAACCAATGTAGGAGAAAACCCCACAAGAAATACGAGGGAAAACGGGCTGAATTGAGGGTAAAAAGGGGGAGGAAAACGACTCAGGAAAAAGGCCACTAAAATACAATGAAATGCCAGGCCCGACATTCGACATTTTCCAGGCAGCACCCCAAACCCCCTGCTCCCTACGTCCCTGTCAATGCCAGCGATGTCTACAGGAAAAAGGGTTAAAAATGTTTCATTGCCTCGACAGGACTGCGAAGACAACATATGCCAATAATTTACGCAATTTAGACAAAGCTGAAAAAAAAACAAAATACAAAGTAGCCAAAAAAATAAAACCAAAAACACTACAAACGGAAGGGCAGCCGAGAGGAAAATGGGCCCCAAGAAAGAAAATTTTCTCAGGGCAAATCCATCAGGACAGGGACGAGCCTGAGTTGGGTTCCAAGGAAAACACCAAACCACACCAGAGGCCCACCCGAAGCCCAAACCCAAAACCTCACCCAAAAAGCAAACCGAATTGATGCTCAATTTTATATTTTAAATGTTATTCAAATTGTGTCACATTTCTCAGTGTAATGGCTTGGAATTGTCTGTGCAGAGCCAAAAAAAAAGGGTTCCAACCACGCCCTTTTCGCCCACTTAACCCCCCCTTTATGTGTGTGTGTGTGTGTGCGGCTTGTTTTCTGGAGTAAAAGAAACTCCCCTCGAATCGGTCGAACCGCCTAACCCCCATTTTATTTATTGACTCTCATTTCTCCCCCCGGGGTCGCTACACGTACTATAATATCCACTATATAGTATGTATATGTATAGAAACGAGAGGATGCCATAGAAATGAGCGATGCTCTGGCGATTTACAATGCGCTAAGTTAATTAGCCGCAGCCAAACGACGCCGACAAGAAGAAGTTGGCCATCGCCACTGACCCTCAAAGGTTGCCAAAGGCAAAGGCAAAGGGCCCAAGCGTTTACTTTTACGGAAATTGCGTCATTAACAGGCGCTTACTATAGTTTTGTGTGATGTATAAATACAAAAGGGATATATATGTACAAATAAATATATTTATATGGGGGTATCCGTACAGCTAAGGTAGGAAATATAGGATTCTTTGATGATTGGGTGAAGGATTTTCTGGGAATAGATATTTATATTTCCTTTCATATTTAGTGGAAATTTTTATGAATTTCTTTTTGCTTGAAATTTAATGTCTTTGGCTGATCCTGAATTTGTTTATTTATTCCCCATTTTTCTTGTATGTAAATTAAATCAAATATATACTTACAAACTATAAATCCTTTTGAAATTAATCCTAAATATTAAAAAAAAAATAAACACCTTTGAACACAAAATCCCTATAGTTATGAACGTAATCGTGTAAATATATTTGTCTCTCCTTCCTGCCCCACAAACCCCTCCAAAATGTTAAGACATTAACCCTAAGACCTTTGATTAATGCCGGCTCAAAAGACACACACACACACATACTCGCATACAAAAAGGACACGAACAAAGCGAAGGAACAAAGTCTCGTAATGAGACTGCCATTTCGATGATATGACATCTTGTTGTTTTGTTTGGCTCCACTCGAGTGGAGAGGCAAGGACCCCTGAAGGACCTCTTTTGCACCCATCTCAATTACAGTCCTTCAGCCAGTGTAGGAGTCATCTTCTTATTTATCTGCACCCAAAAACCCAATTCCTTGGTCATTTCACCTGCCTTCGGGGCATCAAAAACGGTCCAGGCCAAAACAGCTCCTTAACCTACCTACTGCCTAGTCCTGCCTGCTCCTGCTCCTGCTAATGATGTCCAATTCGGTGTTCGATCCGAGCCAGTGTTTCCCCGGAGGCCAGGTGGGTCAGAACAAATGAAAACAAATCCTATTGAAGACGGCGGTGGTGGTGGTGGTGGTGGTTTGGTGGCCTGTAGTCTGTGTGGTGGATGTGGACTACAGGACATTGCAAGCTCTAAACACTGTACATCCTTGCCGGCTAATTGGACAAGTGAAAGTGAAATGAGGTTCCAACTTCGGAATAAGAACGAAAAGAGGGAAGGGTGGCATTAAAAGGCCAACTAATGGGACACATGGAAAATAAACATGTCTCATAATTGAATCTGTTGTTTTTGGCCAACAAAAAGTGAACCTTAATGATCAGGTTGTTGTTAGAGGGTCCTTTTTATACTTAAAATTATGCTTGAGTTGGTTTTTCTTTTAAAGAAAATTTATATACTTTAAAGTCGGTTTCTTTACATTTAGGTAATTTTTCTAGTTTCTAAAATTTTAAATTTTTTAGGCAATTATCCAAAATATTAGAGTACTTTTTAAGCAACTTTTCTAGCTTTTAGCTAAAGAAAAGATTCTTTATTTATTTCTAAATAAAAATCTGGGAAAATTTAAAAGCTGAAACCCCCTAAAATCCTTAGCTCTACCTCACCTCATTTCTTGCAGTGCAAAAGTGCTAATCAGACGCACTCCTGCTCGACTAATGCCAAGTCAAAAGGAAAAGCTTTTCGCTGCCGTTTTTTCTCTTTCACATTTCCCATTTCTCCTTTTCCCCTTTTAGTTTTCCTTACTTTATTTTCACGCTTCTGTGTGTCTGTCTCAGTTTCGGTTTCGGTTTCAGTGTCAAAGTCAGAGAGTTCGGGTCAAAAGGCGCATCAATGCTACTGAACATATTTTGCGGTGACCTCGCTTTTCCATTTTCCTCACCACTCTCTTTTTTTACTTTTGCATTTTGCTCTTCTCTTTGGAGAAGTTTTCTGTGTGTGCCATGATGCTGCACAAAAAACTTCCGACAACAATTCTGCAAACGCAAGCAGGAAAACATAAATCTGGCTAAAGCTAAAACGCAAACTTTTATTTAAAAAAAAAAAAATGAAAAAGATAGGAAAGAAGGATGTGGAGTGGGAGGACCAAGGAAGAATATAAAAAATAAAAGCTGGAATTTTGTGTGAGTGCGTGCAAGTGATAGAGGGATTGGATAGAACAGTGAAAAGGGGGAGAGGAGGGTGAGGACGACGACCAGTGAGTGGTTCCTAGTTGGGGTTTTAAGATGGGCCAACGGGTCTTCAAGTATTATTTGTAGTTTGGCTTGAGAAAAGCTAAGACTTAAAAAAAAAATAAATATAAAAGAAATAATTAAAATACAGATGGTGTATAAGGTTTTGATGATTTTTAAAATTAATTTTTTTGAGTCAAGATAATCTACTGAATTTGTCAAGCTAATAACTAAATTAATTCCAAGAGAAACCCCCAAAAATCTGCTAAATAAATATAAAAATACACTGCAATTGTAGGGCATTTAAAAAACATCCTGAATTGGTAATAAAAAGTGCGAAAAACAAGCCAAGAAGAGCCAGAAGACTTGTTTTTAGAGAAAGAGAAAAAGTATTCTTCCCTCTGTCTTTTTTTTTTTTTTTTTTTTTTTTGTAAGCAAATGTCCACATTTTGACCATTTGAAATCCAAACAGGCAACTTTTATGCCACTGACGTGTGTGCCTCTGCCTTTATTTTTGTTGTATTCAGTGTGTGTGTGCGCTTTTTCAGTACTTTTCCTTTTTTTTTTGTGCGGAACAGACTTTGGCTGCCATTCCGACTTGAGCTTGAAATTTTGCAACATGCCTTCGACATCTCTTGGGTATTTTTACGACCATCACAGCGACGGGGCCAAAAAGACTGACCACAAAAAGCAAAGGCGCCCAAGAGCCGCGACCTGTCCTGCCCCGCTTCGACCGCCTCCTTCTCTTTATTTTCTTTTTCTGGTTTCGGTTCTGGTTTAGGTTTAAAGCCACAACAAAAAAAAAATAAAAATAAAACGTGGAAGCCAAGACTTGCAAGGGGCGGCAGCTTCTTCCTCAAATGGATTTGGACAGAAACAAATACAGCCAAAATAAGAAGAAACAAAATAAAGAAATGGGGAAAAATATAAAAAAAAGACAGATATAGTGCAGGAAAATGGATAGGAAGTGGCCACAGGGGGGTGGCCAGGGGGCAGAGGGGAAACGATGATGCACGTGATGCGATTCATCGCTGGCTTAGCAAAGATACAAAGATACAAACAACCGAGAAACAACTGTAACAGTAATGCCCAGCAAATGCTTTGGACTTGCATTTAAAAATGACAAAAACTTGCTAGAAAAATATTTCAAAAATTTATCTTGTTATACAAATATATATTTTTTAAATTTAAAAATATTTAAATAGGTTTAGAATTTGATAAAAATGTTGTAAAAATGTTTTTAGTTGTTCAAAAATTTATAAATGTGGCCTAAGAAAGTTGATCAAAGTTCATAACTTTAGTATTTTATATATTTTAGGATTCTTTTGAAATTATTAAAAAAAAAAAACGATATATAAAATTTGTAAATCTCTTATTAAATTCAGAAATATCTTTAAAAATGCACTTATTGTAAATAAAAGTAAATATCCAAATAGCCATCTTTCAGCATAATTCCAAAACTGCTAAGGAAAACCAAAAGAGAGAAAGGAGCAGGCATTAGCCAGCTGATTTGCCGCCAATTAGCAACTAAGTGGATTTGTAGACCGAAAGCTTAGCCTCAGGCTGCGCCTTGGTGTGGGGTATGTGGTGGGTGGGTGGTTGGTTGATGGCCATCGGCCTAGCATAGGGCCATAGGCAGGTGCTGGTCTCTGGTGGTGCTTTCGGCTGTCTGTGACGGCGTTACGTGCCAGGTTGAAATGTGAAAAAGTTGCCAATATTTATATCGATAAACAAAGTAGGAATAAACATCACCGATTCCCAATGTTGCACTGAGAGAAAGTATATAGTATTTTTAAAGTAAATTGAAAAAAAAAAGGAAACAGACAACTTAAGCATTTCTCAATTATATAATAATTTTCCTTTGATGATAAAGATATATTTTTTTGGCATGAATAACTTGCACCCTTACGAAAAGCTTTGCTTTTAATTGTATAAATAATAGTTGGTATTAATATACGCACATTTCTGTAACAGTGTAAAAAGACAGGACTTGAGAGAGAGAGAGAGTTCCATGGTCGGGGCTTAGTCTAAGGCCACGTGTATGGAATGCGTACGTGCTGCTGTTGAACAGTCGGCAACTGTCGGAGGGAGTGGATGTTTTGGCTGCCTTTTTGGGTGCCTTTCGGGTGCCTTTTTCAGGGATGGTGGCTGGATGGTACTTTGGGCCAAAGGGCAACCTACTGGCGAACTATACTACGTGCCCCGTTCGCAGAACGAGACAAGTTAAATCGTCGCGTTATTGATGGCGAATGTACGTGATAGGCTCACATACCACATAGCACCACCCAATGTTCATCATCATCATTATCAGCAGCGGCAGTAGATGATGATGATGATGATGCTGGGATACTGGCTCCTGATCATCATCATCATCATCATCATCATTTCGATAATGGCCATAATGTAGGCTAAAGGGAACTTTTGCGTCGACAACAGCTTTCAACAAGCATCCAAGAAGCCCACCTGTGTGCACACGCTTTACAACAACAAGAAACAAATCGAAAGAAAAGAAAAAGAAAAATTCCTCTCCCACTCGATTCCCCCCAATTTTCCCCCCTTCCCATATTTTTCTCTATTATGGCAGACATCTTAGCTTAATGTGATTAAAGAGACTTGCCATTGGGATTTTATGTTTTTTGGCCAGATTGGAAACAAAAGTTGACCTGTTTTCTCTGTCTAGGCTTTTGTTTTTCACTAAACATACGAATTTTTATACCCTTGCAGGTTATTATAATTTTAGTCAAAAGTCTGCAACGCAGTTTAGGAGACATTTTCCATAATCCTTATATGTATATTAGAATTAATAGGATAATCGTTATAGTTAGCTTCTGATTTGTAAATGGCAAATTGTAAATTTGAAAAATCATATATTATCAAAAAATACACAAAATTAAAATCTAAAAGCATTACTGCGTTAGTTTTTTTCCCCTTAACAAACTGTAAACTAAATTTAAAATTAAAATTTTTATTTTAGTTTTTTATTATTTTTAAAGTGTGAGGACATCATATTTCTTAGTTTTTGAGATTTCATTTCTGCAATATTTGATGAAAAAATAACCTTTAACCTTATAGGAAATACTACCTAAAATGTTCGCAAAATTGGCTCGAATTAACGCTTGTTTTATTTTTTTTATTTTGCCAGCCCCTAAATAAAATAATTGAATGCGTTGTGTTTGTTTTATAAACTCCATCCAACGAGGGTAAAACCCACACACACACTCGCTCGCCTGCAACTGACAATTTAACATTTAATTAAAAATCAATTAAAAACGTATTTTTGCACTTTGCTGTGTGAACGAGCAGCAGCAGCAGCAGCAAGTGGAAAAAGGAAAAACATATAGACGGATATAAGCGGATATATATAAAATTTTATAGAAGTCAATAGCAAATAGGAAGAGTACTCATGGAGCAATGAGCAATGCACTCAAAACAGGGAGAAGGGAAGACAGGGAAACGATCAAGAAAATATTCGAAATCTTTAAAGTAAGATTTTATAGAAACCAATTCAATATTCTTATTATAAAATATAAAAATCGTTTAAGAAATATTATTAAATTTAATCTAGGACCTATTTCTATATATTTTTTCGCTTTGTATGTTTTTGTTATCTGATTATCGGAACTGAAGCACATAATGTTGGAATTGAAAGAGCTTAATTGAATTAATGTTCGCCCTGAAGGAGGTTTTCTAGTTTGGAAAGGGAGGGGGGGAGCAGGGAATTTATACACTCATATTTCTTCGATTGCCGATATTTGAACTCCAATGGGAATTCGTCTCGCCATTCAATCAACGAACTGCGAATTAAACCCACTCCCCCTTAAGGGGTTAAGGGACGACCACCCGCATTTATTGAACTGAACTTAACCCTTCTTGGGGTAAGGGTCGCGACTTCTCGTCGTTTATCATTAAATTGCAATTAAAATTGACGTGGAATTTGATTTATATAACAAGTACAAGTATTTATATGCATATACAAATTACAATTAATGCACAAAAGAAAAGGGGATTGCTGGTGTCTTGGGTTTGGGGTTTTATGTTTGACTTGCAATTAGCCACTTGGTCAGTTTTCTTGTGCTTTAGGGGTGAGGAAAAATGAAAAATATATGGATTTTAATTAAGAAATTTAAAAGCAATATTATCTCACATTTTAGTGGGATAAAAACTAAATAGGAAATATTGTAAGGCTTCTTAAGGGATATATATATTTTTATACCGAAGGGAATAAATTATACACTTGAAAAACAATAGTTTCCCTCAGAAACCAACTAATTTTCTGCTCTGAAAAAAAATCCCATGAAAATCTTTACCTGTAAATGATATCATATATTGTTTCTAAGTATTATCTTTAATGGTAAATACTTAATACAAAAAAGCCCCCATATATGTATGTATGTCCGTCTGACACCCGTTAATTTAAGCTCTATGAGGAGGCTGATGATTAGAGAGGAAAAACGGAAAATTTGCATATAAAACGAAAAAGAAAAAAAACAAAAATGTGCCGAGGCGTTCCCATAAAATTTGTTTCAATTCAGATTCGAATTCAGCTTCAGAGATTCGGTATCGAAATCGTTTTATGGTTATGATGTGTCAGATGCGGGCTGTTTCATGTTCTCTCGCTCTTTGGGTCCAAAACCGAAGTCAATAAAACGCATTGGGTGGTGGCTGTATGTCAAAAGGAAAAGTCCAGTGGAAAATGAACTAAAGAAGAGGAAAAATTGACGTGGAGACGGAGAAAGAGACGCAGGCAATCAAACAATTGGTTGGGAGATTTTCTTCTTTCTTCGGCGGCTCTTCTGCTTTTTATTAATTTATATGGCAAGCGGAAAATCCACCCAACCAAGCAGGCAATCTTCCAACCATCCACCCATCCCCTCGTCCATTTGCCAACAAAAGAGTCTTAAGAGGAACTCTTAATAAGGATGTGAAATATGTTCGGCATTGCTAATTGAGCGAACATTTAATTCTTTCTTTTATTCTGGCCTTTCCCTTTAATTACAGCAAAAAAAAAAAAAAAAAAAAAAAAATACAAAAAACAAAATAATACAGATGGGAAAGAGGGGGGTTGTGTGGAGGCAAAAAAAAGAGCAGAAATTTTAATAATACTTATGACATTTTTAAGTTGAAGAATCGCAGGGAAGAAGAGACGTGGGGCCCGCATCTATCGAGTGGCATTAACAAAAGGAACCGAAGGCACTGACAGAAATTGAGGAATAAAAGCTTTAACATGATCAAAATGAAGCGGAAATACAAATTTAATAATTTCCTATTGAAATTTGAAAAATTTTAAAGAGTTCCAATATGTTGAGCCTTGTTAAAGGTACAAACTAATCTTTTTATTAATGATTTGCATTTTTTATTTGAACTTCAGATTACCTTTGACTTTATAATATTCCAAAAAATCCATCATTTTTTTCTCAGCACACTTTTTGCAATTTAAAAAGCCTTTAAAATCCAGGCCAAATGCTAGGCGTCGGTCTTCACTTTAAAGTGCAATTGGCATTGAAATTTAACACTGGCCCAAGCATTCATTTGCCGGGCACGTTTCCACTGAGTCCCGAGAGCCCTCTTTTTCCTCATTTCCCCACCATTTCCTTTT
>VNJN01008713.1:341468-437843 GCA_008042485.1 Drosophila mayri
AAACAACCCCCCCCCCCCCCCCCCCCATATTTTCCCATTTTCCATGCCAACTTTGGTGGCGCTTTGTGTGTGGGCAGTCGGAAAAGTCAGCGACTAAATTAATGTGTGTGTGGTGTGTGTGCAATCAAATGCGAGCAATTCCCGGCTCGCCCGACTGATGGTTCAAGTGTAATTTTATGGGGAAACGTGGCTGAAATTGTATAGTATGCTAATGCATCGGTGTTGGGGATCTCAGCTAATTATAACCGCGGCTCCTGAACAAATAGTAAATGAAACCTGATGGGGGAGAAGCCCCATAAAAAAGTTAAAAAAGTTCTTCATATGCAATTATTAAGTCACCTTTTGGCCTTTGTTTTCAATTCAAATACCATTTAAATTGTACAAAAACGAAATAATATAAATAAAGCTGACAGTACAAATCCCTGGTAATATTTAAAATCCAATTATTAGTAAAACAATTTAACTAAAAACCTGACTGAAACTGACATCATTTATCTGATGTGTTTTTTTGTTCGAATATTCTCACTTTGTGAGCACGTTTTTGGCTTTATCGTAAATCCCTCTTGGAGAAGGAGGACTTTTAACTTTGACCCATCAAATTACAGTCGAAATTTGTTATCCAATTAGGAGGGACAGAAAAAAAGAGTAATTTTCTCTGCCAACTACAGGCAGTTTTTTTTTTTTGATGTTTCACAAAAAATAAATGGAGTGTTTTTTGTTGATATTTCCCTGGCTTTCTTTGCTGTTTTTTATTTGTTATTTTTTTTTTAGTCTGCCAAAAAACTTTTTTGCAGCTGCAACGGCAAAGTAGATTAAAATCTAAATACACACACAGACACACACACTCATAAATTGTGCTCAAATAAACCGAATTAAAAGTGCAAAACAAGGCGAGAGCAACAATGCAAAGAGTGATGGCATCAGGGGGGATGAGTTGCAGGGGGAAAACTTTTTAAAACAGTTAAGTGTAAAGGCGCGTCATGTTAGACACACCACACAGGCCACGCCTCTAGCGCCCCGGTCGCCCCTAATTCCTGGTTGCCAGGACTAACTTTTGACAAAATGTCCACACAAAAAAATGAAAATAGAAAATACAAAAAAAAAGAAAACAGGACAAGGGCTGTGCACAGGACGAAATTTTTAGACTTTTTATAGGAATTTGTAATAAGAAATAGTTTGGGAATTTTAAGAGTGGGTTTTTAAAGCATGAATATATATTTAAATTATGTATACAAATGTATATCTAAATTAATGTTTAATGAATTAAAGCAAAGCCTACTTAAAATTGTTACTCAGTCTTTTTTATATAAATACTATATCAAATAGCGATTATAATACATCTTGTGGGTGCTCCAAAAAAGAATGTTATTACAATGTTTGATGTGCCGAATTCGAAGTAAATTTTCAGTTTTTGACATATTTAAAGTTTGTAGCTTAATTTTGAACACATTTTAAGAGTTTTTGAAATTTCTATTAATATCTATAGCATTCTCGATAGTCTCAGTATTACCACATAAAGTTTTAAAATTATTTTTCTTGTCAAATTGTGGACTAAAAAATCTTTTTTTAAAACCTTATTTTTAATTATTTCAAAATCACTTTAATTTTTCAAAGTGCATACATATATTTTTTTGGCATATGTGTAGGGCAGTCGAGGGTTAACGGACAGGAGACAAACGGACAGCGGACAGATCCCGACAGCCGCCACCGCCGCCGCCGCCACACACACGGAAGCCATAAAAACTTATGGCAAAATATATAAAAATGCACCCTTTTTATTGTGGCAAACAACGAGAACGAGAAATAAAATAAAATGCAAAACGTTTTACTCCAAAACGAGGACGAGCCTGCAGTCAGGAGTGAACCTATAACCGAGCGCAGAGAACAGTGCTAAGGAGAACCGACACTGACGGTTGTCGTCGTCGTCTTTTCAACCCTTTGGGCCAACTAAAATTAAATGCTGAGTTTAGCAAAAGCACAAAAAAAAAAAACAGAAAAGTAATAACAAAAAAAAGGCGAAAGCATTGAGGTAGAGAAAGCCGAAGTTGGGAATGCTCTAAGGATACTAGTTTATTCTTAAGCCAGAGTTTAGTTTTTCTCTGGTAATTATCTCTATTTATAATTTCTTCAATTTTTAAATGTAAAAATTAATTATTTATAATATTTATA
Organism: Drosophila mayri; assembly: GCA_008042485.1. Classification (NCBI taxonomy): domain Eukaryota; kingdom Metazoa; phylum Arthropoda; class Insecta; order Diptera; family Drosophilidae; genus Drosophila; species Drosophila mayri. The sequence continues at coordinate 343,638 of VNJN01008713.1, forward strand.
TAACATTTTTAGGCATTATTTCTGCATATTCTTTAAACAAAACAAATTGGAAACGAAAAAACAGTAAATCAAATTGAAAATCTTAAAATTAAGCAATTCATTCTTCTAATATTCATTTTTGTCTAAAATAATTCCCATAATATTTATAACAATTCCTAAAACAAAATGTAAGGGTATATCCTTAGCAGGAGCAACCAAAGCTTCAGCAGCAGCAATGTGGCATGCAATTGTTGTAAAACAAAGGCAATGAAGATTCGAAATGAATACAAACAGCCAAATGGGGCGCAAACAAAAATAAATAAAAAATAAAAAAAAGCAGAAAAAAATACAGAAAAAAAACAGCAGCAGCAGTAACGACAGCAGTGGCAGTAAGGAACAGCAGGAGTTGCCTCATAAGAATAATAATAATAATAATATAAAGGAATATATATCGGGATATGTGGAAACGGTCCGCGCATAAATAACAGAATTGCAGCGCACACAAAGTGGAACAGAAGGCGAAACAGGAAAAAGGAGTAAGAGAAAGGGTTAAGGTTTCGAGGATAGGGAAAGAATATTAAAGTAGGAAAATGCTGGAGCATATGAAAGATGACAGCTTTAAAGGAAAGCTTAGATCCTTCATAAAAAAATGTATAATATATTTTTATGGTTGAAAAATAAAATTAAAAAAGTTAATGCAAGATATAAGCTTGCTAGTGAAAAAGAAAAGGGGAATCTCCCTTCTTTTCCTGGCTATCACAACAGGTGCTTGTTCGATCCTCTTAACTGGACAACGAACCTTAAAACAATGCCCTATAAAAAAACCTTCAAAAAAATAACCCTAAAAAATAAACCCTACAAACTTTGATGATAGCTGAAAACCTTGAGTGATGACTCGTGCTGTTTTTTTATTTAGGAGAGTGGGGAAAAAAGAGGGGAAACTAGTGAGAAATGCCGCTGGCCCAGAGAGTTTCTTGCCGGAGGATGCCTGCTGTTAAATTACCGTTTTTTTTTTTTTTTTGCTTTGTTAACCCTTCATCAGTTGGCTGTTTTAACCCTCTTTGTAATACCCTGGCAAAGATTATATAGATAAATAAGTTCCTGATCGGAACTAATTAACTATTTACTTCGAAACCGAACTTAAACTATGATATTTTGATTTCAAACCCTCTGGACACATTAATTAGGATATGTAAATCTTGTGCCTGCGATATTCAATATCCTTTTTCTGGGTTTTACTTGCCTTCTTAGTATTACTGCTGTTTTATGGCTACCCTTTTCAGCTGTTAGTGGAGCCGAGGGTTAAACACGAGCTAAATATTTGTACCGCTATGCGGAGAAAGTAGGGAAACATGAAAAGGATAATGAAAGGAGTATGCCAAAAGGCAGGGGTGAGTTGCACTAGGGAAGGGATAATGGCTGGGGAGGGGGGTGAGTTGCACTGGCAAACAAAAGCCAAATGAAATGAGATAGAAAAGGATAGAAGAGGCACACACACACACACACACACACTCACACACTCACACACTCACACACTCACACACCTGGCATAGGGATAAATGCGAAATGCAATTTTCTTCTTATGGGATAGCGTTGATTTCAGCACTCTTGCCACCTTTCGCCTCCTTGTTTTCCCTGTTTCCCTGCTGAAATATTCATTTTGTATTGCATTTCCTTGGCTGCACGTGTGTTTTCTGTGGCCGGAATGGAAAATGCTTCGGCTAACTGCATTTGGCTTGAGAGATTTCGCACGTGTGCCTTTAACCAAGTGCCGCACTCGGCTAGGGTTAAGGGTTAGTTGTTGCCAACAACACACACAACAGGCAAACAAATTAGCAAAATCATTGTACAATCTGTAAATGTCAGACAGTGGTGTAAAAGTAATTTGTTGGCGAGGGCAGCGAGTGGAATTTTAAAGCGGCTTTCAAGGAAATTATATTTGAAAAATAAAACCAGGTTGTACAGGCTGACTTAAAATGGTACTTTTAGGTACATATATTTTAGGGTTTATTTTATGTTTGAAATGTATTTTGTAAAATTGTAAACAAGTATTATTTTCTCTTGTAATTTTTTTTTTCTTTAAGCTAAACTTATATTTTTTAATTCTACTCCTAAAAATTGACCGCTTATAACCACTGTTCTTGAAGAACAAAAATCCCAAAACCACTTGGATTCACGCTCATTTTCACAGCAAAGGCCAAGTAACAACCCTGTATACATTCGCTTATTGTTTTCCCGAATAAAAAAAAAAGAGGGATAGAAGAGGGGGTTGGGACCGGAATTAAAACCGAAGCAGGGGAAAACCCCTTTGGAACGAACGAACATTCATCCATATCGAGACGGGCGGCAATAAATTTATAAGTTCTGCTAATGTGCGTTAATGGCTTGTAGTGCTCAGAGAACGAGAACATAAAAAACATTAAACAAAAAATAAAAAAAGAAAAAAGAAAACCGAGAAGCGAAGCCGAGAAAATTGTTCGGTTTGGTCGTGTGCCGCCTACTTAGCATATTTGAACCCATCCCCCCTCAGCCAGCTCTGCCTTGTTGTTATTTAATTTTTTCGTTTGTATGATTAGAGGTTATTATGCTAATTCTCCACCCTTGTTGTTGTTTCCCCAGCAACTCCAATCCCAAAAATTTCGCCTAGTTTTTGCCTGTAAATTCGGACATTATGGTGTAATTAGCAATACCGTTATGTGTCGGACCTTGTTCACAGTCCCCGTCGATGGTTAATTTATGCTAAATTACTGAAAAAAGAAAAAACCGAAAACAAAAAGGGAAGTGGGAAAAAACTTTGAGTTTCTTCCTTTTCGCTGCTGCTTTTTATGTCCTGTATTTTGAGGTTATATTTGTACAATGTGCTAAATGAGTCGAATGTTTGTGGAACACTCCCTCCGGAAAACAAAATGGAGAAATGGTGGGAATAATCAGAATACTTCTGGGGATTCAGAATACTAAATTGGTCTCTAAATAATGCTATAATAATGGGAAGCCTGGGAATATGACTTAATGTCCTCTATTTTATATAAATATAACTTTTGTTTCATGTAAAATATTTATTAATTCCCAAATTTTCCTTCTTATTTTCCAGGTATGTTCAACACTCTGTTCATTTACTCTCTCTAACTAATCTGACACCGTCAGAGGTCATCCAAAAACTGCTAAGTATCTTACACTACATATAAAAAAAAACTATAAAGCCAAACCGCAAGCCATATATGCAGCCATATACAGAAATGTATATACATATATAATATAGTTGAGATATAGATATATATTCTAGAGGGAGGGGGTGGCAAAAGTTTGCTTTAGTTAACTGAAAAAGTATTACGCAGTCTAGTGCCCAACTATGGGCCAAAAGCCCACAAAACTTTAAATATAGCCACATAATTTGTTGGCCAGCAGACAGAACTTTCCACACAGGCCCCCTGAATTTTCCTCCCAGAATTTTCCCAGTGTCGAAACCCACCTACAACAGATATTTTTGTGCTGAGTTTACATTATCAATGAACGGCTTTAGCGCTCTTTGCGCTTTTGTGCGGCGGCCTGGTCGCCTAAGTAGCCCCAATCCCTCAGCCCTCCTTCAAACCAGCAACTATAGTTAGCCCCGTAGAAAAAAAAAAAACGAAAACTACCTTAAGGGGGACTAAAAAATGTGGGCGTTGGGGGAGTGACAGTTGCGGTTTCGGGCGTGGCGGTAACTATGAAATAACGCCACTAACGACTAACGCTCGAAAAGTAAGTAATCTGCACAGACCCACACACACACACACACAGCGTGATGGAAGGGGGGGGTAGAGAGAGAGATATATGCATAGATACGCGCTTACACGGTACGACGATACCCCGTTTTCCACCATTTTCCCCTCCTCCCCATCCATTTTCCCTGTATCGTGTGTTTGTGGGCCGCCAACAGAAATTTGTTGGGCAATTTCCAAGCCAACAAATCTCTGCAATGCCTCTGCTGCAGGAAAACGCTGAAAACCCTCTAGCTCAATGGGGCCCCCGAACCCAACTTACCCTTTTTCGGCCAGGCTAACGCTTGGTTTGGGGTAAAAGCATAGAACGTTGTTCTACTTTGGAAATACTGCAGAAGATTCTTAAATTACCTATAACTATTTTGACTTAAATTTGTTTAGATTTTCAATAAGCAAGTTTGAATTTCGATACAATACGAATTTTAAGGCAATATCGTATCGTATAACGTATTACTACTTGGGTTGAAATTCCTCGTGTTTACATATACATTTTGGATTAGGACGCACTGGGATCAGGCGGTTTTTAAATTGAAAAATGTTGAGCAAAAAAGGAGACTTTACATTCTTAGTGTCCGTGTTATTTGAAGATAAAATTATATAGTTAAAAAATACAGTTTTGAAAAGGAACAAGTTTAAAAATACACTTTAGTGGCAAATCTCAGTTTTTGGGGAGGAAAACAATTAAAGGATAAAGACCCTTAAAATATTCTAAATATTATTTTTTTTAATATATTTAATAACTAAGAAAATGAATATTTCATATTTTCTAATGCCATAATAAAGTTTTCACATTTATTTTAACCAAATACACTTGGAAACCGCAATGCTCTACCTGAAATTACGTGTTCTAAGCTCTAGATGGCATCCAAAAAGGGCAGCTTCTTTTTTTTTTTTTTTGTGGGAGGGTAGAGGGTGTGTGAGTGTGTTTAAGGAGGCTGTGCTGGGGGTTGGTCGGTGGACACACATGCAGCTTGTAACTTGCACATGCACAGCGCCAGCTGCTGGATGCTGATGCTGCTAGCTAACAAGGCTCGGACCTTCACGGTTGAAAGAGGGCTAAACAGGGGACAGAAAAGGGAGGAAAAACACCAACCACCCACTACAGTGGAACAGGCCCGGCATACACAAACTGTCGCCAAAAACAATTTCGCTGAGATTTAAGTTCTGTTGAACAATTTCCGCTTTGGCTTTGCCAAAAAAAAAAAAAAAAAATGAAAACAAAAATCCAGTAAAGTAAGGGAGGCGAATGCTGTGGGAAAACTGTGGGAAAATGGAGTAGTTACTGGGGAAAAGCAGCAGCCAACACACCAACACCCACAAGAGGCTGCACAACAAAAACCACATTCATAGATAATGTGCAGCTTTTGGGTTTGTGGTTATTTTGTATGCTTCGTCGGTCTGCCAGTTGCCATGGACCTCTGCCCGCTTCTCAGTCTCAGTTTTTTTTAGTTTTTTTCTTTTTTTTTTTTTGCTGTGGAGAAAGAAGAAGAAGTGCTCATCCAATTTTCGTTGTCGTCGTGGTGAAATTTTTGGTGCGCTCCACACAGAAATTGCATTTTTCCCGCTGACAATATCGCGTCGTCGTCGTTGTCGCTTTTCCTTTTGTCCTTTTGCAGGAGCAGGAGCTAGAGCTAAGCAGAGATAGATGGAAAAGGGAAGCGAAACTGACAACGGATTCGGACTCGGATTGCGATTGGGGGACTCCGGATCCTGGCTTGGATTTGGATTTGGACCACCGAAAAGTTACCCGCCAGTCAAGCGCTCGGCCACAAACTTTTGGGCACGATTTTCGGTTTTGCGAAACAAAAAAAAAAAAAAGAAAATCTCGTTGCTCTTTGCTGATATTTTTTTGCTCAGCTTTTTGTCTCGTCAGTCAGTCTGACTGACTGTCAGCGTTAAAATGTGCTGACTGTACAACTGGTCTTTTCGGCCGGCTTTATCATTATCCGAGGAGCCGCGAATCCTGACAATTTTTGGTCATTAAACTTGGGGATTTTTAGGGCATTTCTCTTTACTTTTAAGCCTTTCATAGAGATGGGTTTATTATGAAGAACTAAGAAGTTTGGTGATTAAGATTAAAGAATTAAGGAACTAATTTAATTTAATTTAAAAGTAGTTTAGAATTATTTAAAATATGCCTTTGAGGGTTGGCTTAGGAGGACATATAGAAACCCTAAAACTATTAAGAAGATTGTGGCTTTTATGGAAAATAATCAAAGTACCTATGTTTTCTAACATAAATTTTATTTGTCATAATTAAAAAGTCTTTTCAAATTGATACAAAAAAAAAGTTAAGGCTATTTCCTTAATTTATATTCGTTAAATGCCATTTGTCAGTCATTCGTTTGACCTTTTCAAGCGACCCTTTAGTCGCCGGGTCAAAAGTTCAGGGACTGATCAATGTCTCTGTCAGCCTGACAGTCAGTCCTCAACACTGCCTCCTTTTTTTCGAAGGGGTGAGGTGGTGAGCCCCCAAAACAAATCAAAGTAAATTAGAAGCCGAAACACACAACAAGTGCATGAAAAGAGAAGCAGGGGGGGAGATGGAGTTAAGTGCAATTCTCTTCGCATTGATTGCGCACTTGATTACGATAAATGAAACGTCAACAAGCATCCCTGTCCCAGTCCCAATTCCAGTCTCCGTCTCCGTCTCCGTCTCCGTCTCAGTCTCAGGCTCCGTCTCGTTCTCGTGCGAGGGTCCTTGGGGGCATCCTGTGCAGGCTGCACACGTATTGTTGGCGCTGTCCTTGTGCGCGTCCTAGCTTCTCACTGATTTCTTTTGTCAACTGAAAAAAAATATATGTTGAATGTGGGAGAATTTTTGGGGAAATATTTATCGATTGCTTATACAATTTTCTCAATATTTTTGGAAACATCTCCAAAGGACACATTTTTATATTAACAGCATGAGAAACCTTGGCTTTTCCTAAGCTGAACATATATTTTATTAGCTTAATTTTGAAGCTTCTAAATTTTCCCTCAGTGCCAGACTGACTTTACTGCGAGTTTTCCTCCAAGCTTTTCCCCAGCTGCGTCAGCGTTTCTCATATCTCCTTCTCTCTCTCCGTGTGTGTTGTCTCCGACGGCGGCCGAAAAATCACAGAGACCAAGCCGGAAAATCAGGCTGATGTCGCCCCGGTTTCTCTAGAGAACCTCTGCTGCTTCTGCTGCCTCCGAATTTCCCCCCATTTCCTCTCACTCCTCGAGCTTTTTCTCAAGGCGCCGGAGCAAATGTTGACATGCTGGCAGCAAGCCGTGACTGGACTTTAGACCCATGGACATGGACACGGACATGGATCCGTATCCGGACACTCGCAGGGGTCTTCTAGCCGGGCATATATCCATCCGTCCATCCATCCACTCACGTCGCTGGGCCGTCTGTTTGTCATTTTGCCGCTTGGCCACTTAAGGCAACAATGTCACCTACTCTGTAGCACTGCCCAAGAACCAACCCTCATCCTTCTCCCTAGAAAATCCTTGAGTGAGTGCACAATTCTCCCTCCATGATGTCCTCCCTGGCTTCATGTGTGTGTGTGTGTATACTCCAGAGAATTCATTCATGTTGAAATGCGCAAATTTGTTATCAACGCTTTATGCCATTATGTTCCATGTTGCTGGGGAGATTTTCCCTTCTCATCCCTTTTCAAGAAAAAGCAGCCCCCATTGTCTCTTGTCTTCAAAGAGGTTTTCTTACCCCCGCAAAGATCCCTTTACTGAAGTGTCTTTCCTTTGTGGCTCATTGACTCATTAGATTACGATATAAATATGTGAACTAATTTTGGATGAAATTTTTTAGGTAAATTAAGAAAGGATATTAAGGACGAAAAGAAATAATTATTTAGGAGATTTTTATCTAGGTTCAGAAATATAATATAAAACCTACAAAAATGCAGCTATTTACTTAGTTAGAAAAGGAAGAAAAACCCTAGAAAAATGTTGGAAAAATTACTAATGATCTTCTTAACTGTATCATTTTGAGAAGAAGCCACATTAATTAGAATTATGTACCTTAAGTGTGCCACACACACAAACCTCTCTTCCTGGAAACTCTTCTGGGCATAAATGTTTCGGCTGAATTTTATGTAAATGAGTTGCATCCACCACACACTCTCAGCTATGTATATTAGTTGGCCCAAAAGTTCCCAAAAAAAAGGAAGGGAAATAAAAATAATATAAAATACCAGAAAACCCACAACCAACCAAGCAAAACAACAACGACGTCGGCATTTTATTGAATACAAAGTTTTCCCTGCAAGAAAGGCAAGGCCGCAGTGTATTATAAATTAATAAGCGAAACACACACACACACAGACACACCACCTCCACACATTGGAGTTTTTGGCATAAATAATAAAGTTAAATACGCTTACACAACGCCTTTTTCGGCGGGCAGGCAGCAACTTCATCCAACTCCTGCGGAAAATGCCGAATTTATCCAGCGAGCTCTCAATTGTTTTTCCTTCATGTGAGTGTATGTGTGTGTGTGCGATGGGTTTTCCTTTCCGGCTATCCTTTGGGTAACATTTTGGTCGATTTGAGCAGCAAAGTTGAGCGGGAAATTTGCCACAGAATATTATTTTCAAACAACAAAAACGAGGACTAACCAGAAGTCTAAGGAAAACTCTAAAGGTGGAATATTTCATTTAAAGGAATAAATATTTAAAGCTTAATACTTTGCCTTAATTATTTCCTTAATTTATATTTATTAGAAATAAAAGCAGGAATTTATTTCTATATAAAAGATGTAGAATCTTTGATTTATAACCAATTTATTGGCCATTTTCAGCACTTTCTATTCTCTCCGTTTTTTTGTTTTTTGTTTTTCTTAACTATAAATTGATTTCCCCCAAAAACAAAACAAAAAAACGAGACAATTTATCAACATTTTCGATTAGCTTACCACGAAACGCAATTTCGGCAAAGATTTGTCACCCAACAAACAGACAGACAACCGCAATCCGTTGGAGGCAACTCTATCAAAATTCCGGGAATTGTCAGCGCTCGGGCGCATTGCTCCGGAATTATTTTGATTAAGTAGCCGGGCCAAATCGATATATCAACGCGTTTGCACGCGACACTCCAACGACGACTCCAATGACTCCCCTTGGCAAGTTTCTCTGTGTTTTTGGGTACCGATTCCGATTCCGATTCCGTTTCCCAATCCAACTTCCCGACCAGAAACCAACCTCAATTCCATTGCAGATGTACGCCCCGAAAACCCCCGAAAACGACAATGACAAACGTAGGCGACATTTACGCACTTGTGCAGTTGTATCTGTGGGATTGTACACTGTTGGAAAATTAAATACATATAATTTTATAAAAGAAAATCTTAGAAATCATAAAATCATTTTCTAACATGAAAACTTATGGATTTTCTTCGACCTGTATACCCAGTTTGTGTCGGGATATTTCTCTGCACACCCAATTTTCTAATTTTCTATTTACATATATCTGGAAATCTGAAATATTTTAAATATTTGCTTATATAATAAATGCAAACATAAAAGGTATAATTTTGTACTAAAATTCTATCACAATTATTCCAAAAATTTCCATTTGTCACCGCTTATATGTATATTTTGTTTTCCCCTGTGCATCTGTCGCCGAAAGTGTCTGAGTATCTGCGGCCGTGTATCTGTATCTTTTGATTTATAACCGAGTGAGGAGAGAACATAACCGCGCACTTTAATATGAATCATTTGACATATTTCGGATGTTGCCTTTGTTTTTAACCGTCTCACATTTTTGATTTATCGCTGCTCCCTCCTCCGTTTCATTCATTATTGCTTCCTGGCTTCATTAACAAAAAGAAGAAGGAGAGAGAGAGAGAGAGAGGATAAAGGAGAGGACAGAGCGTAGGCGACAAAAATTAGTAAGAAAATTTATTGCATGTGTGTTATCAGTCTTGTCTTCTTCTCTGCATTTGAATGTCTTTTTTCCCGGTGAGTCAGAAAATGTTGGGGTTTTCCTAGAAGATATCAAAAATTAAGGCATTTGAGGTTCTTATTTAATAGAAATATAAAAGATATTTCGAAAACCACTTGAATTGTCTTTTGGGTTTAAATTTATTTTAGTCACTGAATCGTTATTTTCGGATCCTTTTAAGTGCTGCCATTTAACACAGAATCCAAAACTCCTCCATCAATTCAGTAAATTGTGTCTGCCAAACCGAGTTGTCATCGCTTTTTGGGGCTTTTGTAGCCGCGTATCTTTGCATCTCAGGGATAACGAGAGCCACGAACCTGGCTAAAACAAAGTAAATTTGCATACGCAAAAAAAAGGAACAAAAAAAAAAAGAAAAATCGAATCGAAATGAAAGAAATTGACTGTCGAGCGGAAAGTTAATGCAACTAATGACAAAAACGCCTTCACCTGAAATCCGGGTATAAATCGAGGAACTGAGGGAACTGGCAACTGGGAACTGGATACCAACGACACTGGGCACTTTGGCACTTGATTCATTCGGTGACACTCACTCAATTTCTGGCTGATAAACAAATTGAATGCGGATTTCAGGATTCCGAGAAAAACACAGGGTAGATTCTGGCCCCAGGGGGCACTCTCTCTCTCACACACACACACATTCACACTATGGGAAGTGAAATAAAAGTTGAAAGGGAATAAATAACGAAAAGCGCATTGATTTATTTTAGCCAGTTTGTTGTTAACATTTTAACGATTTTGTCCTGGCATTTTAGCTCGTTTTCATTCGTTTCTGGCTTCCCTTGCTCCTTGCTCCTTACCCCTCCATCTGCTGGCTTTTTCGGTGTGTGTCTGTCTCTTAGCCAAATTGCTGAACATTAGTCACCGATTGACAAGGCAAAGTCAGGCCCAGAACCTGGAATTGAAGTCGGGCCAAGAAGGTCCCCGAACAGCTTGCTCACCAGCTTAACATTTTTACCTGTTTTTTTTTTTTTTTTTTTGACACAGAGAGAAAAGAAATTCTTGTACAGCTGGGAAAGTTATTTATTAATAAAGACTTTCTCTCAGTGAACGTCTTCCCCCATTTTTTTTTTACACAAATCAACTAATTTTTAAATATGTCGATATTTTAATGAAACAAAGAAAGGAATAAGAGAAATGGGAAATCTAGGAAAAATAGGAAAATTAATGAAAAGCAAAACAGTAGTCGTTGTAGGTGTGAGCTGATACAGAACAGAAGCCGTCCTGAAGGCAAAGTGAAATATTTTATTATTTTCCCCGGTCTCCTTTCTATCTCGCTCTCATTCCTCAGACATTTGTCACTGTCGAATTGTTCGTTGTCGCCTGGCCAGGTTACCTCGGCACTTTGGCTAATGAAACGCCAGCCAGCCAGTCAGCCAGTCAGGCCAGTCGATGTCGGGGTCATAGGCCATATGAATGGCACTCCGGGGCTAATCGGAAGTACCTTTGCATTCAAGAAAAATATAAAATTCAAGAAAAAACAGAAAACAAAACAATAATTACAAACAGAACTTTGAGAATGATTTATTCATAAAAAATACAAAATTTTTTGAAACAATAAAGAATTCTTATTTACAAAAGTATTTTCTATTTCGAATTCCGTTAATATTTTCTTATATATCTGCATGACTTTAACAATGGCAACCCTGTTATCTGTGTGTATGTGTGTGGTGTATGGCATCTGCAATGCGGGTGACAACCCTGCCATAGATTAGGTTCCTTTTGCTCACTTTTTGGCCAGATTTTTGCTTCCTCAGTCTTTTGTGGCGCACTGGCGATGGCACCGCCTTTTGTTCGCTTGAGAGGCAACGTTTTTGGACCAAACCCCCCCCCACCACCCATTCGAAAATCCTCATTTTCCGGGCCATTTTGAATACTAGTAGTAGTTGGCCATGGGCGATGTGAGTGTGTGTGTGTGTGAATACGTGGTGTCTGTGGAATGAGAGCGTGCGACACTTGGCGATTGCCCCGGTGTTTGCATTCAACAATGGCCCAAAACAAGCGGAGTTGTCACCCCCTCCCTCAAAAGAGAGGGAGACACCCGCTGAACTCCAACCCCCTCAACTCTGTCTCCCTCTCGTTTTCTGTTGGGGCTAAAAATGGTGGAAATGTCGGAGGAAAAATTTCAAACACGTTTCAATAAAATTCAATTTGTAGCACATTTCAACGCTTTCCGCTGGCGCTTACCTACCCACCCCCACTCCCCCACCCGCCACTCACATATGCATGAATTTCCTTTTGCACTTTGGGTACACAAACCCCCCGCCACCACCCCTTGGGTTTTTTTTCTCTTTTATTTTTTATTTTTGGACCCATCTCCATTGCGTTTGCAAACCATTTTGGCACTTTGCTTTTGAGCTATGCAAAATGAACGACAACAAGGCGCCGCAGCTCATGTGTGTGTGTGAGGGGTGGTGGCAACCCCCACTCTTCTTCGGGGTTCGTAAATTTCGCGATATTTTCGATTTCGCGTTTACTTTGGCCTCTCTGCCTCCTCTGCCTCCTCCTTTTCCCTTGCCGCCTTTTGTGGCACTCAAACCAAGCTCAAGGATATTTTTCAAACATGTTCCATACATGTCGCACGCACGCACTCAGCACCCCTCACAAAAAGAGGGAAGAACCCCACCCCGAAACCCCATTTTGCCATTTCTCCACTCTCGTGTGGCATCCGTTTCGCTCTGCCTACAAAATGCAAATGCAAACAGCATACGAATTAGTAAAACGGAAACAGGCGTTTGTGTTTTGTAATATTTGCCCCAAAAAACACAAATACACACACACAAAGAGGCTCGCTCACCTGACGACAGCCTGTTAAATTTCGTGCTGGGAAATATATATATATATATATGTATGTATATATGAAATATATATTTATATGTATGTTTGTAGGGGAAAAAATGGTAAATAAAAATAGGAACGCATTTTCCTTCACACTTTTCACCTCGACTCACCTCAATGGTGACCTCTATCACTCACCACCCACACACACACGCACTCTGTTTGCCTTCACTTGCTTCATTTTGATATTTTTGCCTAAATTACCCAACTGGCACGTTTTTGTAAACCCCCCGCGATGTCGGAAAATGTACCACCCCTCTAGGAATTTCTATTCTCTTTGAACACTGGGGAAATGTAGGAAATTTTAATGTATTTTATTATCTGCAAGAGAGAAATAATTTTAAATAAATAGGAATTTGTAGTTTATTGGTTAATTACAATATTCCTATTTATTTCCCAATTCCTAAGCCTTAATAGAATGTGAATTAGTTTGCTGGAAAAAATAAAATACCGTCTATATACATTTTGCTTGTTATATTTATTCAATTCTCCGTCTTCCTTCAGTTCTTCTATTAGATTCGTGTGGATTTTGCAATAATGCGAAATGAATACACAGCGAAAAGGAAGCAGGAGACGAAAAAGGAGGAATATCCATCCATCAGGACACTGGGCACCTCCCCTCCAACCTTCGAATAAAGTACAAGCGGGGGAAAATCAATTTTATAGTCAGTTTTAATCATGGAAGAGTATAAGGAACTCGGGGGAACATGGGGTGGCGAGTTAATTCATCTGTGATGCCGCCATCTCCTCCTGCTATTCCTTCTGATCCTCGTTCCACTCCAGATTGACTAATTTCTTATGTCTTATGACTTCCTTACTCACGTTAGCAGGTACCGAAACTGGATATAATTTGGTGGTGATGTGGTATCTAGATACTGAAATTCACAACTGGCAGCGCCAGGATAAAGATCGTGACAAAACGTATGCTGTATGGTCCGTTCCCACAGGTTTTCTTTTGTAATATTAATCAGATTGCTATATCCTTGGTAATTTTTCTTGAGTTGCCGAATAATTAACCATAACACTGCTGCTTTGGCAACGTGTAATTTTTAACAAAGCTAAGGACAACGTTTAATTTTGCTCATGTTGTTGCCAAAGGATTCTTTTGCCAAACTTGTTGTGTTGAGTGCGCGCATCTTCAGGGACACACATTCAACGACCACATTCTAATGCCTGGATTACTGGACGCTTGGCCGTATAATACATTAACGATACATGTAACAGGTTCACTAGAAATCCAAACACGACAATACAGAAATAGTAGACAACGTTGAGATCGGTTTCCCATAGGGACAGCAAAAGCGTCACATAATACATAAAAACGCGCTTGCAGATTACGAAGTTCCACATGAGCACAAAGGCCAGCAATACCTTTAGATATTTGTGCTAGGAATACAAAGAAAATTTATAGTTACTCACTTTAAATGTTTACGATCCAAAGCAAACCTTAGAAATAGCCGGCAACAGGATCAAAGCATTCACATAGGGATTGATAAAAGGAACAACATTGATGGGGGCTGGAATATATGCCCCCGGCAGACGCATAAATATGTTTATAATCGGCAGCTTATACCAGAAGCCCTGCTCGGCAACTGAACCGAAAAGATAGGAGAAACGAAACGAGTTCAAGGAAGGAACAGAGTCCTCTTAAGATAGATCTAACATACCATCCATGGTCCTTTCAAACTGCATATCCAAGAATCCTAGCAAAATATTGAATAAGAATAAGTTTAATGGTGGTAACAAAATCATTTCAACGTTATGAATAACAAATTTGCAGAAAAAATTGTAGACAAATTTTGAAACTTATAGAGCTCAAATGTATACTTCTCGTAGGAGAGCTAAAATAAAACTGAAAAGTTTTACCGGGGGAGGGTTAACTATAAACACTAAAGTCAAGGCATACTATGAAAGGTTTTCTTTTGATTTGAATTCGAAAAAATGGTTATAATTTGTATTTTATTGCTAGGGATTTTCCACCACAAATAAGACTCCAATTCGCCAGACTTTCAATGACTTCCTGTCTTGGGCCCAACAACGAAGAGGAAGAGCCAGGCTGATGAGCTGTGTGTGTGGAGTGTGTAGTGTGTGTTGTGGCAACATCAGCAACTGTTAATGGCTTCGACAATTTGCATTTTCGGCAATCAAATAATGTTTGCCGTCGCCTGCAGTTGCCGTCACCACCAAGCATTACAATACTCCCCAAAAGCAGGGGAGCGTGGGGAGGGGATGGTTGCAGTTGCAGGAAAATGGGTGGGAAATGTATAAGGCGACGGGGGGAGGAGGTGAACGCGGTGACAGGCTAATTACACATGCCAGTCACAAGTCACTGAGTGCGGTGGCAGCAGTTCGTGAAGTGGTTATTCGCTTATTTGTCATCTGGCCAAGTCGATAGAGTGCCGAATATTGCGTCATAAATTTTTGAAATTAGAAATATGAGGAAGTAATTGTAACTTGAAAATAATTTTAAATTCGAAATTTATATAATTTATACATTTTATTTTCTTTTTAACCATCATTCGCCTTTGTATTTCATGCAACCCATAATTATCATCTTTCAACTTAATTATGGTTCCACGATCCGGGCAACTGTTGCACCCTCATCACTCACGAGTATATCAGACATCCATCCAGATAGCGACAGCTGCAGGGGCGATCATTGGGAACACCCCCTTCTATCTCAATCTGGGAAACGAATCCGAATCCAAATCCAAATCGAAATCGAAAGCCCTTAAAACTGAGGCACTAATCCCATTATGGCACTTCAAACGGATGCCAGTCAAGTTGCTTATTGCATCATCACAGCGATTTCAAGGAGTTCCAACCAAGTTCCAACCCCGATTTCGTAGTGAATTTGTTGTTTTCTTTTTTTTTCTGGGGGAGTTTTAGTTTAAAATTTTATGATTTTGAAGTAGCTTAGATTTTAAAAACAAACCTAGACAGGAATTTGAATTCGATTGTGGGTTTTAATAAGAATTCAGTGCAATTTGAATTATTATAAACTAAACATTATAAAACATTTAAAAAAAAGCCAGAGACATTTCCCTGGATTTATTATTTATTTCTATAAATATCCATTTATAATTCCTGAAAAAACAGAAAACCTCTAAAAACTCCCTTCTTCTTACCAATTTTACTGTTTAATTTTTCTAAAATTTGATGATGCTTCTTAAACATTTCCTTTAATGTTCCATTAAAATTTCCCTCGACATGTCATTTTCCTTCAACTTTCCTCGGCTTAGCTTTCCCATTTTGGCTGATTGCATTCTCATCGATCTCTTAACGCCTTTGCTCAGACAAAAAACTTTGCCCACACCTCGACATAATGCTTAACCCTATTAGGACACGCCCCTCCTCTAGTCAGATGTCTGTTTTAATTGCTTCGAGGGGTGCTTCTCCCCTCTGGCTTGCAGTTTTCCTTGGGTTTTTCTAGGCTTCTTTTTTCGGGTCTTCCATTTCTTTTGGGGTTTCTTCTCTTTCTCGTTTTTTTTTGTTTTTTTTTTTTTTGTTTTTGTGCAATTTGCATGCGATGTGTCGATGGGAGATGCCAAGAAGTTGCCAAGTGGAAATGCTTGCCAAGCACTTGGAGTGCGGTTTTTCCACGGGATGGAGGGAAATCCATTGACAGTTCAATGGGAAACTCGGAAAAAGTCGGGCAAAACTCGGGGAAACTTCTCCCCCGTTCTCTCTTTCTCTGCTGTCCAGGATAAACATGTTAATTTCGAGAAATGCAAAAATTCTATAATCCGATTTAATGTTTTATTCATTCCGTCTGGCAAGGCGACACACAAACACACACACACAACAAAAACACACATACAGCTGAGCAATTAGAATTTTAAATTTCGTCTGCCTAGACATCGACAGATTGAAGCTTACTTTTTTGTTATATATACCAAGGGCACTGTAAGAAAATATATATGAGTTGTAAAAAGTTTATGAATCGAAAAAAATTAGTTTTGAAATTGTTAACTACTAAATTGAATTTTTCTTTATAAACTCTACAAAGCTTAAATAGTATTTTAATGTAGGATAGATCTTAAAAAAAGGCATCAGAAAACGATTAAGGATACTGGAAAACTTTCCTAAAGCATAAGCAATATTTCATTCTTGAAATATTTCAACAAAATTATATATTTATTTTCTTCCAGTCTAAATATAATTGTATTTATGCAAAAAAGGAGACAAAAAAACAGTGTCCTGTTCTGTGTATGTGTGCCTGTCCTACTGTCAATATATTTTTATAGACATCGATGCCCATTAACCTACTTTGGACGCCATTTTCCTCAGCTTCTTTTCTCTCTCGTTATTTTTCTTGTTCTCTATTTTCGTGAGTGTCCCCGCTCCTTAGCTCCTCAGCTCCTCAGCTCCTCATCCTTGTTAGATATTCAAATTTGTCCGCTGACATGGGTGTGGTGAAACCGAAGGGGGCTCAGCATCTGATTATGCGTTGACACCAATTTGATTTCTGGCTAGAGATTGCTTCGAACTGTGGGGTTTCTTTTTTTTTTTTTTGGCGATAAGAAGAAAGTAGGGTTCATATCTTGAGAGAGATGTCAAACTATTTCACAAGAAAATAAATTACATGCTAAAGATATTTCCTTGAAAATACACTCACTAAGATATTTACTAATATCAAGATTACAAGAAAATATTATGGATATAAAAACAAAAATACAAAAAAAAGGGTTTTGGTATGTTTAGCTATTTATGAAATTCAAATTCAAGTGGAAATTCCCCAAAGAAAAGTGTGTGCTTTGTAGACCTATTTTTAGACGCCTGGTCAAATATTATTTTGTATCCTGTATCTGTTTCCTCGGCTGCTTCCTCATCATTATGCGTAGGAAACTGGTTTCCTTGGATATATATGGGGCTCCTCGTCGGTTTTATTTACTTTTAATTTACTTTTAATTATAAATTCATGCTTTCCTTGGCTGGGATTAAGCTTTAAATGCAAAACGGTAAACAGAGACTCGCCTTCCCTGGACTTTCTCGAAGGACTTTTCGCCTCGACTCATCCTTGCCATTTCCCTCTCGCAGAGTTGGTTTGGGTTGGAGTGGAAATTGTTTGGGGATGCGTCATAAAATTTGTATTTGGGCCATATGATTTATGCCCCTCCAGTTGGCCTGGAACCCCGGATCCCCGGATCCGGATATTTATACAGGCTCATCATTCGCTTCAGTGGGCGTGGGCCACGGCCGCCTCTCAGATCCTCTCGGAATTAATTTCAAGTTTCGCTTTCAGTTCGCTCTGTTGTTTGTGGCTTTTGTTTATTTATAGCAGCGTTTCCTTTGCCGAAGCCCCTTGCCAGTGCCTTTGCCTTTGCCTTTGCCCAACTAATTTAGATGATGGCGGACCCCGTCTTTTCTTGGGGCTTCGAACCATCTGGCCTAAATATTAGTTTGTTAAAAGTCTTGCTTGCTTACATTTTCGTCTTTTTATTTTTGCCCAGTACGAAGTAGCATAAGTTGGGCTTTCGCAGAAACTCATTTAAAGTTGTATTCAGCTGAACGTAATTGATAATAAAACCTAAGACCTTTGTCTCAAGAGAGTTTATGTACTTGGCTTAACTTTAGGATATCTAGTTGAAATTTGGTAGAGTTTCAAGTAAAATTTAAGAAACAAAATTTTTAAATATGCGAAATACTTAAATATAACGGGTTTAAAGTAAAATATTGTCCATTAAACACTTTGCTACAATCCTAAATTCAAATATAATAAAACCTTTTAATTTGTAGTACTAAAAAAGTAAGAAGAACTAATTTTTGTAAGTGAAAATCTTCTTAATTTTTTCTTAGCCTGGAATTAGCTTATATTTGTGTGAATTTCCATTTCTTTGCCGACTTTAAATACTTTTTCCCCGTGTGTTTTTCTTAAATTTGACTTACATCAACAAGCTTTTCCGCATTTTTTCTGGGCTTTTCTTCTTTTTTGCTTTTATTTTTGCGGTTTTTCCATCGGCTTCTTTTGCTTTTTTCCATCTGTTGTTGTTATTTCAGTGCCTTTTGGTTTTCCATCTATCATCATCCCCATTTATACGCGCAAATATTTGCGCTTTACTGCGGATTTTTGTTCCTCTTTTTGGGTTCTTCTTCTTTTGCTTTGTTTTCGCCATTTTCCTCCGCCAATTTTCCTTTCGTCTCCCTTTTGCACTGCTCTTCGTTGCCCTTTGTATGGATTTCCATTCAATGCGAAATGCCGCGCAACGCAACGACCTGAAATGAAAATGTTTAAATGAAAGATTGATTGGATTTTGATGAATTTCAGCTACACACACACACACACTTGCTTTTTATATAGGATGTGTTCTCCAGAGCTCGTTTTGTTGTTGGAAAAAATAAAATATATTTAAAAAAAAAGGCACACAAAAATTACATTCAGATTAAAGTAAAGTAAATCAATCTCATGCCAACGAACCAACACAAAATAAAAAAGAAAATTGGGTTGCGACTGCAAATAGAAAATATATATAGAAAAAAAAAATATATATATCAATATTCAAAGTCGATTTGTGATTCTTTTTTCGCGCGTAAACTCGACAATGTCGCTTTTTGTTGGAAGTTACTTCCTGTCGAAAGCCTCAAATTGGATCCAGTTGTTCGACCAGAAAATATCTGTTCTTAAATCGTAAATCTATATAAAAGAGAGCGCCATATGGGCCAGAATAATGCTGCGTATTTACGATGAATAGAAAAGCGGATTGGGGTTTTTAGTAAATGAATAGATTCACAGATTCACAAATTCTTAGAAAATGTAACAACAGGAAAATTTCAATCGAGAGTTGGGTTCTTTCGGGGTTTTTAAAGACTTTCTTTGTCATTATAATTTTATTTAAATTCGATTTTATATTCAAATTAAATGTATAATCATAATAACCTATAGCTTCTTAGGTTTAACTTTAATAAGAACTTTTGTATTCAGCTTTTAAATGTCTCTCAAAAATTGTATATATTCTTCTCCAATTAAATATTTATAACCCCAACAAATATCATATTTCCCCTTTTCTGAAACAAAAAAAAATATTTACATATATACATATATGTTGGCTGGCAATTCAGGAAGTCAGGAAGGATTAATGGTTTACGGCGGATGTATTTATTGCCTAATGCGTTGCTCTTATATCCGTTCCTGTTCCGTTTTAATATTATTTCTTTTTTTTTTTTTATTGTGACCATCAAGTGGACAATGTCCTGCCAGGACACAAGTATGTGTGTGGTGCCTGGGGCATCATTAGGTTCATATGTCATCCCATAGATGCGAGATGCGAGATGCGCACACGGAACTAATGAATTTTTCATAAATCCCAACCACCGTTTGGCCAACGGTGGTTGATCATTGGCCACGTCAATGATGCCTGGGGTGGCTTTTAATTCGCTTTTTCCACCGTGTTTCCATGTTTCCTTACCCCTCTTTCTTTTTGTTTGGAAAAATTCCCACCCACCAGTCGGTCGGTGTTGGTCTGCGCTTGACACAAAAACCAGATTAAAAGATTATGTTGCAAATTAACTTGAGGGCGGTCACTGGACCCGTGGAGCAGGATAAGGACCAGGACCCAGACTTTTGTTAAAGGGCATCAATTAAATATGGTTGAAAAGGGCTTCAAACATAACAGGGAACTGATATTTATGATAAGGAGTGTAGTTTAGGGGCTATAAATAATTATATCCATGAAATATAAATCATTCATCATGGAATTCCTTAAAGTTATACTCTTTAAAACTAAGTTTATTTAAATTTTGGAGCCGAAAAGTAATTTTATTAATGCCAGAAAATCAAATTCCCTTCTTTCTCATTTCTCATCACCCGCCCACTGATTTGATTATTAGCCAGATGGGCGAGCATATTACTTTTGCTTTATGGCAACGCCCAAAAAAGGACGAGGGATGCTGCTGTGTCCTTGCTTGGTGGTGGCTGCACTTGCAGCTGCAGAGCGTCTATTTCAATTTATGGCATTTCAAATCGCCATCGAGATGTGTACTATATATAAAAATATATTCCCCCGAAAGGAGCCACGTGTTCGCAGGACGATGACCCGCTGCGATTTTCGATTTAGCAATTTCGCTCTCTTTCTTCCTGGGGCAATTTCCGTTATTAGCTCGATTGATTTTATTGCCACACTTCTGGCAAATATTAAAAATCTCTCTCTATATATATCTATATATATATATTTTATTTTTTATTTCTATTTGGTGTGCTGCCCAGCAGGACTTTAAAGGGAAGGTTGGGCCAACTAAATATCTGCCGCTTTTCCCAAGTTTTTCCTTCGTTTCCTTTTTTGAAAAGTGTGTTTGCCTTGGAGCGTCGGCGACATTGCTGCATAATCCTTTGGCAAACACCCTCCGCCTCAGCCTCAGCTTCTGCCTCAACCTCATACCGAGTCTCACCCCGTTTTGCGTTCGTTACCTACGCGAACGGACGCCCTTCGCTGAGCTTGAGCTCAAGCAGCCGTCGTCACTCGACAAACACAATTAATAAGCGCTTGGAAAAATGTTTGCGGCGCTTATCGCGCGACGCTTTTCAGGCCTTTCCTACGTTTCCTTGCCTGGGCCAAACGCAAAACAAGCAAGAAAAGGCAAGGAAAACAGCAGCGGGAAATTGGAAAAGTCGACTGTAGAATGCCCTACGAGCAGAAGAAAATATTAAAGAGGAGTCTGTGGCAAAGAAATGACTCATTACTTTTGTTTCAGTTCGTTTTATCTTTATTTAATATTTAATATTTACTTTTGTAAATTAATATATAGAGAAAGGGTAACTTGTTGGCTTTAACTTTTAAAGAATTCATCAAATTTCTGTTTATTTTCAAACCCAAACCTTTCGATTTCATATTTAATCTCGTAATATTCCCTTTAATCGATTATTTATTCTGTAGCTAAACTGGGAAACCACCAACTCTAATTAAATTCATTCAATTTATTCTCCTAGGGTATAACAACCTCCGCCTGTGTGTGTGTGTGTTGTGCGGGTGTGTGGGCTGTGTAAATAATTAATCTAGAAGTGACAGCAATTAAAGGCGCTTTTCAAACTTGCCAAAACTGTAAATATTTAATAAGGGCCATAAACAGGGCAATGCAAAAGGAGGAGCGGGTGTCTGTCGATTGGCGGGGGAGGGATTCAAGGGGGTGCTTCAGTGGGGTTTAACGGGTGGGGTGGGGTGGGGGTTGGCGCACCCGCCGCCTTTGTCAAACAAAGCGGCGTGCGGCATTTTCTGATAATGACGTCGCGGAAAACCCAACCTTCCCCCATTATTTCCCTTTTTCCCGGTTTCAATTTTTTCTACTGTGTTGCTGGTGCCATCGCAAAATTATCAACTCAGCGGCTACAAAAATGAAATACAGTAAGGCCTCATACGAAGGGAAGCTGTTGGAAATGTTGTATATTAATATATATGAACCAACTTAAATTTATTTAAAATGTATTATTTTTAAATATCTATTTTATATTTTAGGTTATGTCCTACACAAATGAAAAGGACACACTAGCAATTAAATTAGGATTAGGTCATACTGGGGAGCTAAGAACGATCAACTTGCATAGAAAGAAAAGAGTCTCCTTTCGATAAAAGTCCCTCAAAATATAATAGTAAAAAAGTCTTAAATTACCTTAAATCACACCGTAAACATTAGCTATTTAAAATATAAAAATTAATCTCAAATAAACTCATCATATATAGGCCCCACTGTACTCACCAGAAAAAAATTCCCTGGAAGGAACAATAAATGAGGGACAAACCCGTCTCAGCGACCCTTAATAATATTAATTCCGCCGTCATAACAAAAATTTAGCATGGCAAAAAAAAAAAAAATGAAACAAAATCAGAAAAAAAAAATCAAAAGGATGAACCAGGGCGCAGTGGAAAAATTCTTTGATCATTGGCAGGCAGTCGCCTTTGGTCGCTCCTCCCCCACACCCACCCACGCCCCCTCTGTTGCCGCCAATGGCCACGCCCCCGCCGGGACGAATTGCCATTCCCTCGGGGTGTTATTAGTCGCTTCACCGGCACCCAGGGGGCAGCGTGCAGAGGGTTAAGTTCGCCTCGGTTTCGTTTTTATTCAGCAGAATCATCTGCCACGAGAGAGCGCGTAACTGATACGGCGGTTGGTTCGCATTTCCTTTTTTCAAAAAAAAAAAAAGAACTGGGAAAAAATATAAATAAGAGGGGGAACACCCACGCCTCTGTAGACCATGTTGTTGGCATTTTTAGATCATTTACCTTTTGGCTTAGTCGCCGACGAGTTGCAATTTCCAAAAAGAAACAGGAGGAGGAGGAGGAAGATGTTCAAGTGGCAGAAAATCACAAGTTTTCACTATAGGATAAGGTTAAAGGTGGTTAATTAAATAGTTCAAGGATTTTTAATTGTAGAAAATTTTAAATGATTATTTTATTAATAATTAATATTAACATTAAGAGTTTATTATTATTTTTATTATTTAAATATATATATATTTTTACATTTGACCCCATCTCGAAGCACTTGTAACAAATTTTCATTGTAATTTTTCCCTGTTTGTTTCTTTTTTTTTTTTTGGTAATGATTTTACCCCCTACTCTCCTCCTACCCATAATTTTGCGTGCATTGGAGCGTATGAAAATGTGTGCAAAAAAAAAAAAAGGAAAGAGATATAAACATATATATAAAAGAAAAGGCAGAAAATGGAAATAAATCGAGTATAAAAAATTGTTTAAGGGGTTGCATTTTCTGTTTGACGACGGCAAAAATTCTACAGCCGCCCCCGAAGAGGGCCCCCACCCCTCCTGCTGCCTCTTTCTCCGTCCCTGGTTATATATTCCAGATTTCTAAGGATATTTCCCCCTTTTTATTCGCTTGTTGCTCGCTAAAAATTGCTCATACGACGTGTGTGTCAGTGAGTGTATGTGTGTGTTTTCCCCTGTGGGCGTGATTACCTGCACGAGGTCCCTCCTCGATTTCTGCTCCCCCTCTCTATGCACCCTTGAAGCGAAAAGAAAATTTAATAAAAGCGCAAATTAATTTTGCGTTCAACCCTCGTTTTCCTTGGAGCTGCTTCTTCTGCCTTTTTCTACTGTAGTTAGATACAAGTTTTTGTTTTTGTTGTTGTTGCTGTTGTTGTTATTGCTGTTTGTGTTGTGCTCCGTAAAAGTTTTTCCTTTTTCTCTTGCCGGCTTTTCCTTTTATTTATACTTGTTCTTTTTTTTGGCCAAGAGTTTGAGTTTGGCGCTGGCTCTGGCGCTTAATTTATGGTCTCTCGGGCGCTGTCTACAGATTTATGCATAATTTGTAAATGAAAGTCAGAAACTAATTAAATTGATTTGCCCCGCCCACCGCCCCGGAAAACTTTCTTTGTCTACCGCTTGCTGCTGCTCCTTCGTTGCGATTTTCTTTTGTTTTTCATTCTCAGACAGGAATAGCCAAATATTGCTGAGCTGGGAAATTTTTGAAATCTCTCGCGAGAATCATAAAAACTAAATAGGTAAAAGGGGAAAGTTTAAAAAAAAATATAGCAATATTGCAAATACTAGCTTTATAAATAAAACTAAACCATAGTTAATTTATAATTGTTTTTCCTACCCTTTACTTTTAATTACAAACTGTTTCAGGCAACTGCAATTGTGGCTTTATGGTGGCCATTTTCCTCCTCCTGCAAACAGAAGCTAAACAAATTTGATAAATTCCCTGGTCTTTTCCTCTTTTTTTTTAACCCTTTTCCCCCCTTGATTTTGCCATTTTCCACTTTCGTAGTTTTTCCACGAACCGCCCGAAAAACGATCGAGCCTCGAGGCCATTGAACAACAGTTTTGTGCAAAGTTTTCAATGGAAGTGGAACAAAACTATGAATTTAGTTTTTCTGACATTGTTGGGTTAACTCTCCCCGCAATTTCCTCTTCCTCTCTTTTAACCCTTGGCGGCTTTCATCGGATTTCATGTCTCGCACAAAGCGAAAACTAACAAAAACGCCCACCAAAAACGTGATTTTCGCAAAATTTTCACAGTCACACACACACACAGAGCCTCTAGAAGTTGAAGAAGAAAAAGAGATAGATTGGGCTGAAGGTGAGGGGGCGATAGGAAGATAAATCCAAACAAAATTACACGCTGTGTGTGAAACGCTGAAAACGTGCTAGAAAAATGAAGCGCGAAATCAATAATAACACACAATAAAAGGGACAGGCACACCGACTGGCTAGAAGGAGAGGGGGACAGAGGAGGCACAAACTGTGCCAAAAAGAGGCTACGTGCAACATTAACATCTGCCACAGAAAGTGCGGCTGACAGCAAAGAAGAAGAGTGTAGTATAACCCAAATCAGAGCAATTGTCCTGTCACGCATTTAAGAAGGGAAAACTTAGCCCGAAATAATTGCTGTCTATAATTAGTTGTATTAAATAAATTAGGTTTGCTTCGAGCCTCGTAAGACTTTTTTAATAGGCTTAATGAAGAAATTTAATTCAGTTGGAGTTACCTATACTATACAATATAATGAAAATATATAACAAAAGATTTTTTTTATTCCGTTTAAAATAACTGTGTCCGATTTTTTTGAAAAAAACAATTCTATGGTATCTAGGTGTCAGATTTTTATAAGATAATAAAAAATTGCCAAACAATTACATGAACGCAAAATGTAAAAAATTAATTTCTTTTTAATTTTCCACACTGTTGAAAAAATTTAAAAATAAAAATGTTTGTCTAGAACATCGCTAAGGAAATATAAACAAACACAGCAATGCTTTCCGAATTAAAATTTGGTTATTTTTGGCCATAATAAAATTTCAAAACATGGCAAGATCGATTTTACTGATTTTACAGCTGATCACGAATATGTATATAGGGTTAATGGGGTCGAAATTTCGTACCTACGACCCTTTTAAAATATGATTTAAAGTTCGTTGCCCAAGTCTTTTGTTTGTTATTCTGGCTGGGATTACAAATTTACTTAGAAGGTTGCAGAAAAAAAAAACAACTTATAATTTTGCTTTTTTCATACCGTTTTGCTTCAAAACAAAACTATTCATACAATGTTCCAAACGAATTAATAAAATTCGACTAACCAATGCCCCAGTAGGGATCTAATCCTCAAAAAAAATATTTTAGTCAGTAGTGTACTTATTATTTTGACCATTAGTGTATATAAAATTTCAAGAGCCATAAAAACCAGATGTCAGTTGATGAGACACACCAGAAAGTCAGTCCTTCAAATTGAATCCCAAAACGCTGTCCCCAAACTTTATTCTGGACCAACGAAAAAAATAAAAAATAATATATAACGCATATATAGTTTATTTTTGGATTTTACCCCACCGGATTTATGTCCTTTTTTCAGGCAAACTATCGCCAGCTCTCCACTCCACTTGTTTCCCAGCGGACGGAACAGTGCAAAACAGTATTTATTATCACAAAGCGGAATAAACAGAAACAGAATTTAATAAAAGCAAAACTCTTTTGCAGCTGCTGCTGTTGTTGATTGCAAATGAAATGAATATTATTTGATTGAATAACAAGAGAGCGTCGTCCGGGCAAAAAATAATTGCTGGCAATCTTTGTTATGCGTTTGCGTTTGCTTTTAAATCCAAATTAAATTAAACAATCAAGCACACGCGCGGCACCAGCAACAAACTGCAATTTTTGAGTTACAAAATGCGCTGCACTTAAAAGTATGCAACCATTTTTTTAGTGCCTCTTATTTTTTTTTATTTATTTTCGTATTTTTTATATTTTTGTGTTTTTTGCTCCACTCCATATTGCGTGTGCACAACTTTCGTCGAGTGTCAGTGTGGTCGGTCAACGGCAATAATAATGGCAACAATATACATATATATATATATATATATACACACACACACACATGCTGTGAGGCACTGTGAAAATGCTGCGAAAAGTGGGGAATATGGGTGGAAAGAGGAGCGGTGGGCGGTGGGGGGACACACGAACGCAAAACTGCTGCCAAATGTATGCACAGGAAGCATTTGTAACGCGAGGAAGTTCCTCTCTTTCCAGTTTTCCCTTCACCCCATTTTCCCCCTGCTGTTTTCAGCAAAACTTTCCCCCAGCTTTGCTTCCGCTGCTCTGTCGCCTGCTGGTCAAGCGCGCACCTCCATTCGTATTTAGGGTCACGAATGGAGGGTTACTCCTTGAAATTGGCTTTAGTTTTGATAACGTAAATTAAAAGTAAGTCAATATTAGTTGTTATGATGTTTGATTTATTTCTATCATTTCTATAAATTTTATTAAAACTCACAGAAAGAACCCGAAAATTTTTATAATATAAGGCAAAGCTTTCTTTCCATAAGAAAACGATCAAAATCAAACCTTAGGAATTTTTAAACTGTTTAGAAAAACCAAACAAACAATTACAAAGAACCGACTTCAAAATCGAAATAAATATAATTTTTATAGAATCGAAAAAATACAACCTTTTCCCTAGCAAAATCCCCGTATTTGTTGTACTGAGTATCAAACTTAGAACCAAAACAAAACATTGCGTTTTATTTTTTCAGTTTGTTGTTCTGAGTGTTTAAGTGAAATGGGCAGGAGGAAGGCGGGGCAGGAGAAGCATGGGGGGTGAGCCGCCGCTTGGCAGACTGTTTATGGTTTTTGGCTACAACTTAATTTAAATTGTTTAATTCTATTATTGTTGCTAATAAATCACAGGCACAGCTTGCGTTGCTCGCTGGCTGGCTTAGCATTTGCTAAGCTGCCCCACCACATACACACACACACACACACACACATAGACACATTTGTCTTGTGCCTGCTGCTGCTGCTGCTGGTGTTTTTGTTGCAAGCGGCTTTCGCACTCATTTGGCCCCCACATTCTCCTCTTTCCCTTGCTCTGCCCCCCAGGGTGCCATTCATTGTTTCTGCCTCGGCATCGGCACACTCGTGTTGTCCCTTTTCCGCCATAAATTACACTGATCTAAGCAACTTTTGTTGCTAAAAACTGGTGAATTTTTAGTTTGATTTTTTTGGGGATTGTTAAGGACTTTGTTTTTTTTTTTCTAATTTTGATTGAAAGAAAAGCTCTAAAAAACTGAAACAAACCTTAAGTTCTTTAAAAATTAATCAGGAAATTGTTTGAAGCCAGATTTTCCAATAGAATATGTAACTGTTTTACGTGGGAAAATCCTACAAATATCTCAAAAAGTACCCTCTGAGGAGTAATTTATATAAATTTCTGTAAAGTTTAGTCCAAGCTTTGATAATCCCATAAAAACAACAGAAAAAATATAAAAAAAAACGCAAAAAATGCAGGAAGCTAAAAATTTCAATGGTCGCAAAAGGAAACGTATACATATATAAAAAAAATGGAAAGCAAAATATATAACAAAAAATCGGGAAAAAAAGTGAAGCCCGCACACACAACAACCGCATGTCAAATGCAGGCCAGATGAGAAGCGGAGAATGGGGGCTATTTTGGGGCGTGGCACACGCTTGACCAAGGCAGCCGCCGACCGCTTGACATGGCCATAAATAACAAAGCCAAAATGGCGCCCAAAGAGGGGAGCCGCAGAGCTAAAAACGAAAAACCAAATAAAAAAAAACACCAAAATATACCCAAAAACCAAAACCAAAATCCTAAACCCAATACACCCAAGCGGAGATCCAAATAGAGAGCCAAATGTGATATGTCAAATGCACGCAATGGCGGCTGACGATGAGCTTGGGACAATGGCAATGACGTTGGGTCCAGGGACCCAGACCCAGACCCAGACCCGGAATAAAAATAAGCCAAAGCAGATAAGGTCCTCGAAATGGGGTTAAAATGCCGCGTGGATCATGGACTCTACGCGGTGGGAATTTCGAAATTAAAGGGGTTTTCCACTTGGCTAGAAATAAATCTATTTTAAGAATCTATAATGCAATCTATGCAAGGGTATATAAAATTCGGCGAACCGAAATTAGCTTCTTTTTTAAAAATATTGTGAAATAAAACAGCTTGATCAAAAAAGGTCTTTAGACTTGATTTTAGTGGCTCTTATTCAGCATAGAAAACAAAATATTTGTAAGCTTATTAATTTAAATATAAAATAGCAAGTTTTATATTCGGCTATTCTTTTTAATTTTTAAAGTTCGTAAAACAATTTAGTACGAAAATTCCTAAAGAAATATTATATATATAGATAAAAAGAAAGATACACAATTAGGTAATCAATTAAATCTCTAGAGATTTAAAATTCAAACGTTTTAAACATTTCCCCTCACACTTAAAGTTTAATATTAAAAAAAAAAAAACTGTGCCAACTCGTAAATGCCTTTAGCATTCTGGTCTTCGGGTTAACAAAAATGTTTTTGAGGCAGCAAAAAAGTTGTAATTTCTGTTGCACACTTGCGGGTGGCGCCTGAAAATGGCATCCACACACACACTTGCAACAGAGAAGAAAAAATGCAACAATGGCCGGGACAGGGGCAGTTATCGAGAAATGGCAGCAGCGACTGCATTTCCGCTTAATGTTGAGCGATAATAAAACACAAACAGCAACAAAATGAAACCTTTCTTTCTCTTCGCTTTTTTTTATTTGTCGCCACACAATGGCCACACACACTGCTGCATTGATTTATGTTTTTTAATTTAAAATTTCCGCATCACTTAACCGTTAAAAATAATAATAACAATAACAGCAGCAGCGGCGGCAGCAACAACAATAAGCCTTTGTCCACGAGGATGAGATTTAAATATTGCAACTGCACCGAAAGGAGCGACTCGGATGGGAGCGGAGGCCAATGTAGAGCGAAAACTTTTGCACATGTTTTAATTTCCGCATTACAAGCGAGCTAAGTGCACAGGAAGAAATGCTGGAGGATGAACTTCCCTTTTTTTCTGAAGAGTTTTTGACGTCAATAACTGGATTTTATAATTGAAAATATGGAATATGTGCGGGAAATAATTTTTTAATTTCATGATTTCAAGTTTTGAGAGGAAAAAGAAATTAAAAGAAATTTTGGCATTCGATTTAAAATACTGAAAAAAATGGAAAGCGAGTTAAATCCACATAGAGACACTTTTGAAGATTTTGTTAAATCCCAATGAAAATGTTTTAAAGAAAATCCCTTTGATTTGAATCTTGAAAACATTGAATATATACCGGAAATAATTATTAGTAATTGTCTTTGCCTCAAATTATGAATTTTCATGTCCATATGTTTATTTTTTCAAAATAAACCTTGAAAATACATAAAATCTATGTTTATTATTATTATTGTTAATATTAGGACACCATAAATAATAAGTTTACAGTTTTAAGAGAGATTATTTAACAAAAGATACGTTGATATACATATAAGAAGATTATTTGAAAGATCTTTCAAAGGCAAAGTCTTGATGAAACTTAAAAAATGAGCAATCAAAACACAATCCAAATTAAATAAATAAATTATCCAAATAATCTTACCTCAACAGAAACTAAAGATATATGTTTTTAGTGAACGTAAAAAAAAATTCATTTATTTTAAAAATATTTCTTACCACTGACTGACCCTCGTTTAATTTTCACCTCTTGCAGATTGGGCGGCCACCCACAGCAGATGCCGCAGAGTATGTCAACTGGCAGCAACACAATCGGCCATGGAGGCATCGATCGCGGCGGCGTTGGACTGCCAATGGGCGCGGGAACAATGCCCGGCGGCGTTGGAGGTGGCGGCGGCGGCCAGGTGGGCGTAGGTGGTCCACAGGTGGGTCCACCCGGGAGCGGTAATGGAGGCAACTGCCAGATAAGCGGCTCCCAGCCGCTGGTCATGCCCGGATTCCCGTTGCGTAATTCCCACTCAGCGCATGCACCGCATTATTCGCCATATTCGCCATCCAGGTAAGCGATATAGCCATATATATAAGGTCCTCTTAGTACCAGTTAAAAGGTGCCTCTGCAACACCCATTGACACCCTGAATCCTTGCTGCACCTGGCCCGGGGTCACAGTGAGCACTCCTACGAGTGAATGAGCGTTAAATTGAGTGTTCAGTGTTAAGAGGGGTTCAGTGGGGGGATACGACTTCCAGTCAACTGATTTTGCTGAATCGCAGGTGCGGGAATTCACAAATATATACATATATCCCTCAAATAGGTAGAATATCTGTGAGCTGGTTTTGGTTTATAATTTGCATATAAATGTTATTAAAATATTATAAATAAGAAGAACTGTAAGGTAACACTTTTCATAGATACTTGCGCTCCTTAAGTGTTTCAAGATTTAATTTCTAAATTTTAATTAGCCTTTTTCTTTATTTTTAATTGCAACTGAAGCCCCCTTTGACTTATATGTATATTTCTTAGAGTAACCCTTAGCCTTAAAGGCTTGCCTTAGTTAGTAAGTCAAACGGCTGCCTGAACTTTTCCCCTGTTAAGCAGAGCTCCCTAGTTAGTGTCTAACTCCTTAAAGAATTTTCCTCAAGGGGATTTTCCCACTCGCTGCTCCACACTCCACACTCCTCCCTTCTGCATTCGCTTTGCGCCCCCTCAGAGTTGAATCACCTTTGAAGGCTTGACTCGGACACTTTCGAGTCTAACCCAATTCTGGCCAAGTTTCGAAAGTTGCCAACTCAAGAATTGTTAATTCTCTTTAAGCTGCGACCACGCCTTGTCCTGTGCTCCCTTTCTCAGGACCGCATTTTCCGCTTTTCCCCTTACGTTCCCTTACGTTCTCAGTTCTGAGTTTTGTAACTCCCTCCGTCAGCGTTTCGTTCAACTTTTACGCAATTAGAGGCGACCACGCCGAAAGACTTGACAGCTCTGCCTGCGGCGGCTTAGACTTGTTGGCTGTATGTGTGATTAACACCCTTTTTTCGGTGAGGGGTGAGGGGGTCATGGTTTGGGGTTGGAAAAGTGGTGAGAGTCTGGGTATCGCTGGAAAAGCGGGGGGAGCAACACTGGTCTTTGTCCTCAGACTTGTGCATCATTTTGCATGCGTTGCCTTTTCGGTTGGGGAGCTTTATTAAAAAAGTTGCCAGCTGTTGCCAGCAGTTGACAAACTCATTGGCGTACTAACTCTGCACTGCTCGCAGTTTTCTCTTTTATTTTTGGAGCCTTTGGGCACTCGGAAAACATATTAATGTTTAAATAAAAACTAAACAAATTAGTTTTGAATTTTCTTGAATTTTTAGTGATGCCGCGATACGATACGATATTGCCTTAGGTAAAGGAGATGTTCAATCCAATCGATATCGTATCGTATCGGGAAGACGACTCTTTTATTTTCAATCAATAGAAGTAATATTCTATACCTAAAGTAGTTCCCTGGACTTCGAGTTGGGTTTTTAGCCTTTTTCCCCTGTGTTCTCTCTTGCTTTTCCCTGCTCCATGTGTGTGTGCGTGTGTGTTTGTTTGGTTGGCTGGTTTCTGTGGTCCTTGTGATATGTCAAGCGTCTAAAGCCGCAGGACATGGCGGAGGACACGGGTACAGGGACAGGCACATGGACATGGAGATAGTGATAGAGGCGAGTGGCTTTATCTATCCCTGTCTTGCGGTCGCTCCGCCCCCCTTTGTTAATTACAAATGCATTGCTCAGTTTGCTTAACGCTCCTCCACCACCCTCCGCCACCCTCTATATATATATGTGTAGACTATATATTTATTCTATATTTTTCTTCTTGTGTATCTTTTGCAGGTTTCACATAGATAAACGCTGTCAGCACCGATGTTCCTGGAAATGCTTGAGCATCGCCTTAATATTCGTATCCGTCGTCCTAACCGCCATGGTGGCATACTTTGCAGGTAAGCGAACTGGCCAGCAAGGCTTTCATACATACATATATGCACTATATATATACATATACGGTTAATGAAAAATACACAAAACACACGCGCTCTCCACGTACCTGGGCAAATGTTCGCTCAGTGTACATAAGTGCAAACTACAAACAAGCGATAGCAAGGCAAATACATCAAAGTGTTTGCTTTACATTAGCGTTAAATGGTGTTAACTTACACACACACACACACACACACACTCTTCAAGAAAGCCAGCATTGGATGGAGCATTGCCCTAGGCAAACATATGCCATATACACTCGTCATATGTATAAGTTTATATACTATATATACATCGCATATTCCTGGGCCGACTCAAAATGCTAATTGATAAATGTGCCAACTGATGGTCGGGTTTCAGCACAATTGACAAGCAATTAGAAACCGCAGCAAGCGCTACGTATCCGAGGTGCAAGTTCGTGGTTTGTCGCACATCACAACCATGATGAGGGGGGTGAGGCAGGGCTTTAAGGGGGTGTGGCTGTGGGTAAATACCTATAAATCATGTAGAAAAACATAATTTATTAGATTTTTTTTATTATAAAAGTACACTAATAACAATGGTAATCCCTCTCTTTCAAAATATCAAGTATACGCATCATATTTTTATTGCCTACTTATGAGGGCAAAATTAGGCAAAGGAACTTGAGCAATATTACGTAAAGACAAGTTTAATTTAGGTTTTTATTTATCTTTTTATTCCTAATATTTACTGACCATTTAAATGACTTTTAGTTATTATTATAGATGAACATAAATTCCAATTGGTTTATCATTTATTTAAATAACAACTTTAATTATTATTGTTGACCATTTAACGGATATAGAAAAAGTCCTTGTGCCTTTTTTTTGCCTAAAAGATCTCACCTGGATTGATAACAGATAGGAAAATGGCTTTTTAATGTCGTTCTGTTTTTGCAAAAAGTTGCACTTGCCACATCCCCAGGATGATGATGATGATGCTGCTTCCTTTACTGCTCCCAACAGCCATTTCCCATTTTCCACCCCTCCTATTCAGTTGGTTGGTTTTTCCTGCTGTTTTTTGTTTACAACTTGATAATTAAACACGTTTTGTGCTGCTGCTGCAGCCTTCCAAATTATATTTACAGGTCAATTTAATTCTTTTTGCCCATTTCTCTTTTCTGCTCTGGCGAACCCCTGGCTTTCCCCCTCCCTCGCTCTGCCATTGCTGGCCGTGTCTGTTGTTGTTGTTGTTGTTTTTCTGTTCTCTGGCAAAAACTTTGCACATTAAAATATGTAAATTTTAATTTGAAACAAAAGGGTTGACGGTTGGCAGTGAGGCATCCCCTCGCCAGCCGTTGACGGCAATGGCGACGATGACGACGCCGCCTCTGCCACCTTTCCTACAGGTCCTCCCTGTTGTCCTTCTCGCCCCCTTCGCCTTGTGACAGCTACCTTTCCCTTCCCGTTTACTGGGAAATTTTCCTGCGGTGGCCTCCAGTGCCCTGGCATTTTATCTAGTGAAACATTGGCACAACTTTTTGGACACTTTTAGCGTCTGTGCGTCGACATCTGGGCTGCCAGAGGTTACCCTTTTTCCCCGCATTTTCCGACACGGGCTTTCCTGGCGTTTTCTTTTCTTTTTTTCTCTCTGTCTCTTTCTTTTGATAAATCTTACGCGAAGGCATTCAAATTTATGTGGCAGAAATTCTCTTCTAGTTACAAACAAAAAAAAAACAAGCGGTTTTGTGAGTGATTTGCGTTCAGGTAAACAAGTTTTCTTTTCCGGAAAACGTGTAAGAATTGTTTATTTATTATTTAAATGTTTGGATTTAAAGAAGACAGTTCTTTGATTTGCATTTTAGGAGTAATAAGGCTGATTAAATAATTAAATTATGGATTGTGTAAAGTTGTATGGAATAAAATATTAAATAAATTTTATAATTTTATAATAAATTATGAAAATAATTAGCTTTGTTTTGGTTAAAATATGGAATATATGTATATTCCTGGCTCCAACTGACAGCTTTTGGCGCTTTATCATTCATCCCCCCGACTTGTTTGTTTTGGGCCAAAACCATTTAGAATTCAAGCCACTCATCTTACCCTCTCTCTCGAACGGCGCGGCGTTTTCCCGCACTTTCTCCTTGCTTTTCCCGCGCACCGCCTTTTTCACTTTCTCCCTGCGTTTAATTTATTATCTACGGCAAAGATGCGGCAGCAGCTGCTCGAGAGTCGGAGGCACTGATTTACAGTTGGCTAAAAGCTGCGGCTTGTTTTCGGAGGGGGGGAGGGGGTGGCCTTGCGTGGGTTGAGATCTTTTAGGGAGACGGCAAGGTTGTTGATGATGGGGCTGCGGCGGTGTCACACAGCATTGCAAGTGAACGAAAACAAATTTACAACACAGCCACGGGTAAAATATATATATATATAAATACAGATTTACATACACATATATATCGGGTATGTATGTCTATGTGAGAGGCGCCCCGCAGTCTTAATTCCGCCCATTCCCATGCCTTTTTGTTTTTGGCACAAAATGAATTTAAGTTGAAAAGTTGTGAACATTTTGTGGCAGGAGCAGCAGCAGGGATGGCATTTTTCGGCTGCTGCGTGTGGATTTCACTGATTTAATTGTTGGCAGAGCCAGCAGCCAGCAGCACATGCTGGAAATTTATCTTTTTAAAATAATGTATTAATTTTTGTGGCGCCCCTCGCGCTCAGCTTCAGTCTGTGGAAAACTTGAACCCCATTCTAACCGCCATAAACTCATTTGTGTAAAAAGCTTTTGTCTGTGTGTGTGTGTGTGTGGTAAATGAATTTACGCTTCGCCTCTGTCTTTTCACGCTTATTTGGGGGTCGTTTTATGGTTGAATAGTTTCTCGTGTGTGGGCGCAAGACACACACACAGACTCAGCTAACAGGTGAACCAGAAATGAGTTTATATTCTTTTTTCAAGCCAGAGAAATGGTTGTTCTCCTTCCCTTCTGGCACAATAATTTTCTATTAATTAAGCGAGAGATGTAGAGAGAGAGTCTGGATTTTGGCCATAAAATTGGCAAACACTTGCGGGTGTCCCAGCTGTTTTTTTGGGTGATTTAAAAATGTATAACCATGTGCTGAAATACAGATATGTGTATATATATACAAATATATATCCCAGTGAGTGCGTGGCCCATTGTCAGTTAATTAACAGACTGACAGGCAGCCTGTTTTGCTGATTTTGCCTTCGCTTCTGTGTTTGTTGTTTGCCTTGTCAGCCCCTCACGAGTTGTTCTCTTTAATTTGATTTGCATATGGCAAATGGCCACGCCCCCTTTTGAGGCCAAGACAAACAATCGTCCCAATTGATGATAATGATGATGATGATGATTGGAGATAGGCGGAGGCGTAAATAAACACAAAGAGCTGTGAAAATAAAGTGTACATATGGAAAAGAATTTTTCCAAAGGGAAATGAAAGCTTTAAGGAGTTGAAGTCAATCAAATCAATCAAGTCAATTATTAAATATATAATTTATAATCATAAAGGAATTTTAAAAAATATTTTCAATACTTGAAAGTAAGAAAACTGCGGTGCTTAAGCTGTTAAAATCAATAACAATTTTCTATTGCCTACTTATGAGGGCAGCGTGAACTAAAGACTTTAAAAGATAGAAAATACGGGCAAACGGTAAGAAATAATTCAGGCAATTAATTTTATTTGTATATACTGTTAAAAATTTAAAAGAATACTAAAACATATATTTTGAACTTAAAAATAAAGAACAAAAACTAGAAAATTTCGGGTTAAAAAATATCAAGTATACGTATGCAATTTTTCATTGCCTGCTTATAGGGGCAGAGTGAATAATGAACTTTAAAGGTACAGAATAATGCAGAAAATGAAACCAAAGTGTATAAATAGTTCTACAATTTATTAGAAAATATTTTAAAATATGTAAGCAAAAAACTATACAGTCTCGCTTTTAAATTAAATCAAATAAACGTAAGCAATTTGGGGCAAAGTGAAAGATGAACTTGAAAGACTATAAAATAAATAAATCTTATTAGTTACTGGAATTTGCTTTAAGCCACATTTAGTATCCGAAAGTAAGAGTAAAAAAAACTTTTCTGAATCAGACAACTAGACAGCTTAAAGTGCTATATGCAATGTGGACTTTTGTGCATAAATTGCTTATAGCAGATGCAGGACATATAGCACTGCGATCTCTGCATGCAGCTGTCATATCTGTCCCGATAATCGGCCGCAATGTCAGCAGTGTGCAAAAGGAGAGACAAGTGCAACCGCAGCAGCAGCAGCAACCGCCCATAAAGTTGCATAAATGTTTGCCCAGCGATTTACAAATGTGCCACTTTCTATCACAACAAAAGCGGAACAAGAGAAAGAGTGAGAGAGGAAATGAGAGAGACAGAGACACACAGACAGCAGTTAATATGCTTGACTGGCAGCTGGCTCTTTCAGGATGCGCATTGCAGTAGTTATCGGAAATAGGTTAATCGATTTTTAAGCGGATAACTATCGGAAACTCATTCGATATGCACTGTTTCACAGCCAGCTGGAGGCCAGTTGGACTTTGGCTACCTCTACAGGGGTTACACTAAGGGAAAAATATATATAGAAATAGATTTGAACAAATAGTTCAAGCCTAGGAAATTAATTTTTATAAATTGCTATAAATATAGTTTGTTATAAATTCCAAAACTTTATTCAATTTGTTATTTGTTCATTTTTCCATTCTTTTTTGTATTTAAACAATTTTTTTTTTGGATTTCCAGTGCCTTTGGCCAGTGCCAAATGGCCAAGTGCGTTCGTGCATCCATCTGTGTTAAAACTTCATAGCCATAGCCCCCTGATAAGCCCCCTCTCAAACCCCCCGCTGCCGCCCCTGTGTGGTTGCATGCCTTACTGCCCTGCTGCTTTTGTTGCCTTTACTATTTTACTATGACCCCATGGGGATAATTCCGTGCTGTCCTGCGTTCTGCTGCCCATCTGAGTTTTCCGCTACACCCAAGCCACCCAGCCACCCAGCCACCCAGCCGACCCCAAACCAACCGCCCGCCATGCACCCCCCTTGAACATCTTATCGGCGTTGTCATTTACAGCAGCTGGCCTTGTAGTTTATGCGATTTTATTTTCATTTCACTTTGCGTTGCGGTTTGCTGGAAATTTAATTTGTTGCTGCCTTTGGCTCTCTCTCTGTGTTGCGGTTTTTCTCACCACCCACGGGCCACGCCCCCCATTTTCTTCTCTCCAAGCTGAGCTCTGAGCTTAAATTAGATGCACTGTGCGTGGGAGTTTCCCGAAAATTGCAATGTATCTGGGTCTATATATCTATGTATATATATAT
Organism: Drosophila mayri; assembly: GCA_008042485.1. Lineage (NCBI taxonomy): Eukaryota > Metazoa > Arthropoda > Insecta > Diptera > Drosophilidae > Drosophila > Drosophila mayri. The sequence continues at coordinate 381,186 of VNJN01008713.1, forward strand.
ATGCATTTATAGGATATTCAGTCGTGTTCTTAGATGACCATAAGCCGATTATGGGCAGCAGTTATTACGGCAACAGGAGGGGGCAACCCGTCTTGGTTGCTCGAAAGGTAACTAAGTAAGTAACTAACTAACCCCAGGTTGCACTTAAGTAGCACAGGGTTAATTACACAGCAGCGATTGCAATTGAGAAGGAGTTCTAGGGTGCTGGGTAGAGAGTCCTGTTCGAAGGCATTGTTATTTACAGGCAGTTGAAGATAAATTTAAAGGGATTTTTAGTTGGGTTTTCAAAGGAAATATCAGTGATAAATAAATATAACAAAATTTAATTTATCCTAAGAAAAATCCCAAGAATTGTAAGAAATATTTCCTTTCTCACATTAATTCTTACCCAAACATACCTTGAATATTATTTTCCCTTACGAGCAGCTCACATTGCCATCCATTTCGTTTCGGTAATTGACTTTCTTCCTGGCTATTTTTCAATTTCTCCAATGGCAAAACGTCAAAACCGCAATGTGTCCTGTCAAATGCACAACAAACAGCACAACATTGCGCCGCCTGATATCAGAGGCTTCACTGTACCGAGGCGAGCTGCCAATTAGTGAATGGAATTGTTCATTTTTCTGCGGTTTCCTTCTCTGTGTGCCTAGCCTAGCTAGCGAATTATGCAAAGCACTCGGAAATTGTCCTGCTCGCATTTTGTGTTTCCTTTTCCCTCATTGGTTTCCCCCCTATTTCGTTGTTTTTGTTGTTGTATTTTTGGGTAAATGGTTGATGTAAATGGTAGATGAAAAATGGTAAATGGGGGGAGGGGCCGGGCCAATCATCCGGAAATGCGAACGTCACGCACAACCGCAACAAAGAAAGTCAATTAGCAATGGACGAGAATTGAGGCGAAAATTCCGAGCTGAAGAATGTGTGTGTGGCTCCTCCACAAAAACATGAGAAATTTGAGGACAACACACACCAAAACACTGTCGGTTTCAATTATTGCGTAGGCATTAAAATCATTTAAAATAATGAAGCAGACGAAGGCAGTGTAATTTTAGAGATGGAATCAATTTTTCGCTTCAAAAAAAAAAAAAGAAAAAAAAGAGGGACTCTTAATAAAAAGTCTAGAAATAGTTGATAAAATCCAAATCGATTTATTACTAAAAAAATTATTTTACAATAATATCCAAGATAATAAAACTAATACTAGCTTCTGCCATAGCCTCTCTACGTGTGCATTTTGCGCATCTTTTAAAACCAAAAATTTTAGCAAATAAAATGAGCGTTTTTTTGTGGAAAATCCTGCACAGAAGGCCAGAAAACATATTGAAAGACATTTCAATTTAAATTACACAAAACAAAACAAAACGAAACGAAGCGCACACACTCACACACGAAAAGGACATTTGTCACTGGCAGCCGTAATGGCCGGAGGGCGTGGCGCCGCCTTTCTATCGTCTCACCCTGGGAAAGGTGTGCGCATGTCGTTTAAATAAATTATTTTCCTCAAGGAAGTGCAATTAAGAAAATGTTTCATAAATTTTCCTGCCTCTGCCATGCCCTGACCCTGACACTGGACTCTCCGACTCTTGGACTCTTGGACTCTTTGACTCTCGGACATGGCCCTAGTTTTCGGTGATGGCCCCTAGTTTTCTAGACCGGCTGGAGCAATTAGGCAAAAGTGTGGCTAGGGCCAGGGCCAAGACCTGATGATGTGTCTCATTAGTCGAGAACTCTTTTATTCATGGCTCAGAGCGGGGTGAGCTTCTAAAGTTATTGCCCACTTCGCAGGAGGCGGAAATAATTAATCGAACACATCCGTTGCACACCCTTTGAGCCATCAGCAAAGCCAGCAACTGGAGCAGAACTCGAGTGGGTATAAAAATAAAGCCAAAGGAGTGCTGCCTCCTGTATGGGGGGAAAATGGGAAAAAGCTATACAACAAAAAAGAAAGTTGGGGGGGTAGAAATCGAGGGAAATCGAGGAAAATCGAGGGCGGCATATGTCACACTAATGATGTGCAGATGCACGGCGATAAACTGTATTAACTTTGTTGTATGTATTAGGATTTTAGTTTAGGTTTTAATGATTTTTAAAGGAAAAATATAAGGATATATGAATTACACGGGGTTTTACATGTTAATATTCATTAATTGCAATGTTTTATACAAATTTGTCAAATATTTAATCTAAAAATTATAATAATACCTTCGAGTATCCTCTGAGAAAGCCTTATATAATATTTATTTCTCCCGAAAAAGAAGTCTTCACAACTTTAGCTGGGCTTCTTTGCCTTTGCTAGTCTCATAAAAAAAGCGAACTAAATAACCATTAGCGAGAGTAAACATGGGGGTGATAATGGATGGATCTATATATATTTTGAGGGGGAAACCAAATTGTAATCAAATTTAATTGGTGCACAAGAAACCAGAATGAGGGGGGAGGCAGGAGGAAACCCGAAACCAAACCCCAAAAGAAGGGCAGGAAATTTCCCATTGTTTGTTATTATGAAGCAGGAGAAGGAGGCCGCCGCCGCCGATTGCAGGACACTCGAATGAAAAGCTTGTTAACTTAATAGAACCAAACGGGGCCGAGGAGAGCTCTTAATTTATTAATGATACTCCGCCGTATTCCTTCAACTGAACCCCTCCCAAAGGGGATCCTTATTTCCCCTTGAATTGGTATACATGTCAACGAAATGTTTTGTGTCCTGTTCCTGGAATTGGTATTTATTTGCACTGTATGTATGCTCTATATATAGCTGCCATATCGAATATGTCCCATTAGCATAATTTCGATCGATATACGCTTAATGGTTAATTGCTCGCTAGGGTTTTTTTGTGAGATGATTTAAGCCACTCGATGATGGGTGTGCGGGTTGCTGGTGATTGATGACGCGATTGAAACTGTCAGAAGCATCACAACCAAAAAAGTGTCTAAAGAGTCTCTAGTTTAGGGGTATAATTTTTATTTTCAAAATTGATTTATTCTTAAACTCTTAATATTAATAATTTATATAAAATATATTAAGCTTGTTGGTAAAAAAAAATAAATTACCACAAAGAAAATCTCCATAAAGAACTTGCCATCTTAATCCAGCTTTTCAGTTTCAGTCCTTCAATCATTTGACTCACTTTTTTTTGCATGTCCTGCTGGCCGCCAGGCAGGACCAGGACCTGGACCTGCTGGCGCCGCATTCCCACTGCCAAATGGCCATAAATTGCTGGCCATAGTTATCGATAAACGATAGCCAGGACCTGCCTCCATTTTGCCCAAGCAAAATGCAAACGTGTTAACAACGGCCACTTTCTCAGTGTGCGTGTGTCTGTCTGTGTCCTGGTGTGGGGTAGTTTTTGATTTATACTCGTGTGCATATTAATATGGCGTTAAAATATGATGCCAAAATTTATGTGTGAAAAACAGGGCGGTGCAGCAGCTGAAGCCACCAACTACAGCACCACAGAAGACATTATTGCGATTCTCTTGGCCCGAATGGCAGCATGAGGACCAAATTTATGACCATCTCTCTCTACGCTCTCCCTCTCGCATGCTCTCTCCCTGTCCTTGTCGATTTATGGGCGCACATTTGGCCAAAGCCGAATCGAAAATCCAGCCAAGACGAACGCAAGCCAGCAGCTATATGCTGTTTCATCGGAACAGGCATAATTCAGACCTTAAATTGAACTTTTTGGCTCAAGAAATATTCAATATTTATAAATTTCATGAAACGCAAATAAATTTTAAATTCAAATTCTCACTATGACATAAACTGATAAGTATTTCCCATAAATATATGCTGGTAATAATAGCTGTCGATAAATTGAGAGAAATTAAATTTCAGTCGTATAAATATGAAAACAGATCTTCTTCAAATAAATGATTAAATTTATGTATTTGTATTTTGGCAAATGTTGGAAAATGCTTTTAAAGAAAAACATAAGCTATTCATATTTATTTTTGTATATCAATAAATAACCCACCAAATTCATTGCTAGAATTATTTCTAACCTCTTGTTTTTTGTACCTCTTTCTTAATCCTTTTGCAGCAGTCAACTCGATGAAGCCGAACATGGACAGCACCAACTGCATCCTTGTGCAGGATGTCAAGTCGCAACCCCACGACCTGCGCGGCGGCCTGGCCAAGGGTAACGAGAAGGGCGTGGCCACCGCCTATCCCACAGAGGAATCGATCCAGACCAGCACCTCGGACCACAATCACAACCACCAGAACGGCCTAAATGCGGCGGCGGGCGGTGGAGTTGGCGGCGTCGGTGGCAATGCGGGCATTCAGCAGCAGCTGCTGCTCCAGCAACAACAGCCGCACTCGATTAACCAGCCGCTGACACCGCTGGATGCCACCAACACCCAGCTGCAGGATCACCAGCAACTCACCTACGGCGGCGGCATAGCCGGCTCGAACGGTGGCCTGAATGGCGGACTGGGCGGCCAATTGCTGCAGCCGAACGGAGGCTTAGCTGGCCACCATCACCATCAGGCACTGCAGCCGCAGCTTGGCGGCGTGGTCGAGCTGAAGGAGTTCAACGAGGCCTACCACGCCACCATACCCGCCTATCAGTTCTGGACATTGGAATTCCGCAACAAGCATCCGGCCTTCATCAGATTCAACTTCACCCTGCCCTGGGGCGCTCACTTTGCGGTCTATTCGCGCCGGAATGTGGCGCCCTCAGTGACGCAGCACGACTTCGTGGAGTTCATCAAGGGCGGACGACTCGATAGCCATCTGCGACATCGGCGCAGCTCCAACGGATCCATTAACTCCATTGCTGCCGGCCAACAGGATGTGGAGCTGTATCGAGAGGAGGAGCGGGACAGGAGTCGTCTCCTGGAGGAACACGATCGGGAGGACTCCGAGCAGGACGACAGCCACAGCTTCGAGTCGAGTGAGGCGTACGATGTGGAGACACCGCTGGACACGGCCAAGCAGCATCTGCAGAGGATTGGCAAGCCGCAGGGTAGCCATTGGCTCAACAAAAGATCCGCCGGCGATGCCGGTCTGCCCGCTCTCGATGTCGACGCTATGACGGTGAATGTCTCCCTTCTGCAATATCTGGACACGGGTCTATGGTTCATATCGGTCTACAACGATGAGTTGGTGGCCCATTCGGTGTCCCTGCTGGCCGAGGAGGCCGAGGGCGTCAGCACCACCTGTCCGAATGATTGTTCCGGCCGGGGCAGCTGCTACCTGGGCAAGTGTGACTGCATCGATGGCTACCAGGGCGTGGACTGTTCAAAGAGTAAGTGTTGGCCATTTTAGGGGATTTTTTTTTTTTTTTTATAGTATTTTTCCACCCACAATTCACTGTGCCTCAACATCTTTCCCTTTAATTTTCATTATTTTCCCACTGACTGACCCCAAGCATGCCGGGTTTTTCTTGTTCTCGTTTTTGTTAAGCTCTTTCACTCATTTTTCACCATTTTCCATTTTTGCAGGCGTCTGTCCCGTCCTGTGCTCGGCCCATGGACACTATGGCGGCGGCGTTTGCCACTGTGAGGAGGGCTGGAAGGGCGCTGAGTGCGACATTCCGGTGGGCGAGTGCGAGGTGCCCAATTGCTCCAGCCATGGACGCTGCATCGAGGGCGAGTGCCACTGCGAGCGCGGCTGGAAAGGACCCTACTGCGATCAACGTAAGTGTGAAGGACTCTTTCTACCACATACACTGGGATTCAAGGGGGGGAGGCTAATTTAATTTAAATATTAACCAAAAGAGAAAAAAGGCAAAGATTTTTTAACTCTTTTTTTAGTTCAAAGTCCTCCGAATTAATCTAGGCAAAGGCAATGGTTTATATTTCGCATAGGAAATAGTTTTTTATGCATTATTTCTAAGGTAGCTTATTAATTTTGGCTCAGTGTGCCCCTGTGTGCGCCATCCGCTGACTTGGCATAAAAATGCTAAAATTATTTATTTGCCTTGTTTGCAATTTGGAGCCAGGCCTTGGTTCCGGGGCCATGTTGACACTGCCCGATAAGGACACCGCCCTGGACAAGGACACTTGGTGGACGTTGGGGACAAAGGGGGCCAAGAACACAACGACGACGACGACGACGGTCCAACTGGATGCCAAAATATTTCAGTTATTATGCCGGCACCTCCACCGTTCTCCTCTCTTTTGGAAGTCCCAAAAAATATTCAGGCTCCCGAAAATTGACAAAGCGAAGGAAGCAGAGAAATGCCAACAATTTTTACCGACTCTTCGCACGGTTTTTCCCCGCCAGCAGTTGGGAGGAGATAACTTTGAATTAGCCTAAAAGCAGGCAACGAAAGCCGAGGCGCATTTTAAAGAGGAAAAACAGGGCGACAGGAGAGTTGGCCAAAAGCTGTAAAAACAAGGAATTGTTAAATAATTCGCCAGCTTGAGAGAATGTGGCAGAAACTAAAAAATTGGGTTTGCCGCAGAAGATATCCTTAGAAAAAACATTTGTAGAGAAATACTTGGAGATTAAAGGAAGAATTTCGTATTTATTTCTTTGATAAATTGATAAAACTCATGGGTTATGATTTATGACAATTAAAAGTAAAAGTTTCGTTGGCTTTTAAATTTAATTAAAATATATTCCCCATGATAAATTGTATAAACAAATGTAGGTTCCATTTTTTTGCTGTACAAAACCCCATATACCCCATCATAAAAGTAGCACAAAAAATGGCACATAAAATATGCAATATGCAACAATACGTGAAATGTGTCTGTGTTTGCTATTCCTTTTTTCCACATTTTTATGTACTTAAATATGGGAGAGAACCCTGAGACTCTTGGCATACACAAACAAAAACAAACAGGGACAAACAACAAACAGAATCCGAAACAGAAAATAAAGAGAGCGAAAAAAAAACGCAGAGGAAAAGCCAGAAGTAAAGGAAAAGCGTTGACCAAACATAAAACGTATAAAAATCGAATTTATATGTCGAGAGCATATTTCTCATACACGAAAAGTAAAATATCAGCAGGTCACAGGAACAAAAAAAAAGAAAAATAGAAAAGAGGAAAAAGGAAAACGGAAAAGCGGAGCAAAAACAAAACAAAACAGGGGGCAGTGGAAAAATTGCAACAACTGCGCAAAATTACCAACTTGAACTAAACTGGAATTTCATTTTAATGACCACTTTCGTACGTGTCCAACATACTAATCATGTCATGTGTGTGTAAGTTGGCCAAAAGGAAAAAATAGGGTGGGAGAGGGGGAGCACCTAGCATTTTGTTTAGCCACGACTGTCACGATTTTACTGCCCCACCAAGTATGGGATATATGAAGAGAAGTGTATATGTTTTGTTGGCTTGTTTTTTATATTTTTAGGGAATTAAGTGGAAACCCTATGGAGAAGTCACAGGGAGAATTCCCTATAGAACAAGTTAGGCTTGGGGGCTCTACTCTCTGGTAATTCGTTATAGCTTGATTTTAGTTGGAAATTATTTATTTCAAATAGAGTTTACAGTACACAATTTTATGAAATATATAACAGAAGTATTATCAAGTTTAAAAGAGTTTTTTCTTATATATATTTTACATAAATATTAAAGAGTTATCATTGAAATATTATTAAAGCTCAGAGCATATACCTTTAATATTATTTAAACCAAATATATAAAAATACATATAAACTCAATCCTATAAATCATATACCTCCTTAAGCCTTCACCTTGAGCATTATCCCTCTGCCCTCTGGCTATATTTTATGTGTGTTGACTAACAATCGTTTTGTACTCTTTCTCTCACCCTCAAACCAAACCAAATGCTGACCCTTGACCCCACCGCCTCCTCCCTCTGCTCCGATAATGATGATGATGACTTTGATGATGGAACCAATACAGACGACTGCCTGGACCCACTCTGCTCAGGACACGGCACCTGTGTCGCCGGGCAATGCTACTGCAAGGCTGGGTGGCAGGGCGAGGATTGTGGAACCATTGACCAGCAGGTGTATCAGTGTCTGCCCGGCTGCTCTGAGCATGGAACCTACGACCTGGAGACGGGACAATGTGTCTGCGAACGGCACTGGACAGGACCGGATTGTTCGCAAGGTGAGTCATCGAACCTAAAAAACCTTTACAGAAATATGTTGAATGTTTTAACAGTTTTTCCTTAAATAAGTCCTTAAACCAACTAGAAATTCTAGAGAAATTGTGTTACCCTTGTTTCGTTTTGTGCACTTAAAATTCTGAAAGCCCTAATCCTGCGTCCTTAAATTGTACAAAAGACAGAGTAAAAAGAGGCCGTAAAGCATAGTAGCCGTAAAATCAGGTACATATATAGCAGGGGCCAATCACTCTCGAGATCTGTCAGATATATATTGCTGCTCCCGGCTCCTGGCTCCTGGCTCCTGGCGAATATGATGATGTTTTATAGCCACAACTAAACCCGAAATTAGAATGGAATGCTGAGCCATAAAGCCGGGACTTCCAATTAGGCCCACAACCGGGGTTCATAATCATGGAGAGGAGAAGCAAAGGCAACAGCAGGAGCAGGAGCAGGAGCTGGAGCTGGAGCTCAATAAAACAAGCAGCTTATGATGCCACCGAAGGCCAAAGGACACGGACACGTCTCGCTGAGGCACGCACTCCTAATTTGCTTAACTTTTTAGCACCAGAAAGGAGGTAGAAGCCAGGTAGCAAGGAGTGAGTGTTCAGGATTCGGCCGAGGGGGTGCATACTATATAGGATATATACATATATATATATGTATATGGTATTGGGGGTAGCCCACGATGACGACTCCTTCCGGCGTAATGAAGCAGAGTCTCATAAAAATGCATTATTTATTTGGCACTTCTCAACAAAAAAAAAGCAAATAAAATAAATTTACGCCAGCAAACAAAAGTCATGTAGGGCCAGAGAAAAACCATCCCCGGAAAAGCTCAGATTATGAACTAAACCATAAATTAAAGCAGGAAGATAGAAGGGCCAAGCAAAATTCCCTTAAATAAGCTAAAAATATATATATTTTTAGCTCTTAATTTAAAAGCCATAAAGTATAGCACAAGTCAAGCAAATCATGTCCCAGTCTTCGATCCCTGAAGTAACCCATAACATGAAGTGAACGCAGCTCCATGAACCAGAACAGTTGACCATTTCCAGCTGGGAAGCTGGGAAAATCCACAGGAAAAGTTCCTTTCTCGGTCGACATCTTCGGGCGGGGTGTGGGTCTTGTTAGCAAAGTGTGCCACCACGTAAATGTTACATTTATAATGCTGTTTTATGGTTCCCCCATTCGCTCTGCCCCACGATCTCGAGGAGCGACTCTGTCGCCGATGCTTTAATGAATTTAAATGCGCACATGGACAATTATTTATATGAAAATTATAGCAGAACAAGAAAGGAAGCTAACTCGGGTTGGCTGACTTTTATATACGCTTGCAGATTGAAAATTCAATCAAAAATTAAAGCCGAAATTTTTCTTAGGAGAAGAAAATTTTATTTAATAAGTGGAACTTTAATTGGGATTTGTTTAGTTTTTATAACTTTGAATTTAATTGAATCCTTCTAATTCCTGTTGGTCTTTTTCTATCCATTTCCCGTGCACAGCTGTCTGCAGTTTGGATTGTGGCCGGAATGGTGTTTGTGAGTCCGGCAAATGCCGTTGCAATTCCGGATGGACCGGCAACCTGTGCGACCAGCTGCCCTGCGATTCCCGTTGCTCGGAACATGGCCAATGCAAGAATGGCACCTGCGTCTGCTCCCAAGGATGGAATGGCCGTCACTGCACGTTGCGTAAGTTAAACAGATTTTATGGTTTCGTTTATGCTTTAAATACAGAGAGGAAATATGGGGCAGAATAGCAAGAAAATATGCTACAAGTACTAAAATTATTCGTGAAAAAACTATCTATAAAAATTCTATAAAGATTTCGCCATCACTCAGTCCTTTTTAAAGCTCCTCTAGCTTCGTGCATTTGTCTTTATCCCTTACCAACTCTCAAGTAGGAAGTTAGGTTTCCTTTTTTTTTTTGGCTATGCTCTTAAATATTTATCAAAACTCATAGGAAACCCCATAAACATTTAATTCAAAATTAAATGAAACCCACATAAAATTAAATTTCAATTTTAACCAACAATCAGTTGTGTTTGCTGAACTTGTAGATTTTCCAAACATATTTATTTCCCGGGATTTTGGCCAAAAAAAATCGATGGAAAACAACATTGCGGTGCTGCAGTTGCCACGCCCCCGCCTTGGCTGTCAATGTCGTTGGCTGATGTTCAGTTTTTATTTTTTACTGTCGAGCTTTTTATCAATTTTTTTTTTTTGGTTTGTTGTTGCTGCTTTTTGCTGGCATTCGACGGGAGTCGATGCACCAAAGTATTTTGTACATGTTTACGCCATTTGCTCTCCACTTGGGTTTACACCCAAACCTCTTTTGCTTTTCGGGGATTTCCGTGCCAGAGAATTTTCCTCCATTCGGTTTTTCTTTTTTATTTTCTTTGTTTTGTTTTGTTGTTGTTGGTTGGCTGAAAGTGCGTTTGACAGTTTTGCCGCCATGACTTAACCATGTTGTTTGAGGCAACCCGAAAAACAAGAACAGCAACAAAGGATACGACTTTCGCCAGGATACTGCTGGCACTGCAGCATGATAAGTAGCTATCGATTGACAGTGATTAAAACTTTAAAAACAAACAGTCATGTTGCAAAAACATCCAAGCGAGGTGGCAGGAGGCATCCAAGGAAGCCCCCAGGCGGCGGCTCAGGCATGCATGTAATGGCATTACGAACCCCTTTTCGTCCTGTTCCGTTTGCTCTGGCTGTGGCCCTGGCTCCTGCTTCCCCCTCCTGGCGATCAACATTTCGTTGACGTGTGCAAAACCAATAAAACTTCCGACGTCATTCAGAGTCACAAGCAATCTTGGTAGACCTCTCTCTCTCTCTTTCCAGGATACTCCCCCTGGGTGTGTGTGTGTGTGTCTCCCTCCCCCCCCTGGGACACTCTTTCAATCGATTCAAGTGGCGCAGGGGCGTGGCCAAAGAGGGTGAGAGGGGGGGGGGTAACAAGACTACATATGGCTTGGTATCAGAATTGGTATCTGTGTCTGGTTCAGCGTTTCGCTGTTGTATTTTTAGAAAGTCGCTACTTAACGACTCCGACTCAGTGTTGGCAGCAAAAAGAAAGAAATTTAAATGTCAAAGGTTAGCCACCTTAGAAGAAATATCTTAAATATAGCAGAGCATTGAAAACATATATATATACTTAGTAAGAAAATAAGGGAAAGTAGGTTGTTAATTCATCTGATATTCACCCTTTTGCATCAGTATCCTTTTCCTTAGTCTCTAAGCCACCAACAAGGCTTAAATTTGTTAAGTAATTTTATTTAAAAATCATTTTCTCTTAAAGCCTCTCTCTAGTTTTCAAAATTGATCTAAAACCCAAAAACAAGTCAGATTGCCTTGGAAAATGCAGGCAAAAAGTCATCGCTTTGGCTCGGCACGCACATGGGCGAGGCGCATCCCTGCACAGATTAGTCCTTTCAGCCGAAATGCAGTTGCAGTTGCTGCCGACTTCAATGCGGCAGAGTTGATTGAATTCGAAACAGAGATTTCTAGCGAATTACGCGCCACCGAAAACTCCACTCAATTGGCTCTTTTCAAAAGGGAAAAGGTGGGGTTTTTGTAGGGGGTTTCCGGAGGAGGTTTTTAGTAGGTTTCATAGGGCGTTTCAGGGTGTTGCCGGTGGTGTGAGCTTTCCGGGTGTTTTTCAAGGGGGCACACAGACAGACAAACAGACACTCGTAAGCCCCATGCATAGTTGATGTCGTAGTTACATTTAGTTGCCGGATTGCCCCCACCTTTGGCTTCCTTTATTTTTCTATTCCCATTTCTATCACCAGCCGTCGCCGTCGTCGTCGTCGTTGTCTCATTCAAATATTTACAATGTTTTTCCCCATCTTTGCCATTTTTTTTTTTTTTTTGTATATTTTTTTATGCTTGCTGGGATTTTATTATGGATTGTAAAATATGTGCAGAAGTGTGTGTTTTTCGGGGAGATTACAACATTTTTTCAATGGCCAGGCATAAAAAGCGAGGGATTTGTCCGCCGAAAGTGATAAAATAGAGGAGAAATAAGCTCCGGGTGGAAAAGCCAAAATAAAAATAATACAAAAAATAACGAAAAATATCCATAAGGGAGGTGAGCGCTACACTGTGGCTTAAATAAAAGTATAACAAAAATACCCTCACAAACTTGAACTTAACACACAAAAAGCAAAAAAAAAAAAAAGCTAATGGGAATATGAATGGAAAATGCGAGGTTAAAAATGTAGTCATATATATATATAGTTATATATATAAATGGATAGCTTCGGATTACGAAAACAATAAACATGCGGTTAGTGGCCTTTTTTGGTATTTGTATCCCTGCTCCTTGTATTAAAATGGCTTCAATTTGGTTTCCTTTTTTTTTAAGGTAAAACATGTGGCTATTTCGGTAAAAAATTATTTTTATGTGAGCACATTATTATGATGGTGATTAAGATAAATGTATTATGAAGAGAGAGAAAATTTGCAATATAAATAGAAGAAGGCTATGAAGATCCTTTATATATCTTTGATTAAGGCTTTTATAATTTATACAAATATTTCTATAGGATTGCTTTATATTTACTTGTTGTTTAGATTATTCAGTAAACTCGCTTTTCCGTTGCCAATTTAGATTTCTTACATTTAGAGTTGTGCAATCTCGTTTTAAAATCCAGTTTGTAACCCGTAAACTTGGCCATTTCGCTTTGGCCTTTTATAGTTCGAGGTCTAAATGCCAGTCCACACAGATTTGACAGATTCCCCTTCTCCTCCTCCTCGATATATAGTATTTGCAACAACACTTGAAGTTATTGCCAATATGTGCACACAAACACGCACTCAAAGGGGGGCAGGGACTCGAGTGGCAGAGGGGGGACCTCGTAAACAGGAAGGCAGTAACAACCAAGGAAGTCATTTTATGCGCCGCAAACTTTTTAACATGCCGGAAGCTGAGTTAGCAGCACTCTCCCTTCCCTAACCCTGCAAATGGGGTGCCAAGGGGGTGGGCAAGGGGACTGAAAAAGGGGCTGTGCTGCTTACCTTACCCCATTTTGCAAATGACACATGTCAAGTGACATTAACTTTGCGTCAAATGCTGTCGTGGCACAAACAAATAAAGCCAGAATGATGGTAACAAAAAAAAAGGGAAAAAAGAAGGACAACTTGGTAAATAAGAATTTCAGATGCTCTAGGAAAACATAATCAGGATAAAGCGAAAAATAAAATGTAGGAAATGAAATGCTGGCATTACAAATAAACTCAAAGAAAATATATAATATCAAATTTTAAGAGCTTAGCTCATTGCCATTTTCTATGAGTAAACTTAAAAGAAAAAATTGAAAAATTACCTCGTGCTATTTTATATAAAGACTTTCATATAGCACATATACCCACAAAAAAGAGTACCCAAAAAAAAAGAGTAAAAATGAGGGCAAATCATCTATCGTTAGGTTACGTTCCGTTGGGTTTTTATGTTTGCCCAACATTTTCATCGAGCCAAAAGTTAACTGCCACTGAGAGTGAGAGCAAACATCAACATTATTTTTATATTCATGATGTTGACTCTCCCCATCGAGGTGGGGTGGGGGAGGAGGATTCGGTTTTCAAATGGAAATACCCGTGTTATCATTCAATTTGAAGCCACTCGATCCGGACAGTTTGCTCTTAATTACAGCGAACCATTTTGCAGAAATCTCGGCACGTTAAATAAAATTACAGCGCACAAAGGACAAAGTGTGAGAGAGTGAGTCCTTCAGCATTTAATGAAAACAATACTTGTAATTTGCAAAAGGCCACACACTTGTCAATTTAAATATAGAGAAACACACATATATATATATATAGATATATGCAATCATTAATAGCCATTAAAATGCCATTTTGCATTATTTATTTGGCGTCCAACAATTAAGGGAATTAAAAACACTTTATGGGGCTTTGGAAAAGATTTCTACAATATATTAATTCATATATAATATATAATATAAAATATATATATATATATATGTACTTCCCCACAGCTGGCTGCGAAAATGGTTGCTCTCGACATGGACAGTGTACCCTGGAAAATGGTGAATATCGCTGCGATTGTATCGAAGGATGGGCTGGTAGCGACTGTTCCATTGCCTTGGAGCTGAATTGCAAGGATAATATCGACAACGATGGTGGTAAGATGGATAACGAGCTCTTATGACGCCATATTGTGCTCATAGCACAGCAGAAAATAACACATATCTCTCCCCCTTCAGATGGCATGACCGATTGTTCAGATAGCGAGTGCTGTTCTCATCCCGCCTGCTCGGAGCACATCATGTGCCTGTCCTCCAACGATCCCGTGGAGGTGCTGCTCCGCAAGCAGCCGCCCTCGGTGACGGCCTCCTTCTACCAGAGGGTCAAGTTCCTCATCGAGGAGAACTCAGTGCAGTCGTACGCCCACATGGACGAGTACAGCGAAAAGTAAGTGATGCGCCATGGGCTTAATTTTTAGCACCTAGAATATATATATATATCTATACCCGATATATAGCCTATTTATATATATATACATATACGTATGCGTCTGACTCTTAGTGCGCAGGGATCTGAACCATGACCATTGACCATATATATCTCTATATATATATACGAGAGGGACTCTTTAGTTAACTTTTCTTCAATCTTTTGTGTTATTGAGTTTATGAGTTGCAAACCACGATCGTCCTTATATAGTATATACTATGCAGTACCGCATACGATCCGGTTTGCGATTGAGAAAAATTTGTTCATTGGAATTGCGTTTGAACTTTTTCCGTTTTCGGTTTTGTGTGTGTTTTCTTTAAGCTTTTACGGGTGCAATGAAGGGAAAAAGCTCAAATTTATTCTGTATGAATCGCATATATGTATATATAACCAGATAGTCCCCATTTATCCAACTATATATACATATATGGCATTTTTAAGTTATGCTTTTACAAACTCAAAAAAAAAAAAAGAAGAAATCTGTTTATTTTAAAACCAAACTTCAACTAAACACACTTCCAACTAGTCTCAATCAATCAAAAATCAGTCGACAAAATAAGAAAAGAAGTCAAGAAGAAGCAAAAGAAATGAAAATCTAAACCCATTCACATTCCCACAATCCCGAACGCCTCTCCCCTCAATGAGTCTATCATTTATGCGCTTGAAAAAATATTAAAAATAAAAAAAGAGACCTAAACATAATATTGAGATGAGAATGAAAGGATCTCAAGACAAAATGTTGAATTTTAAAAGTTTTCTTTTCTCTTGTTCCTCTGAGTTCTCTCCCCACCGTTCCGTTTCCGTTTCCGTTTATGTTTTTTTTCCGATTCGATCTGTTTGAGTTGATCCTCTGATTTTTCCCAACACAGAAAAAAAGAAAGAAAGAAAGAATGAAAAGAGGAAAACGACATTTTCCTTGTTTGAGCTTTTTCTTTTCTTGCCTGAATGGGAAACGCAAAGCCAAGAAAATAAGATATGCCCGAAAATAAGAAAAGAAACTCACAAAAAGCTATATACTTTTCCGTAGTTTTCCAAAACCAAAATTGCTTACACTTTCTCTCTCCTTAGTTTCCCTTGAGTTTTTGCAAGTTTTTCCGGGATTTACTTTTTATTTCCATTCCTTTTTGCCGCCTCATTTCTCTCATTCTCTCGAACTCTCTACATGGAGCAAGAAAAAAATCTGAACTATTTGACGAGAAAAAGCGAATATATAATGATAGCACTTCATTGAGTATGTGTGTTGTCTAGTGTAAACCTCCTTGTGTTCGTCTAACCCCAAAAATAAAAACGTACTAAATACATAAAAAGCAAATAAAACCAAAAGCAAATGATATTTAAACGAGATAAAATCCACAAAAGAAAATATAAGTAAGTGGCCAGATCGATCTATATAAGTGTTACGACTAAGAACCAGACCTAGCTACATTATCGATAGTTTACTTTACCTTTGATTTGCTTTCGTTTCGTTTCCTTAAGCTTCAGATTCTACCAATCGCAGTATAGTCTGTCATTGTATTCTATATATACATATATATATAACTTGATATAGCGTGTCTCTTCAGTTGTTGCTATGATTTCGATTCTGATTTGTAAAGACCCCCGAAACCCCTTAAAAAGAAGAACTGCGCCGATGTCAAAATCAAGAAGAGAGGATTCCCCAAAATCTTAAAACTGAGGAAGACCGATGAGCGAAATTGATTTTCAGTTGAAACTATCATTTTGATTTCCCCCCGTTCCCCCTATGGTTTTCGCTTCAGTTCGTTTTGTTTCCGTTTCGGCCTGAGTTGAGCATTTAACCAACTAACCATACTAAAACCAACCAAGATGATATGTCAGCTAACCCGAAGATGCCCGCCGATCTCCGCCTTCGCCTTCGCCTTCGTCTCTGTCTTCGTCTACGTCTCATCATCCGACTAAATGTGTTCGTCAAATGTTGTTTCTGTTTCCGTTATCAGTTTTCCGTTTTCCGTTTTCCGTTTTCCGTTTTGTACCCTTTCGTTTCTCTTCTTTGGTTCCACTAAGCTATGAAAGTACAAATCTCCACTTTAGGTATGCTAAAAGTTAAACCAAAAAGAAAAAAATATTATCAATTGTTAAGCAATATCAAAGTTTGATCAATTCGTTAACGAAACGCATTTTTGTCTTTTGATTTCTTTTTTATTGTCCTGTCAATTAATTGTGTACTGTCCTACTCTGTTGCTGTGGCTCGATACCTTCATGTTGTGTGCTAAACCAAAAAAAACCAAACCAAAATCAAAAATCCAAATCAAATTTCAACACCAAATCAATTTGCATTTTCCACATGCAAAAATCTAAAAAAAAAATATGAAAACAAAAAAAAAAAATCCTACGTTTCAACCCGTGAATTTGTAGTCTCTTCTGGAGCTCGTTCACACCTTGGTAAGTCGAAAAAAAAACACTAAAAAAAGGAAACACAGACGTACAGTTTTTTTTTAAAGAAAGAAAAAACGAAAAAAAAAATTTTAAGAAATCTATGTTACAGTCGCATCTTCTTCAGTTGATTCTGAATTTTGTGTTTCCCTCATCCAATCGATCCATCGATCCATTATCCAACCACACGAATGCATCGAGTTTTGTTTGTTTTCGCCTTTGGTTTTCATTCCGTATAAAATGCATCCCAAAAAAAATCACACAGAGACACACTCAAGTTTTGATTTGTTTATCAAAAAGTAGATTGCATCTTTCTGCCACAATCACAACTGGAAAATATATTGAAACCTGCTTTAAAAGCCCTTAAATTTCATGTTTTATGATCTAAATGATAAATTCAAAGGGCAGGCAGCGTTTTTCTTTAATATTTCAAAGTTTCTTCAACTAAAACCAATTCAAAAAATCCAAAAGTCTGGCTTGCTGCCTTCAATACCTCCTTGCTGTAATTGCATTATAATTATATTTCTAAAAAACGAGAACCCAACATCACCCTGCACCTGCCACTATTTTTGTTGATTTAAAATTACATTTCAAACCGCAAAAATACAGAAAAACAGAGATCGAAAAGTCAACAAATCATTCATGTAAATAAAACACGACAACAAGAGGAAAAGACAACAACAAAAAACATATAGCATAAAGCCTTAAAAAACTATAACAGCGGAAAATGCATTCATAATTTGTATATCTCACCGACACCAGCACGCCCTCACCCACACACACACACACACTCTCACACACAGCCAGACTCTAAAAAAGAATTCAAAAAAATATGCATATCATGAGTATGTTTTTCTCACATCTATTTACATATATACATGCATATATTTTTTTATTTTCACATTTAATTTCCATCGTTTTTTTCCGTTAGCATACTTTGTAGGGCAAGATATGAGAGGATTGAGAATAATCGAATCTCTCGATATATAATATATATATACATATATACCATATATATGAATAATTGTATGTGTTATGTGTACCGTGTCTATATGTGTATTATGTTCGATTTCTGTTTGTGTTTTTCCTTTTTGCCAATCAACCAACCAGCCAGCCAATCAACCAATCAAGCGATATATTAACACTCATACTAACCCATTCATACGATTTATGATTTTCATCGATTCTTATCAATTGTTTTTCATCATTTTTGGCATGCCAGCTTCGACTTGGTTTTCCCGAGGTTCTTCACCTTCACACCTTTTCTCTCAATCTGTCTCTGTCTCACCTCACCTCACCACAAGTTATGGTACCCCCAATCAGCCGTCATTATATATAAATTAAATATTATATATATATTTTTGATTTACATGCTCCATCTCCCCCCGTCATCATCTTTTCTCTCTCTCTCTCTCGAATCTCTCTTATCTCTCTGTGACCTTACTTTTTCCTTTGTTTTTGTTTTTAATTTTTGATCAAAGCTTTTTATGGTAAAAACAAATCTCATCAAAAAAAATAAAATATATATAAATCACTTTATGATTTTTCGTATCGATTAATCTCTGTTGATGTTTTGTTAACCAAACGAAAAGTATAAAAAAAGATTTAAGTATACAACAAACTACTTGTTCGATCTACCAGTTAGGAAACCGAATAAATATCCAAAACCAGGTCAAAAAGCAGCAAAGAAAACAATCAAAGCTAATAAAAAATGCAAGTAAAACTAAAGAAACAATATCTGTATATCCTTATATGTTATCACTCGAAAAAATAACGAAAAAAAAGAAAAAAAACATCCCTACAAACCCCCAAACGTATCCCTAAATGTCCCAATTGTCTGCGTCTAAGCCATTTGTTTATATGTTTTCCAAATACAACGAAACTCACCCACACACACCCACTCACTCACACACACATACATCCATCTATCCGCTCCAAAAAAAAGAAGAAAATTAAAAAAGTAAATCAAAGTTTAAAACAAACAAAAAAAAATGAAGGAAGAACAGAAAATTCTTTTACAAACAATTTTAAATGCAAATTATTCCATCAGGTTTCGTTTTCTTTAAAATTATATTATTTCATTTATTGTTGAAATATGTATATATATATTAATTAAATATGTATATGCATATATATATTTCTTATATTTTTAAATGTGATATTTTTCACGACTCTAAAATATAAATTTAACCTCGGCCACCTGCCGAGAGCCTTGAATGCCCTTGCAGAAGTCCCTTTAAAACTAAAGTCCTTTGTCTATATCTATGGCGGGTTATCGCGAACATATATATATTTTAGATCTTTAAAACCCTTCACTAATTTGTCAAAGAATTTCATTTATAAAAAAGAGGGAGGCAAAAATGTGTCACCATCCATCTACATAATTTGTGGAAATTGTGGAAAACTAATAGAAAAAACCCAGTGACAAAATGAATGTGTATCATTTACGAAAAAAAATAATGACCATTAAGTTAATGAACAGGTTTCACTGGCCGGGTTATCCGAGCCAAGTTTTAAGCCTGGCCCAAATAAACCATGGCATTAACTGATTATTACTGAATTAATTAAGTGATTTATCAGACAACTGATTTTGTTGCACAGTAGTTTTTTATTATATATACAAACATTTGAAGGGAGAGGAAATATTTCTTTAAAATTAATATAGAGTTTGGGATATATTTTCTGCATATCTGACTCATGAAAGTATTTTTTTGTATATTTCTTTTAAATTCCAATCAAATATACTTGAAATATTATTTTCATAATCCGGTTCAAGTGTAAAATTATTAAATTGCGAATATAAAATAGATTTCCTTGTAAATACTGCCTTGCGTCCCACAAAGATCCATAGAAAATAATACCAGAAAATGGGAAACCCCCAAGAAACTCAACCCCTAATTAGCTAGAGTATATCTGGGAATATATATTATAAGTGGAAAATAATGACACTTTTTTGTGTGTGTTTGTGTGTGGAAATAACCTGCTGCTGCTGATGATGATGCCATGGAAACTGGGTGACTTTGTTGTCCTGTTGTCCTGTTGGGCTGAGATTGCTGTTTTTCTTGCCGCCTTTCGCTCCGATAAAACGAAATCCAAGTAAATGCGATACGGGCGTGTCATGGGTTTTCATTTTTTTATATAGATATATATAAAAAGGGGTGGAAAGGGGGCAACTGGCAGGAAAAAGGGGTGAAGTTGAGGTGGTGCTAGCTCCTGTTTGGGGTGCAAGGCAGCCGCCGTTGTCAACGTCTTCGTCTTTGGCATTTTGGGCCGTCTTTGTCTGCTGTTCCATCCTGGGTCCTGGCTCCTTGCTCCTTGCTCCAGGATCCCCTTCTTTTTCTCTCCATTTTTTGCCTTTTGTAGCGCTCAAGTGGCATCGTTGAAAAAGGGGGACGGCTGCGGGGGGGGATGGGAACAAAGGTCCATTGTGAAAAGTTTTCGCTACTTGCAGCGGCAAATGCAAAAACTGTTAACAATAGAAATAATACACGACGGAGGAGAAGGAGGAAAACCCCAGTGATGGGGGCGTTGGCAGGACGAGGGACCAGGGACTACGGACTGCGGACGAAACAGGAAGCAGGCATAACCAGAACGGAGACTTGGCCGGAGTCAAAAGTTGAGCAGCAGCAGCAGGAGGGGCAGCAACAACGTTGGCTAAAAATTAAACAATAAACAATGGCGGGGGACTATAGATTACTTCCTGTTTTGGCTGAGCAAAAAAAAAAAAATTAAGAAAATACAGAAAAAAAGACAAAGTAAACCCAGAAAATATAAGTAAAAAATGGGGACAGAGAGAGGGTTAAGTGTGGCGTGTGGGGCTGGCTGACAGGGATGGCAGCTTGGCAGCCTGTTTAGGTGTGGCTAGTTTGCCCGCTTAAGTGGTTTTGCAACCACATCCCCCCCCCCCCCNNNCACCCCAACCCCCCCCCCCCCCAGAATTTTCCCCTAGACCCTCCGTTAGAATTTCCCTCTCTCCGGATTTTCCCTGCACATTTGTGTATGCAAATCAAGTTGTCTGCTAAACTGATTAGCGTCAACTTCCTTGGCAGTCATCAAGTGGCTACTGGAGAATGTCGCGCTTGGTTTTGCCTTCTTTCCGTTGGGGTTTAGGGTTGTCACGGACATCCTTCCCCTCCCCCACTACCCTTCCCTGAAGTTCTGCTAAGCTGGCCTTTTTCGTGCGGTTCCAGCGCTTAACTGTCAAGTGTCTTAAGCGCTTGATCCTTGATCTCCTGGCTGCAGCCAGGAAAGGAGCAAGGCAGCAGAGAAGAGAAAAGAGATGCATATCTCCTTGGCTCAAGGGATCTTTTGAGAGCTTTTTTTGTATGAAGATAATATATATTGTGATTATATTTCCATTTATTTGCCTTTGTTTCCGAGGCAGATATAAAGTAAATAAATTAAAAAGTCACCTTTTGGAAAATTTCTGCAGGCAATGCGCCTTATCAACAAGGACTAGGACTTTTTCCACATGCTCTCTCTCTATCTCATATCGCCCAAGGGAAACTGCTGAAAAACAAAGGGTAAAGACAGAAATTTGCAGCATAGAAGTTGCATATAAACCAAAATTAATACCAGTTTTGAGAATGAAAAGATAGTGGAAAGCGGGAAAATAAAGGTGGATCTAAATAAAAAAATAAAATAATTGGCAAAGCAAAAGTTAAAGCTTCTGCTGAGAATGAATTGTTAAATGAAATGTTGAAAATAGAAAACTTTAAATGTTAATCTAAAATCTTTTAAAGATTTTCTAAACATAAAAAGACTTTACTTCAAACGAATTAATGAAAATAGCAATTATAGTGTTGAATATATATATTTAACTTATAAAAATATATAAAAATCAACAATGCCTTTTATCCATATTTTCCTTAGGCTGTGGCATACTTTTCCGAATTAATTTCCCTGAACTTTGCTGTCAACCCGTTTCCGGCTTTAGAGCTCCTTTGTAAATATTCGAAATTCATATGTTACATACATATTCGCATAAGCCCTATATGTTACATATTTATCTATATATAACATATATGTAGACATGGCTTGATCGCTGCCAACTTTATGCCAAAGTCCATATATCCCCGAGTTGCTCCTCCCTTCGGTAGGAAAAAAAGGAGAAAATGGTTAAAAAAGCTATGAGAAATTCGCGGAATTTCGCTGCAGTCGCACAAAAAGCAGCGAGGAAAGCAAGGAGAAGCGAGGAGTAGGAAAAATGTTGAGGGAAAAAAGCAAATATGTCGACGGGCGCAAAAAAAAAAAGGAGGAGAGAAGAGGAAACATTCGGTGGGTTGGGAATCGTAGTTTGCCATAGTTATGGTCTGCGGTCGTAGGATCCGTATCCTGTCCCGCCTCGTATCCATATCGCATATCCCTGCATGTCCTGTGTGTCCGTGTCCGTGTGTGTGTGTGTGCACTCAATATAATTTAATATTTTTCGATAGCAACACAACGGCAGCTGAAAGTAATTACTTTTATGTGAGATTAGATATATTTATGGTATGTGTTGTGTGCAGCGGCGAGCTCTGTGCTAATTCGACATCAGCGCAAAATTTTTAATGGCCTGCAGAGTTGGCCCTAAAAAAGACCGAGATATATATGTATATATGTATATAGTACGTATGTGTATGTATGTATATATTCCTCAAAAGGCGCGGGGCTGAGTCCATACATTTTTGTGGCATTCTTTGTGACCATCGTCGTCGTTGCATTTAAGTGAAGTGCAAACTGCGAAACTGCAAAACTACAAAACTGGCTTTCGTGGCGGCCACTATAATGGCTTCATATAACTGTAAAATGTATGAGCTATGTGTGTATGAGGATGTGTGTGTGTGTGAGGAATGAGTGTGCTTGTTGTGTGGGTGGTTGCATGCGCGCCATTGCGGCAAAAGTTGATGAAAACTGTTTTGATTGCGGTGTATAAAATGAAGGCGATATCCAGGGACCTCTCTACTCCTACCTCCTCCTGCTGCTCCTCATCCTGCCGCTCCTCCAGGTGCGGAATGATTACGGGGCGGAAATGGAAATGGAATGAATAATCGCCAGGCTTCCAGGCAATTCTTGGAAGTATTTATTTTATTTATAAACCTCCCCGTTGCTGAATAGTAGCAATGAAAGAAAGCTAGATAGTTGCCAGGATTTTTAGTTTAATACGAAGATAAAATGGAATATAAGAGGAGGAGCTCCAAGTCTTGATGGAAATTCGATTTTTCAGGATATATAGAGATAGATCTTTAAATATGAAATTGTAAAAACGCTTTAGATATTTAGAGGCCTAGAAAAATGATTTGTGTCTTTGGTTTTTGATTTTCATTCAAGGTATTATTCAGAGTTTAAGCTTTAATAATATTTTGTTCTGTGTGTAAGTAAGCATTTTCCTCTTTTTCCTGTTGTTTTTAATGCCAGGCTCCTCCTATATATTTTTTTGGCACAAAACGTTCGATCCATTTCATTGCCAGGTGGCAAAAGGTGGCGACTGTAATCTTCTTAGGGACAAAAGTGTCATGCAATCTACTGCTGAGACTCCCTTAACCCCTTGGTGACCCAGGTTTTTCCCAGGGAAAAAACTGCTGCCAAATGAAATTTGTTTTGTGTGCATCAAATTGAACATCCAAAATGTGGAAAGCGTAGATATGCTTTTCCGGCATGTAGCCTAGCTCTCTCTTTCACTCTGTGTGTGTGTGTGTGTGTGTGTGTTTTGTGCCGCCGCCAGGTGGAGCCAGCTAATCTGTAATGAAAAACTGAAAGGAGGGAAAACCCCCCCATCAAAACGAAACTAAATGGAAATGCTTGGGCGCCAATGAATGGCATTTTATGCAGGCTGCTGCTCCCCTCTCCTCTCACCCCCTTAATTTTCAACCGAGTTGCTTACTTAAAGCGACGACACATGGCATGGCATTTACATATATCGTCTCTATCTTGGACTTATGCCAGGCTACCTACCTCTCCCGCCCCGTGGGTTTCCCCTGTATTTGTGTGCAGCTTTTATGCAAATTTACAAAGTGCAAATTACACGCTACTAAAGGTTTTCTTTTGCTCGCTCTCTCTCTCTCTTCCTTCTGCTATCGGGGACGGGTGAAAGCGATTGTGTGTGTGTGTGTGTGTGTGTGTGTGCTGGTAAATGGCAAACTTAAAAATTCTATTCAAACTTTTCCATACACGCCACGGCCTTTGTGCGAGTGTCCCTATTTTTTAGCTGCAACTCTTCTCGGCTCCATTCTTGGCACCTTTTCATTCAACCCTCGCAATGTTTCCCCATGGCCCTGCAGGCAGCTATTTATTTATAATGTGTAAAGCCTCATCTTTGGCTACTTTAGGGTTACAAAAAGGGTTATATTTTTTAAATATTTTTAAGGACAAATTTGGAGGCTTTGCAGAACTTTAGCTTTGTTAACTAAAATTTACAGCGTTTTCTATTTGCAATAAGAGTCAAAATAATTCGAAAATATGGTTTTCTCTTGGCCCTAAAATATTTCTTAATATTATTTAGAAGCAAAGGTAGATATTCTTTAGAATTACTCAAAAAAAAAAAATCAAAAAGCTTGTAAAAATGATTTCTTAAGCTTAAAAACTCTTTAAAACAAAAGACTTAAAGTGAAAATAAGATTTAATTGTGGATTTTTGTAACCAACCGGAAACACTGAGCCTTCGTGTCCATTGTTGGGTGCTTTTTCCCGCCTAAACTTCTTTCTTTTGCTCCTTCTCTTTAGTTCTTTTTTTATGCTTTTCTTTACTCCTTTTTCCTCTTTTTGTCTGCCTTTTAATGAAAAAGGCGCAAGATGCAAACAGAAAAGGAGTAAAAGAAATGGCAAAAGTGCAGGAAACATTTCATCAGGCAAGCCAAACACACACACAGGACCTCTCATGGTCCTGGCCTCATCTCTGGCATCTCGCTACATAAAGCACATTTATCGTGGTTACAAAAGCGTAAAAGAAAAGTGTAGCCCAGGGTTTTTCGCCTGAAAAATGTTTCAAAAACTGTTTCAGGCTAAATGAACATAAAGCGAGCCACCGCCGCCGCCTGCAGCAGCTCTGGCTTTTGTTTTTGTTGCCGAGCAACTTCCGTCCTGTTCGGAGCCGGCTCCGTGGGCGTCATGAAAATAAAGCCAAATTAAAATTATATCCTCTTCTCTCAGTGTGGCTTGCAGGAGAGTGTCTCTGTGTGTGTGTGTGTGTGTGTGTGCACAAAAGTCAACTAAGTCGTGCTCAATTTTTATGATGGCAAGACGACGACGATGCCTTAAGTGAAGGAGAAATGGAAGTTAGGGACTTGAGGATACCCACTAAAAATATTAAATAATATAAAAAAAAATACAAAACTGAAAATTCAGACCATTTTCACTAAAAATTAATTAATTAAAGAATAAACCCAAAGGTTTATACCCTTCAAGGTGCATCCCTGCAGCCAGGCACCTAATATGCCCACTCAAAAAAGCAAAAAAAAATGTCTTGAGCTTTGCCCTGGCGGTGCAAATGAATGGCAGCCAGCCGCTTTATGAATGGCCACAAAAATCCAACCAAAAGGACCTCACACTTGCTGTCTGGCGGGGATTCCCTCTAAAATAGCAGTAAACGCAGTAAAAAACGAGACACAAAAATTTACGAAAAGAAAAGAAATTAAATGCACTTCCTTTATGCGCGAGCTTCTCTCATATTTTCCAGCCAGCCTTCCCCTCGGGGGCTTTTCCCGCTTTTCCCGCCTTTCACTCCCACGCTAATAATGGAAGTGCACTTTTCACACAAAAGGTGCAGTGGCGACAATGCCGGTCGCCGGGTTTCGGGCTCCTTTTCGGAGCTGCCAGCCTTTGTTGCCTTTATTGCTCATTCGCTGCAAGGGCGATTAGTTGGGTGGAAGGGGGGGTGTGGTGGAAAAGCCAGAGGGCGGGGAATGAGATTAGAACATTTGTGCGGCATTGGTTTCACTCTACTTCCCTTTCGGATAAATGCCTTTATTGCCTCATAATTTTTGAGAGTGGCCTTTGCCGATAATGCTGATTACATTCGGCTGATTGAAAAGATTGAAAAGCGGGAAAAATGTGTCCACAAAATCAGTGAACTTTTACTATTTATATACTTCTTTAAAGAGAATATATTTTAGTTAGAAAACGCAACCCAAAATTAACATTTTCTTGGCAAGATAATATTACTCATACGTAGGATAGACATATATACATTTTGTGTCTCTACTTCTTGACAACAAAATCAAAGTGAAAAGCGTTCTCATAACCAAATCAAACCGAAACGAAACGAAACGAATCGAATTGAATCGAAAACGAAGCAAACAAAACGGGAATGTGCTGAAGACATTCAAGTGTCGGTGGCGTATGAGTGATTTACCTTAAGAGAGAGGAGGAGAAGATGGAAAAACGCAGGCAGGCAGGAAGGAAGGTAGGAAGCAGGCAGGCCGACTGGCTGGCTTTGCTCCTTGGCCTGTCAGTGCAGTGCAAATAAATCAAATAAATAATAAATGAAACGAAACGAATCAAATGCGAAATAAAAATCAATGGCACTCACCACTTCAATGAATTGGAATATACACACAAGGCTCTACAGTAAGGCCTCGAAATAGAGAATATACTTTCACAATTTCCTGCTTATATTTATCATAATATTTACTAACATTGCTAAAGAAGTTTGAACATTCTAACCAACGTTCTCTGTATATTCTTGCAATTTGCTGTTTGGTTGGATTTCAAATAAAATTTTGCTTCATTGCACCGAATTTGAGGCAGGAAAACCCAAGACCATGTGAGGGAAATAAGCAAAAGGAGTGCCTGCACTCGAAAAAATATATATACATTTAAGAGAAAAGTAGGAAAACCTAGAGGGACGTAAGGAAAATGCCATTGCTCGGCCTCGGACTTTGGTCAATTGCAATTAGAAGTCACTGAAGAAGCTGGCTTGTGCGCTCTCCAAGAATTCCAATGGGTTTTCCCCATTTTCCTCCCCCGCTCTCGCTTCACTCCTAATAAAAATGCAACTGGGCACATAAAACTCTGACCCAAATACTGTTGTACATTATGTGTTTGTGTCTGTTCGGGAAGCAGGCAAAAAGATGAGAGGGCGGAAAAGCTATAAAAAAGGCAGGTGGAGGAGGCGAAGCGAGGGGGTTTTTCAGAAATTGCAACACTTGAAAACTTGAAAATGTTTTCGAGAACTTGCATTGGCACAAAAGTTCAAAGAGGCCAACCTGCAGAGTCCTCTCTCTTGGACACTCGGTGGGGAAAAAGGGAGAGCACCTGATGATGTGCGGGGGACACAAGCAACTCCCCTCGATTCCTGGCACAGCTCCTGCAGTAATTAGTGCAAACAATTGCGCTCGTTTCCGATATCCTTGGCAACTTTTCTACGCCCGCCGCCTGCTTTGAAAAGGGGCTGCCGCATTTTGTTTCATGAGTCCAGGGGGAAGGGGGAGTCTGCCAGGATCTGGGGATATATACTATATAATATATATATATATGCTGCCGCCCCCGCTGTTTTTCCCATTTATTGGAAATATGAAGCATATTTCGTCCTCGACGTTTGTCATAATAAATTGGCAAACTTGAAATCGGATATCGGTCCATTGTTGCTTGTTTTTCTCTTATTTTGTATTTCTTTTTTTGGTAGGAAAGTGACAAAGAAAAAGGCGGGCGGGTTGCCATAGTTTCTTTCACCAGAAATGTGCGCTCATTAAATGGAAATGTAAATGGAAATGAAAATGACAATGATTTTGGGTCGCAGCTGCTCTCCTGCCAGCTCCTGCCAGCTCCCCCCATCGATAGATAGTGAGTGCTGTCCGGGGGTTAAACGTTGTCAGAGGACACTGCAAGGGTAACTGGTTCCACTTTGCATCGCGGATTCGTGGAAAGTATCGCATTTCCAGCGACCGAGAATCGATTTGGTTATCGGGCCGATGATGAATGCCATTTTGATTTCCACAGCTTCAACTTCTTAATTTTCTCTTAGCTTCTCTCCTCTTAGTTTTATGTTATTTTGTTTTTTTTTCTGCTTTCACTTTCTCATTTTGGCTTTTCTGTTGTTCTTTGACCTTGTTGTTAGCCGTTAGCCGCATCTATTGAATAAATCGCAGGAAATCGCAGCAGCAATTGATATGCCATAAATATCGAAATTGAATTTTTCAACTAGTTTTTTTCCTTAATAAATTAATGTTTAATATTGCATGTGTTTTTGATATGTTTACAAATCGATTGATGGGCGGTTGGGTGGGTGAAGTTATCGATTGAATAAAACTTAAAAAGCATAGGGTTTTTTCAGTGAAACAATCAATATATTATTACTGCCAGTTGCAGTGAAATTTTTATAATAATATATTGATATTAAATTATTTTTTGATAATATAAAAAAATGTTTCTGACAATTTGAATGGCTTTTCATGCTTTGCTGATCTAAGGTAACCAATCCTGCCTTCGATAACATACACCCGCCAATAGATAAACCATCAATCGATGTCCCTGCACTTCACTCCCGCTTCCCCCAGCATTCTCTGTACAAGATTTCCCCCTTTTGGTCGCGCAGCTTTCATTTAATTCCGAAACCAACTTGAAATTCTGAATGAACTCGATGAGAAATGTTCGAAGAGGATTCAATAAATATATACAATATTGGCATTCCAAGACTCCCCCTCCCTCCCCCAGCTGCGTTCCATTTGCACTTGCACCCTGCCCCCGGCGGAAAAGGACGAAGAGGATGTCGTCCTCTTCCTGCTCTTCTCGCCGGCTTTCCCCTTTTTTTATCCGTAGCTCATTGTTGGACACACACTCATCCGATTCATGCCACACACACACACACACACTCTCCCTGAAATACAGACACTGCGAGTTGCCATGATTGAATTACCCAAAGCCGGGCAAACACTCTTCCGAATCTCCCAGGAACTCGCACCAAAAGATACAGATACGCTGCAGCTACAGCTGCAGATACAAAGATACAAAGTAGCGACCTCTGACAACTCTCATGCCCATCTCATGCCCCATCTCTCTCGCCTTAAACTATATATTACCTCCAACATATGCATTCGAATACAATTACCAACAAAACGAAACATAGCTATATAGAACCACATTTATATATAAATAAATATTATACCTCTATAAATACTTCATATTTCTTGAAATTATTGCATAACTTCTTTTCGGTTTTGTGTCCTTAGAGCCAGCCAAGTGCTGGGAAAACAATATCGAGTCGCTTTTCAGTTTTTCCCATTCTCCATCAATACATACAAAAACCAAATGCTCAATGTTTTCTTCTTCACCTTTTATCAGAATGTATGATTTTCCACCACAAAACTAAATTAGAAACCAACAGAAAATAAATAAAGAAAAACAAGAAACAAAAAGAAAAAAAAACAAAAACAAAAACAAAAGAAAATGAAACCAAAGAAAGAAAAAAGTTAAAAACTGAATCACAATTTTTGCCAAGTAACTAACTCTTGAATTTTTATCTTTTGCAAAACCGAAAACTCACTCCAAAAAAAAAAAAAAAAACAAAAATAAATCCAATCAAAACCCTCACTCAAACTTGGACATGGAACGACGCTCTCTCTGCCTTGGACAATCCTGCAGTCGTGTTTCGGTGATGCGAGGACAGGTGATCACCCCTCAAGGACTTGGCATCGTAGGCATTCGCGTTTCGGTGGATCGTGATTCCCGATTTGGCTTTACACTGACGCGTCAGGGAGGATGGTGAGTACTAACTACATACACACATATTTTACATATAATTATAAATAACTAAATAACTAAAAAGCTGCAAGGGAGCTCATTAATCCAGGGATTAAAATACATAGTTAAAGGCAACTATCTCTCTAGTATTATTTAATTTAAAAACATCAAAAGTCTATTTTCAAAATTAATGTAAATTATGATACTCAACTTGTAATTCCCTTAATTAGTTGGCTCCTTCGAGGCTCCACTGTACGGGTGCATGCACACGCAATATTCGGTAAATGCAAATTACTTCCGTTTGGATGAGCTGCTGCTCCTCCTTGGCGGCGAGGGGTTTGAACTTTTTCCGTTGATTAAATTCTGCTGATGGAATCCGCCGATGGGCAGGAAAAAAAATGAAAGTAGAAACAAAACAAGACTGAAGACAGAAAAATCTAAGAAACATAAAGAAAATAAAAGGTGGATCGTCCTTGGAGCTGCAAGCTCTCTCCCAGCCAAGGAAGTTATCAAAATTTTTAATTAAATCTTTCGCTTTGATGTTTCTCAAGTTTACACAAGTGGTTAGCATAATGAGAGGAGCAGCATCCTGGAAGCTCTCCGCTCTCTCTACAGACCGCACTAGGACAATTGGCCAAAAGCCACCGCAGGACTAGTGGTGATGCTGCTGGCTCAGAGGACATTTGTTTCAATTATTTGACATTCTATTAGAATTGCTTTTTAAGCACAAAAGCGAGCGAGAGAGAGAGAGCTAAAGATTTCCAGCATTTTCTCTAATTGAGCCCATCAAAGATGCATAGACGAAATATTTTCTCAACTGTAAAAGGATGGAGAACTATGGGCCACAGAGGCAGGAATAGAAACAGGACGAAACAGAGATGGCCAGCAATCCAATATATCTAATATAAATATTTTTCCAGTTGTTTTTCTTTCTGTAAAAAGGATTTCCGTTTGCTGCCATCAGCAACATTGTTTGCTGTCCTTGTTGTTTTGCCATTTTCTTTCCACCCAGATCACAGAGTGTGTGTGTTGTGTCTGTGTGTGTGTGTTGGCCAATTTAAATAAACATTTCGCACCCGAGACTCTGCCTGATTTTATTATGGCCAAGCGCTGGAATACAAACAAAATCTGTGCAGCAGACAGACAAAACTCCAACTGTCTGATGATTATTTGTGTTTGCACACACTGCCTTTGTTTATTTCAATTTTGCAAATATCCAGGTATACACATATGTATGTGTGTGTGTGTGTGTGTGTGTGTGTATCTGGGCCAGAGATAAAAGCTGGCTCCAGGACACTGCATTACATTTTTACCTCACTGCGGCCTTAATTTCTCATTAGGCCAATGGCCTCTGTATTCAACTTTCCTAGCTTAGAATTTTACCATTTGTTAACTTTCAAATAATAATTCTTCTATACAAATATTATTTCCCTTGAGCAATCAGTTAAATAAGTCGCTGTTGCAGGAGGTCCTGCCATCAAATCCTCACTTTTTATTTATGTATTCTTATTATGAAAACGTTGTTGTTATTTATCTTGGCCGCTGTTGGCCGCAGTTGCTGCTTCTGTTCCATTGTTGCCGCTCTCTTTGAGGGACTTTAAAGTTGGTCCTGTGTGTCCTTGTTACTTTTTATATTCCTGCTGGCCTCCTTATTGCTGCTACTGCTGCTGCTGCTGCGTGTGTGTTAGCTCGCAATAATTCCTGTTTATGTTCACATTACTTTTGGCTTTCTACACTGCCAGAGGGTCAGCATCCCTTTTCTTGAATTATTTTGTTATTTGAGAATATAAATGTTATAGGGTATAATATATATAGTTTCCTATTTTTTAATAAATATAAAAATTAAAAGGGTTCGATAAATATTTTTTTTATATTTTTACATAGACATGTTTAGGGTTTTTTTTAATTAAGCAAGCAAACATCTTTTAAAATTCTACAAAAAAATATATTTATATATATATCTTGGGACAAATATTTATTGTTTATTTTATTTTCCTGTGTAACTTCAAGCATAGTTTATTTTGCAGGTATTTAATAGATTTATTTTTATGTGCGTTATGTCCTCTGCTGATGCTGCTACTTTGCCGCATTATGCGGCCCAATGAGCAACAGTGTGCCGTTGCACCCCACCACCATTTTCCGACCCTCCACCCACCACTGCCATTTTCCTCCACATATGTGTGTACATGTAGCCTCTTACTTTTGGCCTCTGCTGGTTCTCGGTCTTGTTGCAGGATTTTATGGTTTTGTATTTATAATGTTTATTTCAATTCTATGCTTTTATTAGCTACCCCGCACAGCGCACATACTACTTACATTCTTGCCATTTTCCATTTTCCTTTTGGAGCGACTTTTCTTTCTTGTTGCGCCATTTGTTGGTCCTGCTTAATTTTTTCCAACTGCTGCTCCGGTTTTTCCCTCTGACATGCATTGTTGCTTGTTGTTGTCATAGTAATAAAGGTAATAAAAGTCATTATATTGTGCTGCAGGGGATTATTGTTGGCATTTTTTATTGCATAAGTATTATTCGAGCTTTGGCTCGCCTTTACCCCCTCCTCCCACCTGCTCCTCCCGCCTCGCTCTCTGTCGGAAACGTATGTCTTCATGTGTGTGTTTTCGGGTTGTTGCCTCCGCTAAATGGCTGGAAAGGGAAAGGGGAAAGGGGAGAAGGGGAGGACGAGAGCACGAGAGGAGGGGACTGCATCCCCTAAAACCACCCACCAAGAGGAGCGCCATCGGCTGGCTTTCCGCTCTGCTCATGCTCATAAAATTCAATTCAATTACAAATGAATGAATGCAGTGCCACAGCGGACTGTAGACATGGACAGGCGAGGTTAAGAAAATAGGGACACGGGAAAATAGGGGGCTTTTGTATTTAATTAGGAATTTTTAACATGATTTCCGCAAGGATTAATTCATAATAGGTATCTATAATAATAGATTTGAGCAAATTAAATATAATTATAGCAATGGTGCCTAAACTCCTGACTCGCTAGGTTATCAATTTCTCCGCCAGGCCTTTGCATACATAGGAAAATGTGAAGAAATCCCAGGAAAAGCCTCTTCAGCCTTAAAATAAAATAAAAACAAAAATAACAGCAAGAAGCTAAGACGAAAGCGCCATGAACTTAAACTAAAAATTTAACTTCTTATGGAAAAGGCGGAATGGTTTTGTTTTTATAATTTCTATTACCCAACTATTATTTTAACAACAATTGTTGCTATCCACTTTATCCATTCACATGCTACATATAAAGGCTGCCACAACAATAACAACCAGCGACGTGGTGTGGCAAAACAGTAAAATTAAATTAGCAAAAATTGTAACAAATTTTACACAATTCCTCCATATATCCAAGCTTTTTTCTTTATATTTTTTTCCAGAGATTTTTTCTAGTTTGCGCTGTTGTGGTGACCACTTTATTTTTAATGAAATGCATGTCCTTGTTTATGGACATGTTTATGGGGGCAGCTTTGGTCGCTTTGTTTACGAGGCAATTCAATTGAATGTTTTGTCCCTTAATTCAGGGCAAATATCACGGAGAGAAAACAAGAAAACAGCCGGGGAAAACAATTTTCCAGCTCCGAGAGCTATGCGAGCTATCTCTGTCGCACGCGCACAAAACACAATTAAAAATCGCATTAATTAAATATATTTCAAAAGCAAAAGTTTTTCGCCATTTCTTGAGTTTCTTCCTACGCAACTTGGCTTTGGCTGTAGCTTTTCCCTGCCTCCTTTTCCTTACTGCCATCCCACATTTTCCATTTCCCCGGCTCTCCCAGCTCTCGGCTTGTTTTGGCCTTTTGTTTTCCAACATCTTCGTCTTGGCAGCGAAGTTTTGTGCAACTTTTCCGTAGCTGCAATGCGAATTTTCTCTTGTAATAATGGCAGTGGCGTCGGCGGCGGCCATCATTATATTTAATGCGGCTAACGCATGACTAGGGATGGGGTAACGAAGGTCCTGGCCAGTGGGCCTGGTCTTAACTTATGCTCTCTGACGCCGCCGCCACCACCCACCACGTCTTCCACCCCTCACAGTCGTCGGCATCTAAAGTTTTTCAATTTCCCACAAACAATTGAGGTATTATCTGGGGCTCCACCTTGGAATTAGATTGTTGTTCCGCGGGGAGAGTGCGGCAGGACCCACCTCCCCGTTGTATCCTCCGCGCCGTCGTCCAATTCAATTCGCTTCAAGTTCATTAAAATATTAATTTGCATGTTTGCCCCGGCAACTTTTGCACTAATTTCGTATTCCGTTTCATATTTCACAAACACCACTGGAAAAAAACAGCTCCCTCTAATTTTTCTGCCCTTTTATTTTCCATTTTCTCCCCAGGTTCGATGTCTTGGTGAATGGCGGCGGTGCGGTGACCTTGCAGTTCCAGCGCAGTCCCTTCAGGCCGCTAACGAGGACCGTGTTTGTGCCCTGGAACAGGATCGTGGTCCTGCCACCAGTGCAGATGCAGCTGAGTGATGACGATGAGACCACCAGTAGGAATATTAAGTGAGTTTTTGCCCAAAACAATTACAATTGTAACTCTAAAATCCCTAAGAAAAACCCATATAATTTCCTTTTAATTTGTTTTAAATTTCTTTCAAACAGAGTGGCTCCCTTGAATCCCGCCCTGACGTTCCTCAATTCAATCCACTACCACACCGCGGATGAGGCCAACGATGCAAGCAAAGTCTGCATGGACCATGATCACGAGAAGCTGCGTCCCCAGCTGATCAGCACTTGGATGCCCAACGGTGTGGGGGCCATGCCCGGCAAGAGGGTCATCTTCGCGGAGACTCAGGTGGGTTGGAAAGTGCGCAGGACTCGCCCCTAATGCCATTCCTAATTAGCAGTCCTGGCAGCAGCTGCTGGACGCAGCGCAGTTTTAATTAATTTAAAGTTTGCCTTAATGACATTATAACTTTGCATCAAAGGAGCAGAGGGGGGAAAGGGGAGGAGAGCCGAAGGACTCCAATGTGGACATTAATTCTAATAGAGAGAGAGAGACAGAGAGAGAAATCTCTTCGCGAAGCTCTGCTTGCTGGATTCGTAATGCGTTTAATTGCAGCACTCGAACCTGTCCAGCTGCGGTCACCGCCAGACACTGGGCTGTCCTCCTGCTCCTCCTCCAGCTTTCCCTTTTGCCATTGCCCCTGCTCCAGGCAACCTTGTCCCCACCTGCAGTTAAAGTTTTCCCCGCTGAATAGGCCATGGTAAAGTTTACAAAGGTCACAACAGAATGGCAGAGAAAAAGAATTCACAAAGCAAAAAAAGGGGTGTCAAAGGGAAAAGGCTTGTAGTAAAAGTTATAAATAATATACAAATGCAACCCGAGCAACAAAGGGGTGAATTATAGTCATTTAAAGGTATAATCAAGTGTTTAGTGGAAAATAAAATAAGTGAAATTAAGGAAGTTATAATAACTTAAAAAAAAAAAATCATAAAAACCCCAAAAGCCACCTTAATTCTCACACAACTTTAACCTTTATTTATTTACATTTATTTCCACCACCAGATTGTCCAAGAATCCATCCAGATACCCGGCTCGGACCTGCATCTCACCTACCAATCGTCACAAGCCAGCGGCTATCTGAGCATCGTTCGTATGCGCCTCACCGCGGACACCATACCGCCCACCCTCACCCACGTCCATGTGGGTGTGGAGATCGAGGGAGCGCTGCATGTGAAGACCTACGAGGCAGATCCCAGCCTGGTGCACACATTCGCCTGGAACAAGCGCAATGTTTACCGCCAGAAGGTGTACGGCGTGACCGTGGCCCGAATCTCGGTGGGCTATCAGCACAGCACTTGCCAGTCGCCGGTCTGGATCGCCCAGACGGCCAAGCTGCAGGGCTACGACGTTGACATATCGGACATCGGAGGCTGGGGCCTGGACATTCATCATCACTACAACTTCCATGAGGGCATACTGCAGAAGGGCGACGGCAGCACGCTGCACATGAAGGAATATCCGCGGACGGTGAAGGTGGTGATGGGCACTGGCCTCCAGAGACCGCTCACCTGTCCCGATTACTGCAATGGCGTGGCCAAGGATGCCAAGCTTTTGACACCCATTGCTCTGGCCACCGGTCCAGACGGCAGTCTCTACGTGGGAGACTTCAATTTGGTGCGAAGGATCACTCCCGATGGCAAAGTGTTCACCATTCTGCAGCTGAGCGCCACCCAGGTGTCGTATCAGTATTATTTGGCCGTCTCCCCGGCCGACGGACACCTGTACATCTCCGACCCGGAACGGCACCAGATCCTGCGACTGTTGCGTCTGGAGAAGGTCAAGGATCCGAGCATCAACAGCGACCCTGTGGTGGGCAGCGGCCAGCGCTGCATTCCCGGCGACGAGGGCAACTGTGGCGATGGTGGACCCGCCCTGCTCGCCCGGCTATCGCATCCCAAGGGACTGGCCATCGCCGCGGACCGTACCATGTATATAGCCGATGGCACCAATATCCGGGCCGTGGACCCCAAGGGTGTCATCCATACATTAATCGGTCATCATGGACACCACAATCACTGGAGCCCGGCGCCATGCAGTGGCACTTTGATGGCCAATCAGGCTCAGCTCCAGTGGCCCACTGGCCTGGCCCTTAGCCCGCTGGATGGCTCGCTGCATTTTATTGACGACCGGCTGGTCCTGCGACTCACCTCCGATATGAAGATCCGCGTGGTGGCCGGCACACCGCTGCACTGCAGCAACGGTGCTGGGCAGGACGGCAGGGTCAATAAGACCGGTGCGGACAACGTACTCGGAACCGTCCTGGCCATGGCCTTCTCACCGTTCGGGGATCTCTACATAGCGGACAGCGATTCGAGGCGTATAAATTCCATTCGCGTGGTGGACACGGCCGGAAATATGAGATATTTTGCTGGCAAGCAGGAGAGCTCCGGGTGAGTGGTTTTTAAATATATTTTAATTATCGATTTAATCTGGGAATCTATGAGGGGTGAGATTTCCCAAAATTTCCAACATAAGTAAACATTTCTATATATCCTTTGCCTGTCTAAAATAATTCTTTGTCCTGGCTGGGAATATAAATCAATGAAATAGTTCCGTTTTCGGTGTCATTATGACACTGTTATCCCCACATGGTGCCGGGCCAGAGTCCAGCGTGATATTTGGCCCTTCGCCGACTTATCAAAGTGCACAGAAAATAAATAATTCGCCATATGTGTAGTTTGGAATAGCCAACGCGCGCAGACTATTGCATTCTTAGTTGTTTTATGCCTTCAAATATTGACTGGCTACTGGGTCAACATGGCAGGGAATTTGGTCAGCAGGCCGCTGGCCAAAATCAAATGGGGAATGGGTTAGGGAAATAGGTGAAATGGGTGAAATGGGAGGGACAGGCGGTCAGGATTGACTCCACTTCGGACTTGTTTATGCGCATACTTGACCCAATTAAGTGAGCTCCGGGCTATTTGCATATTGCCGAACGATATCAGCCAATTTTTCAAAATGTCTACCAAACGACACACGGGACAGCACACACAAAACGTAGAGAAGGAGACGGGGAAAGGGGAGAGGGGGACCAGGACAAGGCTATATATGAAGTGGAGTGGAGTGGAGTGTGGGACATAAATAATAAAAATTCAGCAAAGAGCAGCACAAAATTGCCAATGCACCAAAACGGCCATAAATGTCAGGCCAACTAGGCAATGGCGCCCCCAGAGTATGTCCTCTGACCCCCCTCCCTTTCCATGTGCTGCTGCTGCTGCTGCTCCATGCGGAGCTCCATGGAGCTGTGTTAACTTTATTTGACTTTATTAACCCATTTTGAAGGCATCGAAAAACGGTGACCAGCAAATTAATTGGAATTCTCACACTGGGGAATTTCATTGTCTGATTTTTCATGGCCCCCAGTTTATACACATTACGTACATATGTATGTATGAGATATATGTATATATAGAGATGTATATATATAATCACATGTCCAAACACTACCAGAGGCACTAAAGCCATTTGCAGTTTGTGCATTGATTAAAGTGGGACATTGAAACGGAAACAGAACGTGGAGCAAAAAAGGGTTTTGGGAAGAAAAGAAAGAGTATGAATTGAATATTGAAAAAACTTAAACCCTTCAAAACTTAAATAACTAAACATAGAAAAATAAATCCATTTCAAAGCTAATACCCCCCCCCCCCCCCCCCCCCCCCCTCCTGCCTTCTGATATCATAAAACCCCCTGGTAAAAGCCAGTTAAAAAATATCATTTAACGTAAGCATTTACGAGCCCTTTGCCGGCTGCTGCTTGTACCTAGCCAAATTTTCGGACTAAACCAATTAATTTAGTTCGCTGCTGAGTGGCGGCGCCAACAGAAACACAAAAAGGGGCGAGAAGCCCCCATAAACACCAACTACCATACTAGTTTCGGGGCCAAAAACGGGGAACCTGGCAACTTTCGGGGTCGACGCAGTTGATTTAAGCAAATAGAAATTCCAGAGAGAGGGAGGGGAGGGGAGGGGCCATGTGACTGGCGTCAGGTGGCCAGGGGCTCAACGGGGTTAAGTCACAGATAGAAGAGGGGTTAAAGGTTGAAGTGGGCGTGGCCGGCAGACGTGGCAAAGTAATTAGCGGCCGTCGCGCTACAGACAGAAACTATAAATCAACTTTTCACTCTTTTTTTCTCTCTGCTCCCCTGCTTCCCTGTCCCTTTCCCATTTCTTTCTCTCTTTCATGCGCTTCCCCCCAGCGTCTTTTGTGGAGCCAGCCATATCTCGCTTTTTGCACAGTGTCGGGTGTCAGGGGTTAAAAAAGGAGTTAATGGCGGAAAAGGTGGAACAAGGGTGTCGGTGTCGGTGTCGGTGTCCGTGTCTGTTGCGTGGGCGTGGCAGCGATAAGCGGCGCCCGGAGTTCGCTTTACTTTAGACTGTTTATCGAACAAACAATGTCATCATAAATATGCGTCTCGAGCAGAAAACCCGGGGGCAGCACAGCCCAAGGAGCACGGCTGCGGCCAGAGATAGCAAAAAAGGGGGGGTGAACTCCTTTGAAGGATATCAGTAACGGCCTAGCAAGCAGCTAAAGCTATTAAGATATAGGTTTTCTTCAACAGTTTCTTAACAACATAAATAACCCTTTGGTTAAATATATAAAAATTTTTTGATAAAGAAATTCTTTTGAGTATTTCCACTAATTTCTTTCACTTTTTCCCCCTTCCCCTCATACAGCTCCCAGACTTGCGAATGTGCCATTGGAGGCGGCAGCAATGGCAGCACTGCCTCTGCCGGCTTGGGCGTGGCTAGTGGCGGTGCCTATTCCACAACGGTTAATCCCACGCGGCCCAATGGCGGCACCACGCCCACCACACCAGCCGGCGGAAACGGAAATGGCAACGCTTCGTCGGCGGGCGCATCGGGCGGCGCCGGCAATGGTTCCAGTGGCTCCAATGGCGGCGCCTGCATCTGTGCCGGCGGTATTGCCCTCGGTGCCTCGGGCACAAACTCGGGCTCTGGATCGAGCAGCAACGGTGGCGGCACTTTGGCCAGCATCGTTGGTGGCGGCGGTCTTATGTCCACGGGACCCACCACTACCACCACGGTGCTGCTGGGCGCAAAGACAACGGCAGCGGGCATTGGCGGTGGAGCAGCCACGCTCAACGACGATGGAACGCTGAGCAATGCAGAGACCCTGCTCTCGTCGAATGCCCGATTCCAGGCTATATCCGCCATTGCGGTGGCCCAGGATGGTGTTATCAATGTGGCCGATCAGGGTGAGTGCAGATTTCTATATATATTTTTTAGTATAAATGTCATAAAAATATATATTTTTTAGTCTTGAAACGAGAAATAGGTTTTGAAAGAAAAATAAGAGTAGAAAACGTAGAGTAAAGAGAAAATGTATAGAAAATTTATAGGGAATTTATAGAAAATATTTAGGAGAGCCTAAGGAGGCTTTTTTAGGAGTCAAGACTTGGGGAATTAATATATATTTTAATACATATCTCTATGAGACATAATTTGAATGGGAAATGAGACTTTACAGACCTCTTAAAGGTAATATAAGCTCCTAAATAGTTTGGTTTAATTACAATTTATAGAATTAGTATTCCCAAAGAATTTATATGCAAAGGTCTAGCCAGTATCCTGAAAACAATTGTCATTCGAAACAGCAAATTTGTCATCTTCTCCTGTTGGGCGTTTATATATTATATATACATATATATAGAAACAAATATATATATATATATATATATGCAGTCCATGTGTGGGGCAATTTGCTTTTGTAGTGAACACACACACACACACACAATGGCACAACAATTGCATGGAAAATGGAACATTTCCTTTGGCAAATTTTCTTCAACTCGCACTCGCACTTCTTTCCTATTTTCCACATTTTTCGCATTGTTGCTGTGTTAACCAGCAGGCGAAGGCGAAGGGAGCACAAAAATAAAATGCGAAAATAAATAAATAAATAGAAAATGTTAACTGCTGGCACAAGAGAAAAAAAGGAAGGAAGAAAGGGAAAAATACGAAACCGGAAGTTAAATTTCGACATATTGCAAAACACAACCACAGCAAATACAATAATAATAATGACAACAACACAGCCAAGGCAGCGGAAATACAGGGAAAGTTCGGTAAAACATAAGAAACATAGGAATACAGCAATAATAATTTATAACTTATTTTGACAAAGTTTTAGCTACGAAAAATGCAATGTTTACAAGTATTATATTTAATTAGAGGGTTTCTAGCAATTAATTCCAAAATTATAAAGCTCAAAAGACTTTCAAGGGTTTGTTAAATTGTCTAACAAATATTTCCCTCTTTTACTAAACTTAGTTTTCCTCTAAACCTCTAACCATTTTCTCAGCTGAAAAGCAGTGCAGGCACAGGCTGGGTTCATGCTACAGAGCCTTCACTGTGACAACAAAACTTGAACAATGGCACAAGCTGTCGAAGGAACAAGCAATTGTTGTTGTAATTGGCCATTACGGGCGGGCAAAGTGTGTGTATATGTGTGTGTGTGTGTATATGTGTGTGTGTGTGTATATGTGTGTGTGTGAGTGCGGGAGTCGGAAAAGTGGGTAGGAGGCAGCGAATGGGAAGGAGTACAGTAGGTAGAGAGGAAAAGGAAAAGAGCGAAACCAATTTCCGTTACAATTCGAACGAGGACAAATTAGGAGCCACTCGCACACAGCCACACACACCACTCCCCCTCGTACACACACACACAGGTAGAGTTGAAGAAACACAAAACAAAATGCTCGCCAATAAATTGTGTAAAAGCAAAAGCTCAAAAAAGCACGGAAGGTATAAATTTGAGTGCATTAGCAGAGCGTAATTTGATAAGACCAAAAACGTAATTAATAAATTTCCACAACCTGGCAGGAGGGGGAGGTGGAGGAGGAGAAATGGACAAAGGGGTGGATTTTCCGATGGATTTTCGGTTGGGATTTTTTGGGGTATCATCAGGAGAGGCCGCCCGCCCACAGGCAGCTCGCAGGGCAGAAATTAATGAAAAGGACGCGCCAGGACGAGGAAAGAGGGAGAGATGAAGCCGTGGAAAGCAAATCAATGGCCATAATTAATCAAGTTTTAGTCTGTGCGTCGCTGACGGTGATGGTGGCGGTGGCGGTGGCGGTGGGTGGGGGGTTCCACACGTGTGACTGATTGCCCAAAAGGCACTCGAAGAAATAATATTTAAAAAGAGAAATTAAAGGTAGAATTTATGAGATATTATTTATTAGAAAAATGTATCTATTACAATGTTCCAAAAAATACTTTACAAAGATGAAAGATTCCTTTCAAACCCGTTTTTTTTTCTCAGTGTGAGTGTGAGTGTGAAAAGCGAAAAAGTGAAAATCAATCTTATTACCTACGCGGCATCCAGAATTGGCAGAACTTTTGCCTCGACAGAAAAACTGGGAAAGGGCCAGGAAAATGGTATTGGTTGGGTCCTTTCCTCCCTTCCCCTTTCAATACATTAATCACAGCTGTAGGTGTGTGTGTGTGTGTGTGTGTGTGAGCAGACAAGACACATACAAATGCCAGGACCCCGAAAAAAACGTAAATAAGCTTCATTAGCAGCTCGCCAACCTTAAGTGGCCTCCTTGCCAGCCGTGCGAGAGTGTGTGAAAAATTATTGCATTAATTGCTATGCCAGGAAAAGCACAAGAAGAAAGCTAAAAATATCTAAAGGAAAAAAGGGAGAATAAGGAAAGGAAATTATCTGAAATTAGCCAATAAATTAAGAGTTTGAAAGTGGAAATAAATACAAAGAAGGAAGCCTTTAAAAAGCTATAATTATATTAAAAATATTTCATATATTTTCTAAGAAATATTTTAAAAATCCCTAAAAACCTTTTAATCAACTCCAAACCGCTCGTTGTCTTATTGAGCCTCCTTTTATCTTGATTTTGGGCCATGTCCTCATATCCTTATATCATAAAGGACCCCATTTCCGATTCCCAATTCCAAATCCAAGTCCCTCCATCGATATCAATTTCGCCAGCGATTTGGACATATGCCAGCTAGCCATGACGACGACTGTTTAAAGCTCAAAGGACAATTGCAGGACACACATCCCACCGTATGGTGGGAGGAGGCTCTCCTCTTGCTGCAAACATTCGGCGACACAATGGCAACAACCCTTTGCACTGGGCACAAACAAGTTGTTCAGTTTATGGGGTCATTACCATTACATTACATTACAGCCACCCGCACACACACACACACACTCTTTCGAGGGGTGTGTGTGTGTGTGTGTGTGGAGGCGGTGGCGGTGGCCAACCTCCAGCTGAGCGTCACACATTTATTGCATTGAAATTCGCTCAATCGCTGGCCTGGCGCCCTGCCAATTCGAATGGCAATGCCCCAGCTTCCAGTTGCGAGGAGCCAAGGCCCCTACACTGAGAAAATATTACAGAAATTGGTTAGGAGAATCTAAATCATATCAATACACTAGGAATTAGGCTTTAAAGTTTATGCGAGAGCCAGAGAACTTATGATTTTTGGAAAGTAAAGTAAAGTTATTAATAAAGAATAGAATAGTACAAAGGAAATAAAATAGCAAGTGAAATAAACACATAAAAAGGAATAGCAAGCAAATGAGTAACTAGGAAATATATTATAGAAAATGAATTGCAAAATAAAGACAGCTCTTAATAAAAATGAACACAAGAAAATAAATAGCAAAGTTTGAAGCATACTAAACTTTAATAAAAATAAAAACAGAATGCTTACAGAAATAATAACAACAACAAATTTTAAATCAATTTTAACGCTTTGAAATAAACATAAAAAAGAGAATTAATTAAG
The DNA here is from genome assembly GCA_008042485.1 of Drosophila mayri. NCBI lineage: Eukaryota > Metazoa > Arthropoda > Insecta > Diptera > Drosophilidae > Drosophila > Drosophila mayri. The sequence continues at coordinate 424,015 of VNJN01008713.1, forward strand.
AATTTAGCTCAAGAAAAATGAATTCTCTCTCAGTGCATCAGCGAAAACTCGAAACCAAAATGCTTCTCTAAAATGAGACCATAATGGCTTACGCTCCAACTACCGAGGGTCCTGTGGGTGTGTGCGCGAGAGTGTGTGTGTGTGTGTGTGTGTGCGTGGGTTGACTAGAGAAATGGTTAAATGGGAAAGGGGACTTGGCGTTTTGGGAGAATGGAAATAGCTGAAAATGGCGGTAAGAAGAGGGGCGTAGGTCCTGCTGTGGGCGTTCGGTCATGTGTCTCCTGGTCTCGCGGCTCGTATCCTTGCTGGGTCCTGGGTTCTCGGTCCTCGGTCCCCGGGTAAATGAACTGTAACGCAATCAAATCAACACTGGCCGCACCGCAAGCCAAATAAGGACTAAAGCCGGCAATGTATTTAATATTTTTTATTGTGATATGTGCGAAGGCGAGCAGCCACGACAACTGGCACACATGATTCGCAATCAGCGGTGAATTGTTGCATACAATAATTGTGTGAAATTGATGTTTATGATGGCCAAAGGAAGACCAACAGCCAACAGCCAGTGTGTGGTTGAGGGTAGCGAAGGATCATCATAAACAGAAGTTGTGGGGCAAAATTATGGAGACAACCTCGAATTCGGGGTTCATAGTTTGCAGTTCAGAATAGGAGTTAATCTTGGAGGCTTATTAATTATACGAAAATATATTTCTTGGGTTAATTATTTATACGAGTGGATTGAAGGTCTCTTGGAATGAGTAAAAAGTAAATGTTTTTTAAAGGGCTGTTAATTTTGTGTGTTTTTTTGAATGAATAAATATTTCTAGCACTATCTGGGATCTTAGGTCTTGACTTGTCCTATTTTTTGTTTAAGTTTCTAATGTATTTTCAACATAAATAATTGGGTAGTTAAATATGCATCTTTTTCTCTATTGTTTGTATTTTTTTTTACAATTTTTATTGTATTTATTATTTAGTTATTTATTATTTTGCAAAGCATTGACTAGCAAAAAATGCGTAGCTCTCTTTTTGGGGCTCTCTGAGTGACCGCTAGTCCTGTGGCATTTATGGCTGTTGTAACTGTGCAGTTGTAAGAGCAAATGATGTAAAGTTAATGTGTTCCCCTAGTTTACACACTCACACCCCCCGCAACCCGTCGCACACCCCTCCGCCACTTAGTTTCTTACACAAAAACGTTGTCATCATCATCATCGTCGTCGCCTTTTGTTGCTGTCTGTTTGCAAATGCAAAGCCTGAAGGGCTGTCCCGGGATGAGAGGTGTTGAAATAAAACTAAAGAGGGTCCAGAGGAGGAGGAGGAGCAGGAGGCGGGGCATCAAAGGCAGGGCAAATTTATGCAAATCCAAAGCGATTTTCAACACTAACTAAAATGAAACGAGCCAGGAAGAGGCCACCACCAGAAGCAAATTGCACAAAAATACTTAAGACACTCGAACGAACGAACGAAGGAACGTACATACATACACCCAGGCCATTTTGTATTTGTGCATTTGCAGTGATTCAAAACTTGAAACGTTTTATTATGGTGGCAAGGAGCTAAGGAAAAGGCAGGGAAAGTGTAGGGAAAATGCATGGAAAATGCAGAGCACACCCCTCGAAGCCAAGACCAGGGCATGGAGGTACTAAAAACAAACAGCTGCAGGAACTTGGCGTTTAGCTTAAGCAAATGATCAACAAACCGAAGAGGAGCTGACTATATATATGTATATGTAATATGGCAAAAGTTCTTGTTGTTCTTGTTGTTGTTGGAGGAAGTGCGAATAAATTTGATGACCAGTTAAAAGGAATTGTCCAGGGAGTGCGCCCGAAATGAATAAATGAGTCAATTATCCAGCCAAGGACAACGAGTGTCCGTCTTAACGGACTTCTTTACGGCTTTAAGGGGAGGGAAAATGGGAAAATGGGAAGGGGGGAACAGGGAGGGGGCAGGGCAGAAAGAAAGGTAATCAAATGCACCCAAAAACGTAAGCTTTTCCAGCGGCCACCCATTAAGCATTAAGCAGTAAATAAAGTTGATAAGCTCCTCCGGCTAAAGCCGAGCTCCATAGTGTATTATAGTGTATGTTCTGTACTGTACTCTGCCTCTTTATATATATATATATATAGGAAGAGCGTACAAAACGTAGCTCCCAGTGTTGTTTACAGTCCAAAGAACATTAAAATTAAAACGAGCTGCGCCTTCGAGACAGACGACAGAAGCAGCTTGATTCCTTTCTTCGCCCAATTAATTTGCGAGGCCAGAAAGTGAATACAAAATTAATGAAAACTAAGAAATGAACACAGAAATAATTAAAAAAAATATCCTATAAAATTAAATGCAATATTTTGAATTAGAAAAATAAATTAAATTAAGAAATGAGCTGCAAATGAATGCAAGAAATAAAATCCTGCTCAAAACAATGAAAAGAAGTCTCAAAAGTTAGAGAAAAGGCAGGATTTTATAGTAAAGATATATTTTCTATACTTTTTAATAATACATTTTTATATAATTATACATTTAAAATCTCTCTTTGAAAATAAAATGTATTTAATTATTTGTATCTATATTTTCCATTCCAGGCTCCCTTCATGTCCTGGCCTTGGAGCACTACCTGCCCTCGCACGATGAGAACGGCGAGTTCCACATACCCTTCCCGCCCTCCAGCGAAATCTACGTCTTCAACCGATACGGCCAGCATGTGGCCACCAAGGACCTGACCTCGGGCAAGACCCGCTACAGCTTCCTGTACTCCAAGAACACCAGCTTCGGCCGCCTGTCCACCGTGACGGATGCCTCCGGGAATAAGATCCAGTTCCTGCGTGACTACAGCAATGTGGTGAGTTCCATTGAGAATACGCAGGACCACAAGTCGGAGATCCAGATCAATGGTATCGGCATCATGACCAAGCTGAGCGAGAAGGGTCGCCAGGAGATCGAGCTGGACTACGACAGCAACACGGGCCTTCTCAACTCCCGCTCCTCGGGCGGCGAGACATATATCTACCAGTACGATGAGTTTGGCCGTGTCACCGGCATGATTCTGCCCAGCGGCGAGATCGTGAGGATCACCTCTCAGCTGGCGGATAGCCAGGGACTGACTGTCTACGTGCACGCCTCCGTGGAGTCACTGTTCTCGCGGGAGCGCATCTCGGGCGAGGCCAATGAGCTGCTGGTCCTGGGCGGCGTTAGATCTACCTTCTTGAAGCGCGGACAGGCTCACGCGGATGCGGAACTGAAGGCGAACAACACCCTGGTGATTCATGGAGATAATGGCGTCGTGGTGGAGGCCTCAGCTGTGGCGCGGCATCCGCTGCTGGAGGCAGCTCTGCCCGTGGAGGCCGAGATGCTGGCCATGTGGTCGCACCAGAGCGTCACCATGGGCGAGGGGCTGACCAATTCGATGTATTCGGTGTACAGCCTGGTGGGCGATGTGCGCAATCCGCAGCAGACGCTGAACCGCGAGATCTGGGTGAACCAGTCGCGTGTCATTGGCGTGGAGTTTGACCAATTCACCAATCGCGAGACCTTCTACGACGCCCGCCGCACCCCTATCCTGATTGTGGCCTACGACCAGTCGGGCCTGCCCAAGTCCTACTATCCGACGAATGGCTACCCAGTGAACATCACCTACGATCGCTTCAACCGCGTCGAAGGCTGGGCCTGGGGACCTGCGGAGCTCAAGTACAGCTACGATCGGCATGGGCTGCTCTCGGAGATTACCTCGCAGCAGGACGGGATCGTGTCCTTCGTGTACAACGACTGGAATCTGGTCTCGGAGATTGGCCTGGCCAGCCAGCGAAAATTCGTGCTGCAGTATGACGATGCGGGCGGATTGAGGCACGTCGTCCTGCCCTCTGGGACAAGGCACAGCTTCAGCATGCAGACCTCGATTGGGTTCATTCGGTGCACATATACGCCGCCGGGCAGCACCAGGGCCTACCTGCAGCACTACAGCCATGCGGGAGCCCTGCTTCAGACCATCCTGCCGGGCGACGGAGCCCGGATCGTTTATCGCTACAACGCCGCCGGCCAGCTGACGGAGGTGGTGCATGGCGATGGCAGGAGCGAGTTCCAGTACAACGAGGCCACCGGCATGCCCAGCACAGTGTCGCACACGGAGCGGGAGCTTGAGTATCGCTGGGACTTTGAGTACGCCGCCGGCCTGCTGGCCGAGGAGCGAATCGACTATGTGGCCAAGACGGGCCTGAGCAATGCCAAGTTCAGCTACGAGTACGACTCGCAGCTGAGGGTGGTGACCCTCCAGGGCAGGATTGGCGGCCAGAGCCTGCCCTCGCAGGCCTTTGCCTATGACCCGCGCACGGGCAGACCGAGCCTGATTGGCCAATTCCGGTACTCGCAGCTGGCCCAGAATCAGACGCAGCTGCACGACGGCACCGCCAGCTTCACGCGGACCGTGGACGGTCGCTTCCAGACCCAGCGCATGGCCCTGGCCATCCACCGGCTGGAGGTGTTCCGCATGGAGTTCTCCTATGGGGTGCATGGCCGCATATCGCAGACGAGAACCTATACCCGCAACATGGCGGTGAATAGCTACACGAACGTGAAGAACTACACCTGGGACTGCGACGGGCAGCTGGTGGGCGTGGAGGCGCAGGAGCCGTGGGGCTTCCGGTACGACGACAACGGCAACCTGCTCTCGCTGACCTATCGAGGCAACACCATTCCCATGGAGTACAATGCCCAGGACAGGATCGTCAAGTTCGGCGAGGGGCAGTACAAGTACGATGCCCGCGGCCTGGTGGCCCAGAATGCGCGCGAGGAGCGCTTCCACTACAACACCCAGGGCCTGCTGGTGCGCGCCTCTAAGCGGGGCCGCTTCGACGTCCGCTACTACTACGACCACCTCAAGCGGCTGACCACGCGCAAGGATAACTTCGGCAACGTCACCCAGTTCTTCTACACGAACCAGCAGCGCCCCTACGAGGTCAGCCAGATCTACTCGCCGCGCGACGGCAAGCTAATGTCGCTGACATACGACGACGTCGGCCATCTGATCTATGCCCAGGTGTACCGGCACAAGTACTACGTTGCCACAGACCAGAGCGGCACCCCGCTGATGCTCTTCAACCAGTACGGCGAGGGCATACGCGAGATTATGCGCTCGCCGTTTGGGCACATAGTCTACGACTCAAATCCGTATCTGTATCTGCCCATCGATTTCTGTGGCGGCATCCTCGATCAGGTGACCACGCTGGTCCATATGGGCGATGGCCGAGTCTATGATCCGCTGATTGGCCAGTGGATGTCCCCCGACTGGCAGCGAGTCGCCGAGAGGATCATAACTCCCACCCGCCTCCATCTGTATCGCTTTAATGGCAACGATCCCATCAATGTGGGCCACGAGCGTCACTATCCGCAGGACTTTGCCGCCTGGATGAAGACCCTGGGCTATAATGTGGGCAATCTGGTGCCGCAACTATCGCGGGATCTGTGGCAGCCGCCGGCGCTGTGGGGCCGCCCGCCCACCAATCCGGTGGCCCTCAATCTGCGCCGGCCCTTCGACAATATACCCACAATGGCCGTGGAGAGCGGCTTCCTGGCGCATCTCAATGTCCGCCGCATGTCGGACTTTGAGCAGCTCTCGGCGCCACCGCGATCGGCGTTGAAATACGACGTGATGGATCCCTCGCCGCGATCTATTGGATCCGATACGGAGCCGCCGTTCGGCAAGGGCATTGTGGTGTCCCGGACGGCCGATGGCCAGGCGATTGTATCCAGTGTGCCGGCTGCTAATGCCATCTACAGGGATGTCTATACGAGCGTCTTCAATCGCTCCAAGCTGCTCCCCTTCACCTTTGTGGTGCACAATGCGCAGCAGGATTCGTTCTTCTTCGTAAAGGAGGACGCCTGGCGGGCAACCGAGGACAGGCAGCAGCTGAAGCGGCTCCAGGGTCAGGTGAATACTACGTTCCACGAGATCACCAGGGAGCCGACGGTGGGCACACCAGCCTCGGCCTCATCATCCTCTTCATCGAGTGGAGGCTCCTCGTCGTCCTCCTCCTCGTCATCGTCCTCGTCTTCTTCGAATACGGGCAACTACCTGGACGTGAAGATCCATGGGGCGCATGCCATTATCAACCTGCGCTATGGCACCACCGTGGCCAAGGAGCAGCAGCGCCTGATGCACCACGCCAAGTTGACGGCGGTGCGAAAGGCGTGGCATCGCGAGAAGGAGGCGCTGCGCAGTGGCCTTACCACGGCGCTGGAGTGGAGCCAGCAGGAGAGCGAGGAGATCGTAAAGCAGAGCTATGCCAACAATTACGAGGGTGAGTACATCCACGACGTGGCCCTGTATCCGGAGCTGGCGGAGGATCCCTACAACATCAAGTTCGTTAAGAAGAAGGGCGCCACAGGCGGAGCGGCGGGAGTGCCCAATTCGCGGCGGCGTCGCCGTCGATCCGTTGAAGAGGAGTCCCCGGCAGCGGAAGCGGCCGATGCAGCGGAAACGGAGGTCAACTGTTAGCTTGCGAAGATGTATTAAAGAAATAAAACAGGAAATAATAAGAACTAAACAAAGAAAGCAGAAGCAAGGAGTAGCCGAACCCAAGGGAAAGCGAAGGTGGGAGACATAATTATTTATATATAGTACATATAGTACATAAATCTATGTTATCGAACCAGTTTTTTGATGTCAAGGTACATTATATATATACACGTATACATAACATATTTTTTTTTATTGTTAGCCACTATATAGTATATATATAGAGAGAGAAAAGTAAAGCAAAAAAAGGAGGAGAAGAAAAAAGAGAAAGGCAGAAGCAAGCCAACATAATCCCATGTAGCTGCATGTGCGTCATAGGTGTATATGTGTGTGTGTGTGTGTGGCAGATAAATAAATAGTAAATATATATAAAGGATAAAGGATAAAGATAGCATAGTGTAGTAGTCATATACGAAGCATAAAGCGTACCATTTACACACAGACTCACCACAATAAGGATAGAACGATGAAGAATTGTAGGGAAGAATCGCAGAGGAATGCTGAAGAAAGGCTTTCCTTTTTTTCGTGGTACTCGAGCTTTTTGAGACTGGCATAGTTTTAAACATAAAAAACCCGACACAACACACACAGGACACTTGACCGACTGGGACGAAAGACCCTTGAAGCGCTGATCCCGCACAGCCGCCGCTGCCAGCCATGAAGGATGGCAGGCGAATATGTAAATAAAAACTAGGAGGAGAGGGGGGTGGATGCAGGTAAAGGCGGAAGCGGAAATGGATTCAAAAAGGACAGCCTAGACCAAAACAACCAAACCACACACACACACACACACATACACAGGACTTAAACTACACGGAACAACCGGATATCCGGTCTATTCTGGACATTCTAGAGTTGCGGGAGATTTTTGCTTAGCGAAAGCTTTCTCTCATTTTTGCTTTGCTTAAAAAAGAAAAACTTACAAAACAAAAAAATGAGTAAAAACGTAATTAAGATGGAAAATGTTTTTTTTTTTAATCATAATAATTATAAATATTAGGTTGTCAAATATCTCCCTTCCGCTTTTTTGCTCTTTATTCAATGCTTTATAAAAAAGGTTACAGTGATCGGATTTAGGTCAAATATGCGCCGTTTTGTTCGTTAATCTGTTTCCATCTAGACGGCAACTTCATAATACCTCCCTCGTAGAAGCCCCCCTCCCTATTTGCGAAGAACTCAGACAGCCACTTTTCACAAGCCTCTTTTGAGTCCAACTTTACACCACCAAGGGCGTTCGTCATGGACAGGAATCACTTGGCGCTATGTCCGGGCTATATGGTGGATGCAATAAAACCTCCCATCCGAGCTCCCGTAGCTTCTGACGAGTCATCAACGAAGTGTGCAGCTCATAGTGCATGATTCCCTTCCAATCCCACCAAACACACAGCAAAACCTTCCTGGCCGTCAATCGTCGAAATCATTCCTCCGCGGTTCGAAGTGATAGAGTACCATCCCCCAAAACACCATTTATCTCACGGAACGTTTATCTAGCGGATTTGCCTTTAACGAAGGAAAACTTTAAAATGGCGCGAATTTCGGCGTTAGTGAACTCCATGTTTACGCGTCTATAACTGCTGAACGAAATATCCAAACTAATCATGCATAGCGTCGTTTTGTAGGGTATGTCAAGACCTTTCAAATGATGATGGCCAGATACGAGCTCTGTAGCGCTTTGTACATAGCCGCGAAGTTCAAAAGACAAAAAGGCGGAAGGGAGATATTTGCCAACCTAATATATAAATGGATATACATTATATATAGGGAAACAACACACACACACACATATTGAATATAGAGAGAAACCTATAGCTGTAAAGTCCTGATAGATAAGTTTAAGTTTTATCCTTACTTAATTAATTAATTTATTCATTATTATTGTTCGTGTGCCGAGGCAAGGGCAACACACACACAATCCACAATCCTAAAAACAAAAAGAAAACACAAGGAAAAATATAAAAAAATGAGCATAAGAAGATCGAATTAATTTTAATGATACATAATGATTACTAATGAAATGTTTTGTTATTATTTGTAAGTCTGCTTCTTCGTACCCCCAGCTCAATGCGGCCCACAATAAATTGACAAGAAAAGAAACTAAATAAAGCTTAAAAACAGTATTAAAAACAAACAAGAGAACACATAACAGAAATTAAGGAGAACGCAAATATTTCAGCCTGGAATTCGAGGAAACTTGAGCTCAAGTTCAACTTCCGTCCGACAGACCTTGATTGGGATTGAGTCCAGAGATAATGTCCAGATATCGAGGGTGCATGTTCAGGGCTCCAGCTCCCCAGATTGATTCCTCAATTAGATGCCAATTAATATCGAATTTGAGTACGTACGTAGTTTTTCGCTTCGCTTGAGAGAGTCCCAGTTTCACCTCTGTTTTCCATGAATTGGTGCTTATCGAATTTATTGCCACAACTAATATGTGTAGCTGCCTATCGATGCTTATGTAGTTGAGTACGATGGGTCGTCGTTTCCCCTTGCCTCCCCTTAAATTTTAGTGAGTAAGCGAAGAATTAGTAGAGGAACCCGTAGGAAATGAAAAGGGAAAACAAAAGATTGCTGAATTAGTTGCGAACGAGCAAGAAAACGAAATTTTATAAAAATTACCAACCAACTCGACCACAAAAACAAGGCCAAAACGATCGATCAGTTGGGCTAGAAGAAAGCTAGCTGCTAGGGTGAAAGTAAAGTAAAGCTGGGAATAAAGTAAGTCCTAAGCAGCTAAGAGGCGAGAGCCAGCCAAGTAGAACGCAGCTTAGAGCAGAGTGAGTGTCCGTGTGCGTGCGATAGCGTTATATCAAAACAAAAACCATAGGGAGGGAAGGTAGTTGCTGGCGTATCTGTGTATATACATTAAGGCTAATCAAGGTAAACTAGTGTTATATCGTATATGGCACCGTGCATCGTAATCCCTAGATATACGTGCATATATGTATCTAAATAAATATGATAATATACGACTATATGATATATATATATAGAGGCACACACATACACAGGGAGTGTGGGCAATTTTTTTTGGCTTTTTTTTCCTCCATCGTTGTCGCGCCTAACTAGATGTAAAATAAATGAGACAAACTAAAGGATATTAATATAGCATACATATAGAGAAGAGTATATATGTAATATGTATAGGAGTAAATGTGTTAGATGTACGTGTGCGGGGGGTACCACTGTACTTGCCGCTCGAATTTCTCCCATCTGGTTATCAATTCGTTTCCTTTCGTTACCATTTCCGTTTCCGTTTCGTTGATTGGCAAACCAAAAAACAATTCGACAAAGAGCAGGAGTCAGTTACCTATTAGAATTTGGCAAGCATTAAAATAAAAAAAAATTAATGAATATGAAAAATGAAATTGCTTCAAAAGCAAACAAAAAAAAGATACAAAAAATGGCACACACTAAAAATTAATATTATGGAAAATAAACGGCTTGAAAACGGGGAAAACCGAACCGCAGACGCAGCAACAAATATTTATATGTACATAACCGGACAACAACCAAGTATTTTGGTATATTTCTGTTAGAGCCACACGAAACGAACTTCTACTTGTGCCGCGGCAAAGGGGAGTAACACGACACCTAAAGCTAAACCTAAACGTAAACTTAAACTAAAGCTAGAGTCGGGCTGGAAAGGAGGCAGAGGAAATACTTAGCAAATAAAGAAACAGGGAAACAATTGAGATAAATTAACATTTAAACGTTTTGCACACCACAAACAAAATAAACAAGCTACGAACGGAGATACACAAGCGAACGGGATACACAGCCACAGATACAGGTTACAAAGATACAGATACAAAGATGCAGATTCAGATACAGCCACTGAGGGAGATCCTGCTACAGATACAGGACATTTACAGACAGACTGGACACACAGACAGACTGGACGCGCAAAGCAAACAACAAAATTTAGCAACAACAAGAATTTATGAGATATAATAAACAAATAAACAAAATATAATATAATAATATAAACGAACAACAACCGAGTGGCAGCAGCAGTTGAAATACTTATTAAAACCAAAAGCGTAAATGGCAAGAACCAGAAACAAAACAGATAAAGAAAGAACAAATTATATTTATTAGACAAAATAGCAGAGACAGGACGAGAGAGAAGGAGGGAGGGAGCGCGGCAACCTTAAGGATCTGTAGTATATCGAACTATGTAATTCACAAATAGTAAATAAACCGAGGCGAGCAACCTAAGGAATATTGTAGGGCAAATTCAAACTATAAAATATAAAATATGAAGCGGAAAGAAACCTTTCTCCCAGGACACCCCCCCTGTACTTTTTTTTTGTCTGTGTAAGCTTAGTGGAGAATCCGAGGAGAAGTGCTAACGATAGAGGATAAACGATTAAAACGATTAAGGATAACCGCCATTCCCAGTCCTCCCCCGCCCCCTAGGAATACGCATATATGGTATATATATATCTAAACGGTAAATGAACAATTATATATGGCATTATATTATCACACAGCAGAACAGTAAAAGGAAATAAAAGGATAATTACGATAATTATTGCAATAATGATAATGATATATATGTAATGATTTCAATGCGAAAACGAGAGAATATTTTAAGCGTATTAAGTTGAACTATATATTTATTATATATAAAAACACACATATATATATATATATATAAATATATGAGTATATATATATATAAATATATATATATATATATATATATATATATATATATATATATGGAGAAAATAAAAAACAAAGTGCGACAAGCGATTAAAATAAACCAAAACAAAATAAAAACAAAACAAAAACAACACACGCAACACAACTTCTGAGGATATCAAGGGTCTAAGAATAAATAAAAACTAATGAATTAATTACAAATAAATAAATGAATATGAAAACTAAATGTGAAGCCATAATCGTGAGTTTTTATTGAAGTTCTTGGTGGGTTTTGGAATACATTTTCAGCTCATAGAATGCTCTCTGTAGGAGAAGCAATCACCGGGATGCAACCCCAATCTTCTCCTTTGCAGGCCGCCCAAGGAAGTTAAGCCCCCGAAATGCATACATAATAATCATCCCGGCTGCGTTGTTGGTGTTGCTGCTGTCTTGGCCAGAGCGTTGACACACATGCATGCCAAATGAGTTTCGGGGCCCAAGCCGGGCCCGGGCATTTGCCAAAAGATTTGGCCAAAGGAGGAGCCCAGCTGCAGTAGATTTGAGTGAAATGTTGCTACTTGCTACAAAGTTTACGATATTGGAGCAGATTTACGATATTCGTACACGATTTACGATATTCGTACACGATTTACGATATTCGTACACGATTTACGATATTCGTACACGATTTACGATATTCGTACACGATTTACGATATTCGTACACGATTTACGATATTCGTACACGATTTACGATATTCAAATACGATATTCGAATACAATTTACGATATTCAAATACGATGAGCATCACTGATGCACATCGTAAAAATCAAGCAAATTCAGTTTTGGGATTTCAGATACCAGGCGAACAGAAGGCAGTAGCAAGCGACTGGAAACTGTTATAAACTGTTATAAAAACATAGCCATCGTATTTGAATATCGTAAATCGTATTTGAATATCGTAAACCTTGGCCAAGTTTTTATAACAGTTTATAACAGTTTCCAGTGGCTTGCTACTGCCTTCTGTTCGCCTGGTATCTGAAATCCCAAAACTGAATTTGCTTGATTTTTACGATGTGCATCAGTGATGCTCATCGTATTTGAATATCGTAAATTGTATTCGAATATCGTATTTGAATATCGTAAATCGTGTACGAATATCGTAAATCGTGTACGAATATCGTAAATCGTGTACGAATATCGTAAATCGTGTACGAATATCGTAAATCGTGTACGAATATCGTAAATCGTGTACGAATATCGTAAATCGTGTACGAATATCGTAAATCGTGTACGAATATCGTAAATCGTGTACGAATATCGTAAATCGTGTACGAATATCGTAAATCTTGTCCCAATATCGTATTTGAATATCGTAATTTAATAAATATTTAAAACCAAATGGAATTTATTTATCACAGTCGTGTCTCAATATATACGCTACATATGTATGTCCTGGAAAATAAAAAGTTAAGGCTCAAGCTGGTAATTCCCCCACCTCCCATCTTGTTTTATTGAACAGAAAGACTTTGTGGATATGGCATTTATTTATTTTATTTATGTATTTATTATAACTTAAAGGAAGATATTATTTAGCAGAGAGACAACAATAAAACAGTTCAGAATACATATATTTATAGCGCTTGTCTTTTAGTCTTGGCTTACAAAGGCGGCGGGGACAATTGTTCCTATCAAAGGACCTACTTTGGGGAAGGTATTTCACAGCAGCCAGATTTTGGTCTGCGAATGAGAAGGGAGTGGCATCCGAGAGTCAAGGAATTTGCAGGATAACTGAAACGGTTGGGGTGGGGTGGGGCGTAGTAGGGGGAAATGTCAACTATTTTGTAAGTCGCCTTTGATGCGGCAAACGGTACATCAAAAAGATGCAGTGTCAACACATATTCGCACACCTTACCTATTCCATTTAGACACACACACACATTTATAAATATATATTAAGTGTGTGTAGTTTTGGGTGTGGTTGTGTGTATGTCCTGGCCACATTATTAACTCGACAGAATGAACTCCGTGTCCAGGATTACGGGGCAAAATGGCAAAAATGAAGGCGGAAAACCATGTGCAGACTCACGAGCCCCGGCAAACTTTAGCATATTTGTTAAATACTTTAATTAATAATTTAGAGCCATGGCAGGGGTGGAGGACACGGAAAGGCAGCTAAGAAGGAATGGGGCACGACGAAAGCCCTCAAACAAACAGAGACAGGGGAGCCGAGGCTCAGCCAGAAGTTGAGCAAACAACGAACAAAAGATCAAGGATTATGCGTGCTCAGTCCAAGGACATGGACATGTGTGCGCCAGAGTGCGGGGCGTCTGTGTGTGTGTGGAAGGAGGCTTTTCCGGTTGCGGTGTGAGCGGGATGCGCTTCTAGGCCTTCTCCAAATCCTCTGACTCCTTGTTTCTAATAAAAAGAAAACAAAGAAGATTAGACTGAACGGAACGGGCGCCGAGGAAGAAGCCAGCTTGATGAGTTTAATTATTTGAATGCTTCAGCTCTCTCACACACACACACACAAGGGACGCGGGGGTGTATGTGGGCTAGGAAAAAGCCAAGGGCGCATAGCCAAACAAAAGGCAGATGCTTTTGTCACATGCACACGACCTCAACTTTTTCAAGGCCCAGATGCCAGCGAGAGCCCCCCCCCCCCCCCCCCCCCCCTCAT
>VNJN01008715.1:0-74375 GCA_008042485.1 Drosophila mayri
TCCCAACAATGAAGTTTTATCCTAAAATAATCCATAGACTCACCTTAACTGTTGGCATGTACTTGGAGAAGCGCTCATACTCCTTGCTGATCTGGAAGGCCAGCTCACGGGTGTGGCACATGACCAAAACATGACAGGTGTTGTTGTCCGACGGCTCCAGCTGCTGGAGTGTGGCCAGCACGAAGACAGCGGTCTTGCCCATACCGGACTTGGCCTGGCAGAGGATGTCCATGCCCAAGACGGCCTGCGGAATGCACTCGTGCTGAACTGCAATCACAGAGCGTTAGTAAGGAGACTGTACCCGCGATCACCTCTCTGTACTCACCCTCCGAGGGATGCTCGAAACCGCAGTCAACAATAGCACGGAGGATCTCCGGCTTGAGCAGGAAGTCACGGAAGCCGGAACTGTGGATGGACACATAGGTGCCCTTGACGTCCTTCTTGGGCGCCTCCTGTGTCTCCACCGCAGTGGTCTCGGTCTGCTCCTCATCCTCGTAGTCGAGAAGATCGTCGTTGTCTGCCATTTTTGTGCTGTTTGGCTGTAGTTACCTAGAGACTCTTACTGTAAATACAAGTGTAAAAGCTGCGGAGGAAATGGGAACGCGTGAGTGCGAGTTACATTTACATGTGTAAAGCTGAAAATGCGCGCAGAAAAAAATAGCCGGTGCCGGCGTACCCTCCGCCATTTTGTTTTCTTCACCACACCGGTTTGCATGTATTTCGAGAAAACACGAAATATGAATCATGCACCATTGTTTTTGCAACGTACATAAGTGCGCAAATGTGAAACCTACCTTTTGCACACGTTAGTCGCTTTAAAATAAAACTTTTAACGCGATTTCAGCAAAAATTTATACACCAGCGTGACGTACAAGCAAAAAATTTTCCAAGAGTGACCAATCGATGTTTCCAGAAATGGCGGTGCATACATTTTTGACATCGATAAGCAGTGGTGCTGGTCCCATTAAATTATCATCGATGTTTTTCATCGTGACCTATAGTTCCGTAGTTATCGACTATTTTAATCCAGCGTCTGCCGCGTTTTTTGCAGCAAAATATTTAATTTAACAATTTGTGCATCCTTCGGTCGTTTGCAAAACACAGGTGAGTGGATCTGCTACTAGTACACCTTGAAGGTTTGTGGAAAAGACCCCCGAGCAACCGTAATAAGCCGCGGGAAAGCGGCCAAGCAATTTCACTCAAAATCGAAATACCCCCTGCCTGCCGCTGCGGGAAAATGCCGCAAATATTGAATTAAAACCGCCATATTGTCCAATTTCCTGGCCTCTATCGACAGATATTCTCGGGTTTTGCAGTGTAATTAATTAAAGATTAAGCTTAAGTTCGTATTAGGCATAGGCGACCGCGTCTTTTGCTCCACGCCCATAAACAAACGCCGCAAACTCACTCACTCCACCGCTTTTTCTTCGTCCGCTTTAGTACAGTCGCTTGAGTGGAAAGCCGCTTGCGTGTGTGCGTACGTGTGAGAGAGAGCGTGTGATAAACTCGTTCTGCTGCTGCTTCTGTTTTTGAGCGTTTTGTGTGTTTCCACTTTTTCCATTTCGGTTTCGTTTTCTGTTTCTGTTTGGAATTTTATCAGGCGGGTCGCACCAGCTCGTGGCGCAAAAATAACATATTTTAAAGTATCGAGGTCACCGCCACTCACGTGTTATTTGTTGATTTCTTTGCCCCCCACAAAAGCGTGAAAATGTCGAGCAAATCCCGACGTGCTGGCACCGCCACGCCGCAGCCCGGCAGCACCTCCACCCCGCGGGCGCCATCGGCGGGTCCGCAGCAGCACCATCAGCAACCGCCGCCGCCGTCGTCGTCGCAGCAGGCCTCCAGCCCGTTGAGCCCCACGCGCCACTCGCGCGTCGCCGAGAAGGTGGAGCTGCAGAACCTGAACGACCGATTGGCCACCTATATTGACCGCGTGCGCAATTTGGAGACGGAGAACTCCCGGCTGAGCATCGAGGTCCAGACGACCAGGGATACGGTTACCCGGGAGACCAACAACATCAAGAGCATCTACGAGGGCGAGCTGGAAGAGACGCGCCGCCTGCTGGACGACACGGCCCGGGATCGGGCACGCGCCGAGATCGACATCAAGCGTCTCTGGGAGGAGAACGAGGAGCTAAAGGCCAAGCTAGACAAGAAGACGAAGGAGTGCACTACAGCCGAGGGTGAGTCTGCGATAAATCTTTTATTTATTTGGAAATTTAAAACGTTGAATAAATAACAGAGATATCTGTTCTCAAACCACCCCAAAAACCGGAGCCCGGATGACTAAATTGATTGATTTTTTCCCACCCCGCCAGGCAATGCCCGCATGTACGAGTCGCGTGCCAGTGAGCTGGGAAACAAATACACCCAGGCGTCCGCTGATCGGAAGAAGGCCACCGACGATCTGAACGATGCTCTTAGGGAGCTGGAGAAGCTGCGCAAACAATTTGAGGACACACGCAAGAACCTGGAGCAGGAGACGCTGTCCCGCGTCGACCTGGAGAACACGATCCAGAGCCTGCGCGAAGAACTGTCCTTTAAGGACCAGATCCATACGCAGGAGATCAACGAGTCGCGTCGCATCCGCCAGACCGAATATAGCGAGATCGATGGACGCCTTAGCTCCGAGTATGATGCCAAGCTGAAGCAATCGCTGCAGGAGCTGCGCGCCCAGTACGAGGAACAGATGCGCATCAACCGTGATGACATTGAGTCTCTGTATGAGGACAAGATCCGTCGCATGCAGGAGGCCGCTGCCCGCACCAACAACACCACGCACAAGTCCATTGAGGAGCTCCGCAGCACCCGTGTCCGCATTGACGGTCTCAATGCCAAGATCAACGACTTGGAGCAGACCAACTCGTTGCTCAATGTCCGCATCCGTGAACTGGAGCAGCAGCTTGACAACGATCGCGAGCGCCATGGCCAGGAGGTGGCTCTGCTCGAGAAGGAGCTCATTCGCCTGCGTGACGAGATGGCCCAGCAACTGCAGGAGTACCAGGACCTCATGGACATCAAGGTGAGTTTTGGGTTCAAAAGCGTTTCAATATTTTATAGTATTAATCATTTTTCTACGAAGGTCTCTTTGGATTTGGAAATCGCGGCCTACGACAAGCTGCTGGTCGGCGAGGAGGCGCGCCTGAACATCACTCCGGCAAACACTGCCACCGTGCAGTCTTTTAGCCAGTCGTTACGCGGCAGCACCCGTGCCACGCCTTCGCGCCGTACTCCTTCCGGTGCCGTGAAGCGCAAGCGCGTTGAGGAGGCTGAGGATCGTAGCTTCTCCGACTTTTACGTCTCGGCCAGTGCAAAGGGCAACGTGGAGATCAAGGAGATCGATCCCGAGGGCAAGTTTGTGAAGCTCTACAACAAGGGCGCCGAAGAGGTGGCCATCGGCGGCTGGCAGTTACAGCGTCTGATCAACGAGGGCGGTCCATCGACCACCTACAAGTTCCATCGCTCGGTGAAGATCGATTCTAATGCCGTGGTGACCGTGTGGTCGGCTGACACAAAGGCCACGCACGAACCACCATCGAGCATCGTGATGAAGTCCCAGAAATGGATATCGGCCGACAACACTAGGACGATCCTGCTGAATTCCGATGGCGAGGCTGTGGCTAATCTGGATCGCATCAAGCGGGTGGTGTCCACGCACACCTCCTCCTCCCGTCTGAGTCGCCGGCGCAGCATCAGTGCCGTGGATGGCAACGAGCAGCTGTATCATCAGCAGGGCGATCCGACAGGGCAAACCGGCGAAAAGTGCGCCATTATGTAATTTCTGAACCAGACAAAAACAAAACCTAAAAAAAGAAGGAAAAGCAAAACACACCACCACACAAACACAGAGATATGTAGTAATCAGCTAAGTTATTTTTTGTGACCGCCCGCCGGTAATTTAATCAAAAACAATATTTGTGTAGATCTGCCCAAGCAGCTAAGCGATAATTTCGGTTTCGTCAACTTTCACTACCGTTTTTCTTCCATCCCCCAAAAACTTGTAGTTTATAACACCTATGTTTGACCCGATTTCGTTCGTTTTATGTATATCTCATTAAGCAAGCTTTTGTAATCTTTATATGGCATAGATATACACACACACACATTTCTATGCCACATAGAACTTACAACTTGCCCTTCTGTTCTTTCACTTTTATGTATTTTATAGTGGCGTTAAGAACTTTAAAAATATTGCATTCAAAAACAATATTTTCGATGGACTTGCGCACGCACTCCGTTCTATAAGAAATTAGTTTTGTAAGCGATAATCCGGCAATGACTTCACAAGCAACGAGAGCCAACCAGCAACACAGGAAGACAAGATCCAGATCAAAAACAACAACAGCAGTAGAAGCAGAGAAAGAAGCTTTTCCAGACAAAACACTTATTTATTTAAGTATTTTTTGTACAATCAGCATAAAATACAATATACTTTATATATATATAGAACATAATGACAAGAAGCCAGCAATATATAATTTTTAGCCTTGGCCATAAGGGTATTCACGATCCCCTCCCGCGTACACTCGGACCGCTTTCTCCCGGCTCAAACCGGTTTCGGGCTTCCTCCTGCAGCCATTCTACAAACATTACAAAAGCAACAATAACAACAACTACAGCAAAATAAAGTATGTACAACAATAATTAAAAAAAAACAACGCTCAGCGATCCGTCGCATTTTTATGAGTGGGCGTGGTCGCGTTTTACGCCGGCCAAAAAAAATCCAGCGCCCACACAGACTATTTTGTACACAAGAGACGATTGTAAACGAATCGAAACTACTTTTTAAGTATGTAATTGCTATTTGATAATAATAAAAAATAAAGAAAACCATGTTTAATAAAAATTACAAGAGATGTGTAAAATATTACATTTATAAATAACTAATACGCCCCTAGTATCTTAGGCACTCATTCCAGGGTATTCATTTCACTTTCGGCCCTTTTTTCGTCATTTCTTTTGCGTTTTCCTTCGCCGCGTTGAGATATTTTTAGATGTTAAATCCCATTCCAAGTGTGTTTATGTATGTGTGTGCACTCGAGCGATGTAACCGCTCAAAGTTTCATCGCTTTGAGTGACTTATCGAAGGCAGAGAAATTCGATAAATAACAATTGAGGGTCAAACCGGCTTTTGACTTTTGAGTGCTGCCCAACCGGCTCTCCACAAGTGAGGTTACAACTCTAGCGCAAAAAAGCACTCATACGCAGTGGGGGAAGTGCTCTATCCATAAAAAGCACTCATACGCAGTGGGTTCATTCAACCGCGGAGTGAGAGCGAGTTCCCGATGCAGAACCCCTGACCGCACAACCCCGACCCGTGCGTGATAACGAAAAGTATCTCAAGGTTGTTGCTGCGCCTCTGCTGCATTCTGAGTGTTCCAAAAAGGTTTTTTATCAGCAGCCAGAGAGCGAATTCGTAGCCACAACCGCAAAACAAACTCAAAACTTGAGCTGCCGCATAAATTGCCAGTCGAACTGAACAATTGAACAGTCTCGTTTGGAACTCAGAGCGAAAATAACACTTGGAACTTGTCACTTGGAAATAGTATTAGCGCATATTAATAAAAATAATAAATAAGCAGTTGCCTGCATTCGCCAGTGCTTTGTTGAAGGTGAGTAACAAAATTTTAGCCGTGAATTCAAGTACAAATCGCGTTGCCAAGTGAGAACGAGAGTGTTTTCCACTGGGGACAACGCCATAAATGGGTTAATTGTTAATAATTGGGGAGTGCGACGAGTGGCTTATCGCTCGAGTACAATAATAAACAAACGCACGCACACATAGTAACTGCATAATAAAATGAACACACAAAAGTTGAATGGGAAGTGCTCCTACTATATCTTATCCCAGTCCGAATATCAAAATCTAATCTAAATCCTGGACGCTGTGCGAGTCAATATTCTGCAACGATAAGGTGGTCTTTGTTTTCAAGTTCGAAAATAGCTCACAGCTGGTAGTGTTGCTTTTCTGGATATAAAAATACACTGTAAACAAGTAAATTAATATATGGATTATTATTGGTTATTATTTATAATTTAATAATTTCAAAAAATATTTAGTATGGGATTTAATGTCATACTTTAAGCTTGACTTAATAAAGGCATTATCTTTATCACTTGGTTTTGTTTACCTTGGTACGTGTTTATATTTGTAATATAATCACAAACCTTATAAATAGTATTGAAAACCTAATGACATCAAAATAATGGTTTTTTAAATATTTTAGCATTTTTCACCTGAAAGTCCTTATTTTATATTACAAAAATACAAATTTGAAGTATTTGCCAATGGAATATCATTTTGTGCTGATGTTTACTCCCCTTACATCTTAAATAAACACTTTTTAGTTATTTAATATTATATATTTTAAATATTTATTAATAAATTCCAACATATTTCAGCTAAAACATGAGGTTGGTGATATTGGAAACGAGCGATTCGGTGGGCAAGTGGGCTGCCAAATATGTGATGAAACGGATTAATGACTTCAAGCCAAGCGCTAATAAGTATGGAATTTTGTCATCATTTTGTTTGAATGAACTTATAACACATTAAACTATTTTTCAGATACTTTGTTTTGGGTCTGCCCACGGGATCCACTCCGCTGGGAATGTACAAAGAGCTGATTGAATTCCACAAACAGGGCAAGGTTTCCTTTCAGTATGTGAAAACCTTCAATATGGATGAATATGTGGGTGAGTTAAAATTCTTCGTCAAAAATCTGCCTTGAAATCATAAATATAGCAACAAATAAATCATCATTCGATATATCCCCATAGGCCTCCCCAGGGATCACCAGGAGAGCTATCACTACTTCATGTGGCATAACTTCTTCAAGCACATCGATATTGATCCCAAAAACGTGCACATTTTGGATGGCAATGCCACCGATTTGGTGGCCGAGTGCAATAAGTTCGAGGATCAGATCCGGGAGGCAGGAGGCGTGGAGCTCTTTATCGGCGGCATTGGACCCGATGGGCACATTGCCTTCAATGAGCCCGGATCCTCATTGGTCTCCAGGACGCGCGTAAAGACCCTGGCGCAGGATACACTCGAGGCGAATGCTCGGTTCTTTGACAACGATATGAGCAAGGTGCCCAAGCAGGCGTTAACCGTGGGCGTGGGCACTGTGATGGATTCCAAGGAAGTGATGATCCTTATCACGGGAGCCCATAAAGCGTTCGCACTGTACAAGGCCATTGAGGAGGGCGTGAACCATATGTGGACAGTGAGTGCCTTCCAGCAGCATGCCAACACCCTGATGATCTGCGATGAGGACGCCACCCTGGAGTTGAGAGTGAAGACGGTGAAGTACTTCAAGGTATGCCCGCCCTCGATAGCATCGATTTAGTAGAGAAAACTGGTGCTTGAGTAGCTTACCTGCCATGGTGTTGGTCTGATAACCCCACAAGGCTCTATTGTAGTTCTGCAAAAAAGTTAATCTATTCTATATGCTTACACTTATCCGGTTGTTGATTAAGTTTAAGGACTTGCATGTAATATACTGGCTTAGAGGTTTGGAGTTTAATGGTTAACAGGTGGATCGATATTATATATTATATTATTGACTGGCTGCCTGGCCCATCCCACACTTTCACAGGGCATCCTCAGGGATCTAGACGAAGGCGCTCAGCAGGAGGGCTATATTGAGTAAGGTATCTTTTGATTCCTTTAGATTTACTCAGAAAAACCAAATCTTTTTTTTACAAATTTATATAATTTTAAAACAATTAAATATAAGACTGTTCCTGACATCAAAAAATCCAAAATTGTGCCAAAGATCGGGAAACTCGGATGAAAGAAGACTGTCAGTGGCCTTAAAATGGATCTTGAACTGTATTCCAAGCTTGAGATATGAAAATAAACCTATTTTACTTTTAAAAGAAGCAAAAATAAAGCTTAACGTATATGTTTATA
The DNA here is from genome assembly GCA_008042485.1 of Drosophila mayri. Lineage (NCBI taxonomy): Eukaryota > Metazoa > Arthropoda > Insecta > Diptera > Drosophilidae > Drosophila > Drosophila mayri. The sequence goes on from VNJN01008715.1 coordinate 7,919, forward strand.
AATTTACATTGCCTGTAAGTGTTATAAGTCTGCTAGGAGAAGGTATAATAAAAAATAGGATTCTTGTTGTAGGAATAAATAAATAAAAAATATTTTAATAAATTAAATACAATAAAAATATTATCTTTAGTTAAGTTATCCAGTAAGTAGTAATCTGCAGATAAGACTTGAAGATCCTACAAACTATCTTTTGTTTATTTTTGTTAAATATTTATTCGGTAAATATTGTATTGTATAGTTTATCTCTTAATTCATTTTGAAGACACTACGTTTGAAGAATCCTGATAGTTAGTTTTTAATTATATTTATTGCTTATCTAATTAAAAAAAATGTTGCATATTTACAGAGCCTGATGGACGTTCACTCCAAGCTGATAGAGCAGCAACAACCCACGTAACCCCAAGGAATCGATATAACCAAGGATCTGCTACCTTTAAACTCGCATTTTACATATTTTATATTATTCATACAAACATATATGTTCTGCTTCAGTATAGTATTTCAAATCATACAAAAAACGAATTTGTGAAGATGTTTACTTTTTTATTGTGTAATTAAAATATTTTTGTAACAAAAGTTTATTAATATATGAATTGTATTTAATTCACTCTTTTTGAGGGTGTGCAAAAGGTGAAGTTTTAATAATGGTTTCAAGGAAAATAAAGGCTTTTAGGAAAAATAACAAATTATAAATGGAATTAAAGTTTACTTTAATTAAATGATCAATAGATACTAAATCATTCTTTGTTTCAATGAAAAATATATTTATTTAAATTCATTTTCCATACATACAGCTCTTCTTAATAATTATTTTGATTATAAACTATTCTTAAAATAGCCAAGAAAAATGGAATGTGTAATTGTATTATTTATATATTTATGCATTAATTATAGTATGTTTATAACAATTATATAGTAAGTATAGAAGATCAAGATCCTTGGCTTGGCCTAGGGTAAGGACAGCCCGTTTAACTTTTGCCCAGAATCTTGTTGTCCGTGTAGACAAACTCCTCGTGGTCCTCAATTAGCCGAAAGAGCTCCTTGGCATAGAAGATGGAACGCACAGACTCCTCCAGGATGAGCTGGTGGTTCTGTACAGCTCTACGCACCTGCTCGTGTATGAACATGGCCTCCAGTCGCTTGGCTCGCTGTGTCAGCCGACAGGCTTGGTTGTTCCTGAGGCGCACCTCTCCAGCCGTTAGGCGACCCTCCACGGCGGGTTGGTGGCGTGCTGCATTGTCGTGGTAGCTGCAAATGTCGCCGATGACGCCGGCATTCACATTGAAGATGCCCTCGGCGGCACTGATCACTGTCCGGCAGACCGCCGGCGTGCAGATCATCTCTCGCTGCAGATTCTCGCAGATCATCGCCTGTAGCGCCGTTTGGCGTGCGATCTTGAGGTAGCCTCGTCGTACATGTCGCCTGCCCAGCTTCTCACGCATCGATTTGAAGTAAAAGACTTGGGTGCCCCACACCTTACCTTTCAGGGGTTTCGGATTCTTGCGATCTCCGCGTTCTTCGCGGAACAGCTGTCGCTTTACGCGCTTCAGACTCTCGGTCTTGGCGGTCAGTCGCTCTGGCTGGAGGCAGCTGTTGACCTGGTGCCACACCTCAGTGGGTGTGCTGAGGGCCACGGCGCTGGTGCTGCACCAGTACATCTTGTGACACATGCCGTTCATCAAATACAGCTGCCGGATGCATTCGTTAAGAAAGCTCCGCTTCGTGGGGCTCTGGAAGTTGGGGGGATTGTTGATCACATAGTGATCCCGCTTGTATACCACACAGTAGCCGTATCCCGGCCCTGGTCCTGGCTCTCCTCCGTTCAGCATTCCTGGCTTTTGGTAGACAATCAGATGCTGGTCCTTGTAGTCAATCGGGGAGTTGAAGATGAAGATTTGGTTGTGCTGTGCCTCGTCGTTGGGAGTGCGGAACATCAGCAGCTTCTCGGAATTAGCAGCTTGGTCCATGACTGTTGGGCGTTGAGTGATAAGGTTGTGGTTGATTCTGGTGGCTTATATGCGGAGACAGGTAGCCAGATATCAGGGAGACTCTAGCATCCGTAAGCCTGTACGTTCCTGCAGGTCCTTCGGTTTTTTTTAGGTAGCTTAGGGATTTTGAAAGTGGCTAAGTACCGCTCAAGTTGTACCTGAAAATTAGAGCTTGGAAATTCTTATAGATATGATTGGGCTTAACTCTTACCTGCAGAACGACAGATGTTTTACAAGCCTTTAGAATCTTGGCCAATTTGCAAGTTTTTATTTCTTGACGTAACAGGTAAACTGAACAATTGGTATTTCAAAGAAATTGAGCAGAGTTAAAAATCTGGTGTTGCATATATTTGTTGTCTGAACAATTGGTATTGGATTGAGACCCTTTATATTTTAAATATATTAAGAGGATAGTTGAAAATATCAATGCTTATTTGCTGAACAAAATATTCTTTTATTTTTTAATGTTACATCAGTGAACTTGAAAAAAATTAAAAATTAACCTTTAGAAATATTATTATTAAAAATGAATATGTATATTAAGGGGTTAGATCATAAAAATTGGCAAAACATTCAAAAAAATTTTATTTTTTACATTTTAAACTCCATTAGCTTGTTTCCAAATTTATATCAATGCATTTTTAGCCTTAGTCATGCCATTAAATTGATTACAAAAATAATTAACATATTTATATCAAGTTTTTAAATCAGAACTTCAACTTCTCCTTATAACTAAATCACAGGAGCCCGTAAATTTTAAATAATTCAATATTGATGACATATTTCCTCTTTCGAAAAAAGAACGCTCTCCAGTCAACTTGACTTTAAACTAAAGCAATTCCAATTATTATTAAATTAACTATGAATAAAAGTTTTTATTTCTTTTTTTGTTCTTTTAATTAAGAAAAGTATTTGTAAATAAACCTGCACCTGATGAAGCTGAAAAACTGATAATTTCAATAAGTAATTCCAGAAAATAATATTTAAGGGGTTGAAGAGTTCCAAAAGCAAGTCAAAAAATCAAGGGACAATACCTTAAACTTAGTCAGGTAATTTGTTTCAAATGTCTATAAGAACGAGTCCCTAAAAAGGATTTAAAATGTTAACAGCCAAGCGGATAATTTAAGCGAATTGTGTCAACTTTTCCTTAATCCTCACCAGGTGTTTGGGGCCATAAAACAGCAGGGCGACGGGCTTGAGCTGCCGTAATTATCCTTCAGGTAAAGCTCGTGGACAGGTAAAAAGAAAAAGAACGGCGAAACCCCCTGCGCTTCTTTTGGCATATAAGTTTGAGGGATGAAGGATTGCAGCTGTCAGAGGCAATCGAACCACGAGATCGGCTACAACATGGGCAATGTCATGGATCGCAAGGTATCCTGCGCGGAGGCACGAGTCAATGGTGCTGCAACATCACCGACTTCCCCCTCTCCGCTGGCTCTCAAGGAGCCGGAAAAACTGGTGGCAAAAAGCTCAGAGGAGAACCCAACGCCACAGCCACAATTGGCCCCAAACTTGACATTTCACCTGTACAGCTATCGCCAGCAAATCGGCTGCAAAAAACACCAGGTGATGAAATGGGCAACCTCGAAGCTCATTCTCACCGAGGAGCTGCTCAAGCTCCACCGACACACAACGTCCAAGTCCTGGACTGATTTCGAGCTAACCGACGACGACGAGGAGGAATTGGACGAGGATGTGGAGAACCGTATTCCCGCACGTGATAATAACGATAATGATGATCTTCTGGCCGAGGAGCTTTGCAATTTAAAGAACTATCGCCTGACGCTGAGGGGCACCATTTTGGAGGTGGCTCAGGAGAAGATGAAGAAGCGTGAGAAGAAGAAGCTGAAACGTTTGAAACGCCGCACTTTGATATCCTCCAAAAAACCCAGCAATAAGGACAAACACAAGCTCTGGCAATACCCATCTCTTTCGATGCCGCTTCTGGATGACGAGGAGGAGGCGGAGCAGCGGGAGCAGGATGCTCAGCCGGAGGTCATTGTCATTGACTGAGACTCATCGCACTCGGTTCCCAGTTGATAGTTCCTAAGCCTAAGTTAATCTAGTCGTTGTCCTCGTTCTAATTTTGTATATAGATTGTATTTATCTGTCAGTCTGCAAATGGTTCCACACACAAGATAAATATTCTGACACAAATCCCCACGAAATTGTTTGTTGTTAATTGACGGGTCCTGGCCTGGAGTGGCCCAAATCAAAGTTCAATGCGCCCAGCTGCATCTGGCTACAGGACTCGCCAGGGTATTCCCCTGGCACCGTAAACCTTGCTGCATAATTAAAATGTCGCGTAATTGATTGCGACTCCCGTTTGCAGCGTCCTTTTTTTTTTGCTCCTGTTTCCGTTCTGGACTGCTTTGGTTTTTGAGCCTGATCTTGTTTGAATTTCGCTTCTGTGCTTTATTTATTCAACTAACACTCATATAACCCAATTCCTTTTATAATTTACAAGCCAAAAAACCGAATATTTCCCCATAATCCCCATCGGTTTATCTGTGCAAATGTGTGTCACATTATAGCCCCTAAATCTCCTCTGACAATTTGTCTGACTCGGCCACAACTTGTGATAAACTGTTACCCCTTTTTTTTGGGCCACTCTTGCCCCTCCCCGTGTCCTAATCTTATCTAGAAACTAATTAAATTTACGCACAAAAAAAATACAAACGAGAAACAGGGCAGCAGTCCCAGTGCAGTCGAGAGAACCAAATAAATTATTGTGGGTCATGCAACGAGAGGGTTCGCAATTACTAAGGAAAGTTTGAAGTTTGATGGTTGGACTTTATGTGGCCCCAAAGAGCCACTCTTTGAACTTGTCCCACTAAGCCAAACAGGAAAAACAAGGTTGCAGCCACTTTGAGCAATTAAAAAGTGCGAAAACCAAATGCAATTATCGCTTATTTAATAAAATAATTACGAGCAGAACAACCTGGTTAACGGAATGGGAATGCTGGTTAAGGATGCGGTTATGAGCTGGCCACGCACTTGGCATACGCAGACAGACGCCTGACACAAATTCCCTTTCAAGTTACACAACAAGGCTCTCCTCCAGCACGGGCTCTCCATGTGGGAATGACTCCCGAAAGGGGCTGCAATTTCAAATTCCTTGCAGCGCATCAAAGCGCACACCGAATTGTGACATGTCCTCGTCGAGCCACCCACTGGATGTCCAACCACCAGCCACAGCCTCATCCACTATGTAACATCGCCACCCACTGCGTGGCCACCACAAACAATGCAGCGTTCCACCAAAATGGCCATCAAGACGGGAACAATAGAAGTGGCACAGACACCAAGGAAAATTTTGATTAAGTTGAGTGGGGAATTAGTAAAAGAGTTTTGAATAAAATAATAATAAAACCATACAACATTTTATATAAATTAAAGTAATAATAAATTAACTAAGGTAATTAAAACTATCTAAAAAACATTAAAATAAAAAGCTAAATAAAAACCATTTTAATTTAAACATAAAACTAAACGATTTTAAACGTATTTTAAAAGTCATACAATTTTTTTAAAAACCTTTAAATAATGTTTGTATTTATATTTAATTTTCTCCAGTGGAACTTTTTTTTCCAAGCCATGTGGGTGAGTCCTTTGAAGGAGTCAGCCACCCTTCTTACTTCGCCCTTTCCTGCCACTTCCACGCATGTGTAGCGGTTGTTAATTGCCGGCTGGCTAAGCGGAAGCTTCTAAGAATTTTTGCTTTAATTAAATTTTTTAATAAATACGTTGAGAAAACAATTTATTAATTGCAAAACATTTTCAGCCAACGCCTGGCAGGAATGGCAGCAATCCTGGGAAATGCACCCTTAGTTTAGCTCAAAAGATTTCCTCTGTTCAATTTCTTAATGGTTTTCTTGGCGTGACTAATTCGAGAGCTTTGAATTTCCCTAGAAAATGTGGCTATAAATTATCAAAAGAGGAACTGTATAACCACCACCAAAATATAGGAAATATGACAACAAATGAACTGAAAATACATAAATTTTCTTTTTGGAAAACCAAGTAGCTCCCTGAACGGCAAATCAAATTTAGGAAAAGTCGCAGTAGGTAGTGCTTAACTTTTCCTCAATTGTCACACAGCATACCCAGCTACCGGCAGCGATATTTCATTCAGTTTTCGAGTCTTGCTAAATTCATACGTTTCCCATTCGTTTCGTTTTCTGTATTTAAAAAAAAATATACAAAAATATTCAAAATTATCCACAACACCAAAACATCGATTTATATATCATCGGTCATTCAAAGCCTTTACTTAAGACTTTATATCCTTTTTTGTTCAATTATTTTTGTTTGTTCGTTGCACATTTCAAGCAAAGGACAGGATACACAGGTGAGTCGGCCACCTATCCTTTGACTATACAAACCTCGCACTCCCCCAAACCTCCTACTACAGATCCCAATCCCCCATACCGATAGCCATAGCCAAAATGTCTGAAGAAATTGTTTGTCACAAGTGCAAGGAGGTCATCACCAAGCGCATGATCACCGCCCTGGGCAAGACCTTCCATCCGGAGCATTTCCGGTGCCGCCACTGCGAGAAGCAGATCGACGATGCCACCTTTAATATCCAGGACAATGAGCCGGTGTGCACCAAGTGCTTCCAGGAGCGTTACACGCACATCTGCGCCGGCTGCAAGCAGCCCATCCTCGAGCGCACCGTCTCGGCCATGGGCGAGTCCTGGCACGAGAAGTGCTTCCGCTGTGACGGCGCCTGCAGAAAGCCGCTGGCCAGCCTGCCCTTCTATGAGCGTGATGGCAAGGTCTATTGCCGCCAGGACTATGAGGACCTCTTCGCCTCCCGGTGTGCCAAGTGCGACAAGCCGATCACTGACCATGCCGTTGTTGCCATGAACTCCAAGTGGCACCGCGACTGTTTCAGGTGCAACAAGTGCGAGAGTCCGATCACCAGCCAGACCTTTGCCCTCGATGGCGGCAAGCCGGTGTGCCCCGCCTGCAACTGTTAAATCCAAATCTGGAACACTCAACCCAGCAACATGTCGTCGGCCAGGCACGAATGGCTACCTATTCAGTAGGTTCCAGCGTTCATAGTTAGCCATTCGTCCCTGGAGATTGTTTAGTTCAAATTTTCGATCGAAAAATAAGTCGAGATCTAGAAGGAAGGACTAGCAGGACTAGTCTTAGCCAACATAAATAAGCCAAATTAACCGGGAAGCCATAACCCACCTTCAAAACCATAAAAATTGAAATAAAATAGAAAAAGCCAACCGAAAAGAATAATGCAGAATTGTTCATTATAAGGGAAGGGATTTTTAGGGTTCTTAACTTAATTATTGATTATTAAAATAAATCATCTCTTTAACCTTATATTTAATATGTTTTTATAATGAAAAAATCTTTATTAGATTGTTACCATTTGAATAAACTAACCCTTATATATTTGCTTGATACCTTAAGTTCCCACAATTCCCCAGAGATAAGTTCAACCAGAAACCCTTTCACAATTCTAAGTAAATATTGGACGAAACGTATTGCAAGAAGCTGTGCTTGACACAAGATCATGTTTCCTAATCTAAAGGTAATGCCTAACCCCAAATGTAAATTAGAAAAGATAAATCCATCAAGAGATCATATTTATCTCATATTTATATGCTTGTTTACAGTAGCAGAAATGATATTAGCAGTGAGAGAAAGGTGAAGATTCTTGAAGATATATTTAGTTAATTTTGTTTAAAAGTCTAAAAATTATAATGTGAAATTTTGTATTTCAAGTAAACTCTTTTATTTAATAATAATAATAGTTCTGATTAGGAGAACCCAGGACGTTTATTATCAAACTATTGATTTTAAATCTATTAATTTTACTATTTCAATTTAGGTCCATGAAATAATTATATTTTAATCTAGCTGAAAACAATACCTAGCTAAGCTATATTTAATATTTCTTCTATCCAAATTTAAGATATATTCCTACTATTTTGGCCATATATAAGCCTTATGCTGGTGGTATGACGACAACTTAAAGAGGTGCAGCGGGAAATGGAAAATTCACCCAAGAGGGGTGACTCTTCATCCTCGTCACTGTGGAAATCCACGAAGCGCGTTCGTGTGACAGCCAACAGCAGCAGCAGCAACATGTACGGCAGCCACATCGACATTCGGAGAAGTTTCAGTACGATTTCGTGGCTTTCTGCGGCTTTGGAGTCGCCGGCTGCCGGTTTCGGTTTCATTTTTCGAACGGAGCGCGTGCGAAGCAGTTCGGTTGGTCTCTCGGTGGCTCAGCGATTTCCCACAGTCAGTCAGAGTCAGTCCCGGTCTGTGTTTCCGCGGAAAAGCTGCCAAAAAAAAACGCAAAAGGTGGCTAATTAATTGCCTAGTTAAACTGTCCCATAAATAGCCCCGGCTGTCATTTCGGAGCCGCGACCATACGACAATTAAGGAGTCTGCGAAAAATCTTTAAAGTCGCAGCTGCAAGACATCCATAAATTGCGGCTCGGAAAATCAAGATCGTGTTTACGTTGTGTTTTGCGCGTTGCATGTTGCAAAAGCTGCAATTTATTTGTGCGAACTATGGCCAGATTTTCCAGATTGGGATTTTCCAAATGCAGGCAATATCCTCACTTCTAGTGCCACTGACAACTCAATACGAAAATCGTGTAGATCGGCAGCGGATATAATTGAGATTTAGCACTGTGCGTGTTTCGCTCGGATTAGACAACTCGACAATTTGTGACTACAAATAATTGCAGTTTATTGAAGAGAAAAATAAACATAGGTAAAGATTTATGTAGTGAAAAAAATATATTTAAAAAATGTATATTATAATAATAAATGAATAGAAGGGGAAGTTTACCAAATGATATAGCAATAATGCAAGTCTTTTTCAATTTAATTAGGGGAAACATTATATTTATTTATTAAGTGGCAATCTAAATGGAAAATAATTTAAAGCTGTTTTTATTTCCCTTAATCCTTTTCATATAATTTATTTATTCTTTAAAATATTATATTTATAATTAAATCTCTCAACAAAACAACTATTTAAACCAATTGAAAACCCCAACCACATTCATCAATTAATACAAAATGCCAAAGTTGACGGCTTTATGAGTCTGTCACTTGCACAGGTGGAAAATTAGTGATTAAAATGTAGGTATTTATCACTTTTATTATATAATTTTAATTAAAAATATTTCTTTTTAATTACCTAGATGACAGTAGATTAATTGAAAACATATGCTAATGACAAATAACGATCGAACGATTCATTTACATATTACAAATTACTATTCAAGTACTTCGGGTCTAAAAACTCAAACAATAAGATCAATTAGAGCTTATTTGTTATTTGTTATGTTTTTTTATTGGTTTCTGTTTGTTCTGGCTCAGTGGTAACATTGCGCATACGCCACCTTGACAGCTTCGGCTGAAATTCTGGCATTTCTGAACCCTTTTTCGTAGAAAAAAAAACAAGAACTCTAAGCTCGCAGGCCGAAATTATTGATGCTACACTCGCATTCTTTTCCAATTCGCCAATGACTGAGACTGAAAAAGAAACACACCGAGTAGAAGCCAGGCACACACTGAGCGGAAAATATAGGATATTCCTGAAAATTGTAGTTCAACTTGGTAGCAACACTAAATATTTGAAAGTATTATCTTTATCTTGAGGTTTGCTTAAGCTTAAATTGAGCGGTTTTATATTACAGAAATTACATTAATAATAATTTTTTAATTTAAATTTGAAGCCAAATTGAGATCATCTTCAGATGTCAATGTTCAAATATATATTTTTGGTAGTTCGTTTGTGCTACATTTAATTAATATTAATTAATATTTAACATTTTATTGATTTATTATATTTTTAAATAATGTACAATAATGTTTTTAATCAGAACAATAATATAAAAATAAAGAACATTTATAGACAATGCTACATTAAATTTTAAAATTATATTGTTGGTTTTATAATAAAAGTTCTGATGTTATTCTATCAACATTTTGTCCCAGTGCAGGGAGAAAACATTGGGGGGGCAGTCACTGACCCTTTTTAATTGCCAATATACCTTGAACTCGGAATTGGGAAATATTTGCTTATTTTCTTCTCACACGGAACTTCTTTTAATAAAAGATTAATTAGAATATTAACCGAATTAAGGCAAAGAAAAAAAGATAAATATGTAATAAAAAAATAGTTATCACTGGTTTACTGAATATATATTTAATTTTAACTAAAGCAACAACATGATTTGAATTTGATGTATATTACATTTAAATTATGTTTAAATTCTATTTTATATTTTCATTTACATTAATTATGAACCTTTTATAAAAAATATAATAACTTAAAATGCACAGATTTAAAATAATTTGAAATAGTATCTAAAAGTACGACATTTTCTTGATAGTGATAGATATTCACAATACACTTTTTGGCATATTTATAAGACTTTTTACATTAACAAAAGCTTTGGCACCTCCAAATAAAATGAATTATTAATTAATACCTCCAAGAACTATATTTATTAATCAAAATATTTCCAAGAATATACGCCAAATATTATAAAATATTTTACTCCTTTTATCGCAGTGCAGCGAAGCCCATTGGGGGGCAGTCACTGACACTGAGGAACCTCCGCAGTCGTACTTTGACTCTTGCGGTCTTCGGTTCGACGTTGGTCGTTAGGCATACAGAAATTCTATAAGTTTCATATGGCAATTGCCTTTTTTGGCGCAGGAACAGAGACAACAGCCCAGCAGACGACGCACCTTAAAAGCGCGACGGGATCGCCTGGGTCGCGCGACGCAATCTTTAATTGGAAAGCACAGCCAGCCTTCCCGGCGAAGGCCTTTCAAAACTCCCTCGAATTGGCAACCAGTTTGGCTCTTTTGGCTTCCCACCGTAAAGTGAATATAGAAATATGTACGTGTATAGTTAATATAGTAAAGTGTAGTGCGGCTTGTGTGTTTCGCTGCAAAGCCTCTTTGTGTCAGTCGTGTGTCATTAGCATCCGCCGACTGAGCTCCCAGTGTGTCAAAAGATTTGAACTTTAAAGTGCTCAGGTGCTGAAGAGCTCAGACCCGGAGACTGAGACTGGCTGGGGACGGAAAGTAGACAGCGGATACTTGGACAGGCAGACAGTCAGTCAGTCAGTCAGTCAGTTGGTCTATCGGTCGTTGGCAGCACTGAGGAAATATTAGAAAAGTAAATAGAGAAACTATGAGAATATTGGAAGAGAAGATACAAATATTAGATACATTTTTTGGGGAATTTATTGAAAAAGAAAATGTGAAAGAAGCAGGATTGTGGTTGCTGTTTTCTGGATTAAAATATCGATATCTTTTTACACTTCCAACCTACAACAGGTGTAAATTAGGTACCTTAATTAGCTTAGATGTTTTCGCTCAGTGTATGTGAATTGCTTATCACGTTGTTTGACTTTGGGGCTCGTTTGAATTATGCGTGCTATCTTCCATTGCCATTCCATTCCGTACCCTGGGCCAGCGAGTAATTCACGCCGCAATTGTCTCTTTCGGGTTCTTTTTATCACACCTGCCGTGCACCGCTGGATACCACACACACCGCAAACTACACACTACACACACCGCACACCAAGTGGAGTGGCATGTGGAGTGAAGTACTCTATGAAGAAGTGTAGGGTACACGTACTTCCACTTTGTGGCAGCTCTTTTCATGGCACGTCCTCCTCATCGAGTGTGTTTGCCTTGGTACTCGCATAGAATTCGTTAGTTTTTGGCCAAAGCTTTTTTCTATTATTTTTTCTACTTTTTTTTATACATATTTGTATATATTTTTGTTTAGTTTAAGTAAACAAATTAGCTGAGAGAATTTTGTTTTAAACTAAAACATTAGCTGGAGTTTATGTTATGAGTGAACTTTAAACTTTAATTTTAATTTACTAAATAAATATATAGTATTCTTTAGTTATTTTTTAAATGAATTCCTATTATTCCTATTATAGTATTATGTAAGTTTATTATGACTTCTAAAAATAATCTTCACAACATTTTCCCAAATTTAAAAAATTTTCCCTATTTAAATTTCTTAAGTAAATCCCCCAAATTCTTACAAAAACCAATAAACTCTTTCTGTGAGAGAAACCAAACACAAAATGAAGTAATCTCTCAGACAGCCAAAAAATTACTTGCCCAAATAATTTAATTAAATTATTCCATTTAAAAACCAATTGAGCCAACGCAAAAGCGATTCGACATAAAATGAATTGGCAAAAATATGCGATTAATAACAATAAATGAAAATAAAAAAAATGCAAAGCCCGAGGGCTTAGGAGCCCCGCAGCACCAAAAAGTGTGCGGAAAAGAATCCGAAACAAAATCAATAGAAAATACATTAAGCCCCTCACCTGGCGGTGGCCAAAAATAGCAAACCGAAAAACCATTTAATAACAATATCAATAATATTGTAATCCCAAAAAAGGAAATCAAAAGCGAAGCTCATTTTGAATTGCAATAATCAGAATTCGTAGACGCCGCCGCGGCTCTTGAGAATTTTGTGAGGCATTAAGTGACTGATAAATTATATTTGTTAAATGACGAACGGGAGTGTGGGCGCCGCTATCAATAAAAATTAGTTTTATTAATAACAGAGGAGCTCCCTCCAAAAAAAGTTTCATACTTGTTTGGTTTTTTGACACAGTGAGAAATAAATCCTAAAAATAATATAAATAAAAATAAAAATAGTCGAAAATTATAGGCAATGCAAGATAAATGCTAAGCTAGTCTTAAGGCAGAATTAGGACCACAAAAATTACTATTTCTATTTACAAATATTTTTAAAAACATATATATTATTTTAATAATAAACTTAAACCTTCTATTTCATAAAATATATTTTAAAATTGCTGTCTTACTTCAGTTAAACCTATTAATAATTGTTTTCCCTGTGTAACATATTGTTCTTTAATTTTTTTCATATTTCCTGCTCTGCTTTGGCACATTTCGCACATTAATTGATAAATGCTGCTCTTATCAATTTGTGATCAAAAGTAATTAAGTTCACGAACCGAACGTGGCTAATTGTCAACATCATTGGAAAATAAAAAAGAAGATAAACACTCCACAACAAAAAATAAAATAAAGCAAATAAAATAAAAAAAGGAAACACACAGAAACCATTAAGAACTAACAAAAGACCATAAAAAAGCGTTAAAAATGTGCAAATATGTAATGTGCGTGGTGGGACAACAACAACATCGCAAGAAACTACAGCCCCAACAACATAATTAACAATTACACGAGTGAGCTAGAAGGCAGAGAAGTGGCAACAAGACACCAAAAGACTTCATCCAATACTAAAAGATACAGATATAGAAACTGTAATAGCTGATCTGAAATGGCGCCATCAAATTCGGTTAATTTTGTGACTCTTTTCACAATTGTCTTGCAGCTTCAACAACAATTCAACTGTGCGGGTGAGTAAAACGAAAAATAAAAATAAATTTAAGATTAAGTAATAATTCCAAAAAAAATATAACACAAAGTGATTTGAGTATTTGCTCAGAATTGTGTTTGATTCAGAAGGCAAATTGGCAATTAAATTTTTGCTGTTTAATGAGTTTCTTTGTTAATTTTAATTTTTTTCAAAGGCTTAAAGGGGAGGTTAAATTTGAAATATTTTTTTAAATTGTATTATATTGATTGTATGATTTTTAAAACTATTAAATCTCTCATTTGTCAATCAATTTACCAGGTTTTAAATAGATATTCTGTCTAATAAATTAATATAGTTCCTTCTTACATCTCAAATAAAGAAACTGTGGGTTATCTTTAAAATATTAAAGTATCTCAAAGTTAAGTTGGCTTATATATTGTCTTTTTTGTGCCATAAATCCAGTAATTAAAATTTTAAAACACCGCAAGCCAACAATAAACTTCTTTTATAAGCGTTGAACACTTAAAATCCTCTAAAGTTTTACAATGTCGGTAAATAGGAAAAAAATTGCCAAGAAGTACGTGCCTTTTAAAATTATTTATGTGCATTTTAACCTTTGCCAAAATACTTAGAAAGTATATTCCAAAAGGAAGGTGGAAACATAATTGCTATTTTTCTAAACTTTATTTAAACCATTTATGTTCATTTTATACCCAAACAAAATTTGTTATTATCAGTTAATTGAAACCAATTTCAACAATAATTGTTAGCTTAATTTAAATGGTTTCCCTTTCTATCGATTTATAAGCATTGACTCACTCGCCCCTAGGCGTTTCACCTGGTTTTTAAGCAAATAAAGTGCTCATAAAAGGCAATTACACTAATTTGCATCGAGTGCGGGGCACAAATCCCGCAGATAACTTGAACTGAAACAGTCGCCTTGTGGGAATGCAACTGAAGATACGGAGTAATAAAGGGGGGTCCCCCTTTATGACCCTTTTTTCAATGCGAGTTCGGTGCTCTTTTATGTCCACCACGCTGCACTGCTTGACTTAGCTTAGCTTAGTTCCGCTCTTAATTATAATTATAAGCCATCAGAGTTCTATGAGGCCCATCGGACACAGGTGTGAACTGACGGCCCGACAAGCTAGCTGGTAAGCGATATGTTTCGTGGGCCCAAGACTTGAATGACGGACTGACAGAATGAAGGTGATGGACTGGACTGCCGACAGTACCCCAGAGGCGCTCCATTAAAGTCGAATGTAGATAATGTACTGAGAAAAAATCAGAAGAAAATTGGTTAAATCACTGTATAATAAATTATCATAAGAAGTCAATAAATATAATCATAAGCCTCTTTAAAAAGAAATTAGTATTAGTACAACGACAGAGTCTCAGTTTTCTAGTATAAATAAACGCCTAGGACTTATTTTAACCCTCAGTGTATGACGTGCAGGACTAGCACACACCCAAAAAATTATTTCATCAAGTTGCAAAAGACATATCAAATTTTTTCGGGGGATGACTTGCTGCCCAGTTCTGCCATTCCCGCACAGCTGACACATTCGGTGGAGCACTTTGTCCCTGTCAAGTTGAATGCAACGCACCTTCCTTCACCCGGTGACCAGTATCAGTCACCGGCGGGTCAAAGGTGTTGAAATATGCCGGCTAGCAGCTGTCGTTGCCGCCGCTTGAAATTCATGAATTTATGTGCAATCAATTAAGTCAATAGGTGTGTGCCTCCGTTGCCTTTATTTGTATGTTATTTTATGATTGCATTCAAAGTTCGCTTGCAGTGTCTTTTTCGCACTGAGCAGCAGCCGCCGGCTGTTTCATGGCTTCAATTAAAGTGTTTTGTTTAATGGCAGGCTTTCAGTTGACTTACAAAAGACCATAACTTTGGTTAGTAAATCTGAACATAAAAATGTTTATGGAAAATATACTAAATGCAATAAATATAGGTGCTGAGTAACATGTGTTTAAAGTCAACAATCTTAATGACTTAATTGGTTGTTATAAGAAATTAAATATAAATGTTTGTAACCTATTCATCTCAGAAAACTTTAACTATTTTGAACTCCTTTAATTCCCAACCAATTTGTACTCCATTTCCTATTGAAATGTCTCAAATATTACAGCCAATCCTAAATCACTTTAGGTGCTACAAAACTTTTGTAAAGTATTTCATAAAATATTTCATATTTCCCGCACACATGGTTAGATTTATGAGCAAGCTTGACACATTTATCACAAGACAGCCAAGGTTGTTGGTTCGCGCCGTCGTCTTGTAGGGTACTTTGAATAACAAAATATATACAAATATATATAGTAATGGCAAAATGAAAAGCCATTCGCAGTTATGAGATCTGTCTCCGTCTCTGCCACTGTCTGCCACTGTCACGCCCAAGAATTGTTATTATTTTTTACTATTTGCCAGATCCCAGAAATAGTAGCATGATTCAGCAACAGAAATCGGGTTTACAATGCAATCCCATTCAGCTCCTTGAGCTTGGGAGCCTGCAATCTGCATTTTACTTATACCAATGTCTTTTTATGGGTTTTCGGTTTCCTGATGGAGCCAACAAGTCATTCGATGAGAATAAAAAAATGTTTTCAATTCAATTAATAAAAAAAATTGCTTAAGATTAAAATAATTGTAGAAAAAATTAAATGGAAAACTTCCCACCAAAATGTTATACAAATTTATAATAACAGCTTATTTCTGGTGATATTTTAAAAGCAATGTTTTATTTAATACTTTTACATAATATTGATTTGTGTTAAGTAAACATTGTTAAGGACTAATGGGTAAAATGATTTGAGTTTTCGCTTAAAGAAATAATAGAACGTTATCTTCTTAAAATTAGCTTTCGTTTTTTAGATATTCTTTCTAGATTTTTTGAGAAGTAATATCCGTAAAATAAACATTATTTTTCATTTTCTGTTTTCAGCATCAGTTAGGTCTTTCACCATTACTTTTAAATGACAAATAATAATTTTTGAACAAGGTAACTGTGTTTTTTTTACTGTTCTTACCCGGTTACAAAACCTTCAGTGGTAAAAAGTGGTTATTTATATAAAGGAAGTCCAGAAGTCCCCAAACATTTTAAAACATCATCCAGCCTCAATTGTTCGAGGCGTTCACTGTTTTTAAGTAAAATAAAAGATGTTTAAACAATTTAAGAAATGTTAGGGTACTTTTGAATATTATTTGTCTTACACGGCATCCTGATCCACCTGAGTCAACTTTTCAATCTCCTGCTTTATGGCAAAGTGATTGGCATGGTACTCCTTTTTTTTGGTGATCAGCTCTGCCTTTTTGGCAGCCCTCTTGTCTAGTATCTCCTCGAAATTATTCTTTGTTTCGTCGAGAATTATTTGTAGTTCCTCGTCGGGCTAAAAGTAAAGAAGTAAATTGCAGGCCATAGACAATAGATGATGAAAGGGTGTGCTCCCTACATACCATCGCGGTGTACTGATCGTAGCGGCTCATCAATTTGCCCGCTGTGGCTTCCATGGCCTCTTTGCAATGCTTTTCATAGGCTTTGTTCACGTTGGCCTTGGCTTCGATCTGTTCTTTAAGCTGTTCCACCAGTGTCGAGGCCTTTGAGTTCACCTGATTGAGGCGAGGTAGCAGATTCATGCCCTTGGCATAAGGCTGCTTGCTGGCCGTCGCAAGGCAGGTAAACTTATGGTCCAATCGCTGCTTCTTTAGCTTCTGGAGCTTCTCCAGCTCTGCTGTCTTCTGTGCGGTATCGGCGAGCTGCAGCCGAAAGACGGAAGGAGTTTACATGAGCAATTTTTGCGGGAATCTCACTTACCACTATGGCCAGGTTCTTCTGCAAGTATTGTAAGAGTATGCCATCGTCCAAGCTGATTTCCGGAGCCTTTGAATTCTCTTTGCCATTTACCAGTTTGGCGTCTTTCTTAGACATGATTATTGTTAGTTATGGCATCTACAGAAAGCACTTTTTGCAAATATTTTGTTATTAAGGACGCCATTCGTTTGTTTCAAGCTTAAAGAAAGATCGATACGAGTTTATCGATATAACAGTGTTCGCTCACAAACCAAAGTAGTGTTAAATAATGCCAATCATTTCTTTTTAAATTTAGCTACAAATTGCACTTCCCTTATTTTCATAATATTCCTTTAATATTCTTCAATCGGTTTAAGTTTATAAAAGTATACAAAAATATATAAGCTATATGTAATTTTCCCCTTTAAGTTAAAAGCCACCTTGACTAATTATAACTCCTATTAATTAGCATTAATTAGCATATGTATATTTAAAGGGGTCTCTGACTTTGACAAATGAATTAGACTCGCCAAATGTTTTCAAACTCACTGACAACCTCAATTAGTTGAATCTGCAATCCATCACCGGACGCCGAGTGTCACTATTTTCTGGCTGGTGGTTGTGGTTCTAGCAACTTAAACGCTAACGTCACTCATCCTTGGACACTCCTAGACAAAGTCTTTGAAGTTCGCTTTGGTGACTTCTAGTCTGCGATTATTTCACAATTTCCTTCCATTTCACTATCCTTCTTTTTTGCTGTGACTGTGCACTTCTTTGTGCTGAGACAGGACAAAAGGAAAAACTATACTTTAAATGAAAATTACATTCAAATCGATGATACAAATGGTTTCTTGTAAATGCCCTAAGTAAAAGTTGCAATGTTAACTTGTCAGAAATTCTAATAAACTTCTAGTTCTACTCTAAAACAAAAATAAATCCAATTTAAAAATATTAAAAAAGAAAATAGAATTTAATATACATATATGCATCAAAAATTATTTGTTTTGGGGGAATAATATAATAAATAATTTTATTTGCCTGTTTTTCCGATTATATGGATCTGAAATATATAAAATATAATATAATTAAGTAAATAGACAGCTTAGGAAAGGATATTTTTTAAATTTATTTTCTTTGGAAACTGTCTTCAATCTAAATATATATTTTTTTTCATTCATAAAAAGAGAATTTCAAACTCTTTTCTTTCTGTTGTTACTAGAACTCTGAATTCAATTTACTTTGGCTTTGGCACAAAGGGAAAATATTTCATGGACAGATAGGAAATGGAGAAAACATTCAAGACACTTTGTCTGCACACTTGGAACGTTGAGTGAAAGTGGCCCGGCACAGGGGGGCATACATACTTATTTAATAAACCAAACCCTGGCAATAACCACGACCAATGTTGCCTGAAGAAACACACAGAAAAAAGTGCAGCAGCACCACCATAGACACAATTGCAGTGCCGCTGCCAAGGAAAATAGAAAAAGTACATCTGGCCCACACGACGTATGAGTAATGAAAAAAACAATGAGCAGGGAAAACCCAGCATACAAAAAAGAAACCCTGACAAAGACAAAGTTTTCATTACGCAGCAGTAGACAAATATATAATGTGAGTCCGGATGCTGGAAAACACTAAATTAGGAAAAAAGTAAAGAATGAAAAAATGAGTCACCCCACAGCAAGGACAATAAACCCAAAAGTGAACTGTAAACAGGCAAACTGTCGACCTAATTCGATGGCAAGTCAATTAATTGGAGGAGATTAATTAGTTTATGCGAAACTAGTTGACATTTCATCCAAAGGCCGCTCCCCGATTCGCCCAGTTCGGGTTTCGAGTCTCAGTTACCTTGCCTCAGCTTTACCTGCCCGGGCCAATGGCCACCAAGTTCAGGTACACGGGCCCAACTAATGGCCATGCCAGAGACCGAGTCGCCGCCCATCAATTGTTGACAGTGCCGCTGTCATTAGCGCTTCTTCGGCACAGAGAAAAAATTGTGTGGTTAATTAACCAAAATTTCAATTAAATATTTTAGTTCTTATCATGTAAAATTAATAAAAACCTTTTACAATTATCACATTATCAAAGATAACTTTAAATTAAATAATGAAAGGCTTAATTAAATTTAATAATTCATCAAAAAATATTTAAGAAGAATCTTATAACAGAAACAAATGAATTTTGAAAATATATAATTATTTCCCTAATTTTTAATTCAACTGCATTAACTCCCTTACAGTCCAGTCACCCTCAGGGATAGTCTATCCCGGTTTTATCCTGTTTCTCCCCTCATTTTTAAGGCCATGTTCTACCAACTTCCTCGCTTTGAGTTTTTAATGCGCCATTCGCTGGCTTTTTAATTGTCTGCCTAATAGTCCTTCCCTGTTTATTTTTTTTAGCTGTTCGTCCTTTTTACGGTTGTTGACTGTGGATCAGCGGTTTGTGTGTGGTTTGTTTGATTTTAAACACCCGCTTAACCCCCTTCTCCTGCTTGATTTTTTTATGGGTTTTTAAGATAGACAGACCCTTGGGATTATGGAGGTCAAGTTGAGCACAAATTGAGAACTGATTGAAACAAATCGGTGGAAGGAGATTAATTAGGGACAAATACAAAAGGCTTAGCACAGTTTTAAGCTGAATTAATTATAAGATTGAGACCTTGATTAATATTTTTAAATATTTAAAACACATTTAAAATTATTTTAAAAACAGTTTCGTGCTAGAAATATCAGACAAATAAATTTTAAAAATAATTTAACAAAGGTTTCCCTTTATTTTTAATAACTTTCATAAAGAAACTTTATATACATACCTTAAACTTAAAATTCTATATTAAATCAAAGTAAATAAGAGACCCTCTTTATTTCTATATCCTTTCATAATTCACACACTCAATTCTCAACTCAACTCCCAAGCTGGGAACTTCACTTAAGCCCAAGTAAGGGGACCTCCACTAAAATAAAGTGATTGCTCCCCACCAAATCAAGCCTCACACCTCCCAACCGGCATAGAGGGAAATGTAAACAGTTGGAATAAATGAATAAAAAGCCGCTAATTGGATACCTCCGACCCACCGCCAGCCATCCACACTAAATGCCTGTCATAATTATAGCCAAGCTTTCGAGAGGTAACCAAACACAGCACACTCCACCCTCCAAAGGAGTGTGGGAATGGGAAATTTCCTGGTTACTCCTCCTTGATATGGCCCTTTGGCATATAGTACACATTATAAATAATAAAATGTGTTCATTACAATTGCTGACGCTCAGGCATGCGAAAAATGCTGATAAAATATGTAGATCAGGCAAAGGACAAACACGCGCGCATTTATAATGACATTTTAAATGCTTGTTTTTTGGCGCCCCTCACAAGGGACCTACATAGCCACCCACAAAACAAAAAAATATATTAATGCTGTCAGCGTTCCTAGTAAAATATGCGTGTGACGAAGGAGGAGAAACTGGAATCCCTAACAGGATTATGCCAGCACTCATCCTTAGCATAGATTCCTAGCAAATGATGGCGCCAGTCCTGTTTATGGTTGAAACGTTGGTCCCTGATTAAGTACCAAGTGCTTCACTAAATATATATAGTATATAAGGGAAAAATGGCAATTCCGGTGCACACTAATCACACTTTATTTTAAGTTATGGGGAGAAATTAAATAAACAAGATTTGTACGCAGAGATTAAAGGGAAATTTAAAGGGGTTTACTTGCCCTTAGCACAAAGATAATTTAGGAAAAAATAAATATAAATATGTATGCAGAAAAAATTGAATGCAATTTTAAGGAATATTTTTAGACAAGAATTTATTTAATTTAATTAAAATCAATTCACTTTCTGATACATGTACTCTTAAGGTAAAGGAACAATATCTTTAGCTTTAATATTTAATATCAAACCCAACTATTTATACCTCTATTTAAATAGTTAATAGCTTCGATAAGAATAATGACATACAACTCCCTTGCCAACATAATTTGATAAATATATTAACTACCCCCTCGACATAAATCAGTTGAAGTTCAATGCGTTTAATTTCTATTTATTCAACCTATTATGGTCATAGCTTCCCCCACTCTCTCCACCCGAAGTGACACCATAACATTACAAGAGTTCGTTCGTTACCCCCCACATATATGGTTAGCTCCACATTGTGCGGCATAAAATTGGTCCTACCAACTATACCCGCGACAAGGGTCGAAAATTTGTAACCAATTATGCTTTTGGGGTTGTATTTTTTCCGCCAAACAAAATACAAAAAAAAACCCAACCTTATCGCTATCACAAAATCAATACGCAACTTGATGACGCCGACACTCCAATGTTCAGATGGTAACATACTATATTATATAGATCCAAAAAGGAAAGGGAACAGGCGTCATTTTGATAACCCATATGCTAATAACTAATATCTGTATTATATTTATTTATCGCTTGTTTTGGACTCTGACTCGTATGCAAACACACGACCGCACAACACAATCGTGTGTCATTAGGATGGGAATATCTTATCGAATTACGCATACGCCCTGTTCGACGGGGTGTCGGTGGGCCACCTCCTCTTTGTCGCCCTATTAAGGTCAACTCGGACTTATTAAACTAAATCGTTTGATTGGATTTGATGACGACTGTCAAGCGTGTGTCGCCATGCCTCCTCTGATGCTGATGATGATGATGATGATGGGCAAACAAACCCCAAAAAGGGATACCAACCCTCGGGAATGAATATATATTTTATTTGGAGGGGTTGGCACTGTGGTGGGAGATTAAAGTCAGGAAAATTTATAGAATTTTGTATTAAAATATTTATTTAAGGAATTTCTTAATAAACTCTTGGATCCTCTTGAATATTTTCGTTAAAGTGCTCCAAACTGAGTTTCTTCTTTTTCAATATCAATAATATATTTATATATATAGTATTTATATACAAATATCTCTATTTCCTTCTTAATAAATATTTTAATTTCCAAGCAAAAACATTTGGGAAGCAAAATTTTAATCATAAATCAAATATCTTGATTACAATATAATTCTAAAAATATTTCAAGATTTTTACTATTAAATCAAAACTTTTTCAACTAACAAACCCCAATCCCACTTCCTAGTTTGTCCCGGAAATGAATATTAATCCGCAAATGGAATCGAAAAGCCGCCTCCTCTTCCACTGAGTGGGTCAATTGTGGCAACCACTTGTGGCAGCATCAGGCGAGGCTTCATCACTAACCCAAACACTTCACCCACTTCACCCTCCCCTCTTGACATGACGCCATCAGAACATTAACTGGATTTTTCCAACCCTCTGATTTTCTTCGTTTTTCCTCTTATTTTCCCACAGCAGCCGCCGTCGATGTTTACTTTCCCAGCACGTCAGTGAAATTCAATCTGCCCATCAACGAGGAATCGGAAAGCATCTTCTCCAAGATCCCGCTGGCCCAGTTCCAAGTGCGGCGAATGGCCAGCAACCGGCTGGCCAGTGACTACATCTACAGCCTGGAGGATAATGCTTTGCTCCGGATCAATAGCACCTCCGGGGAGATTTATATGCGAACCGATTACAAGCCCCTGAATGTGAGCGCCCAGTATGTGTTGACCGCTTTTCCTCGAGATCAGCCGGATCACGAACTGCTGCCCATATCCCACCTTACGCTAGAGGTAGTGCCACAATCCCTCGAGGATTACTGCTCCGAGCTGGAGCACATTTGCTTCTGGAGCCGCGCCGAGTACAGTGTGGCCGAGTCGCAGGGTCAGTATCGTCGAAGGGAATCCTTTGAACCGGTGCTTATTGGTGCCCTAAACTCGCGGGCTGCCAAGTACCTGTGTCCACATGTCTCCCTGGATTACTCCCTGACCGCCGGCAGCTCTCACTTTGTCCTGAAGCAGAATCGTCTTTACACGAGGATGCCCTTGGATCATGACGAGCTGAATGGCTTGAATGCCAGGGCAGGACAGCTGCTAGTAGAAATCACCTGCACGGTGAAGCTATCTGCGCGGGAACAGAGGAAGTTTACGCGCAGCTTCGATATCAAATTACTCGATCGGAATGATAATGGACCCAAGTTGCAGGACACCCGGTTTGATTTCTACCTGGATCAGCCCTACTTTCAAGAGGTGAGTTTTGTGAGAATTTTGAGGCTTCTAGGGGATGAGGATTGCTGGGCGAGGGGATACCCTTCAGGCAGACCCTGCCCAGACATTCGTCTGCCGGCTGTCTGCTCGCTCACTGGGTGCGGGCTTATTGAATTCGTCCATGATGAACGCCCCCTTGACACGCAACCAAAGCAAGTGCACTCAAAGAAAATTATTACTTGAGTTTATTTAATTAATTTAAGGACAGAAATATATATTTATAGAGGCTTTATGTTTCAGGAATTTTTAAACAAATTTTAGAGGATATTTTTCACCTTGAAAATAAAAATACAAAATCAGAAAAAGCAAACATATTATTTTAGAAAATATGTTAATATCATATTTTCTAATTTTTTTCTATTTATTATTTAAATATCCAAAATAAATGTAGAAATTTTTGTGACTGCTTTAGAAGACCCCATCAAAGGAAGTCTCAACTCCGGTCACCCTGCCATTATTTCGCCATTACCGCGTCTGAGTCTAACCACATCTTTTGGGGGTTGAGGCCACCGCCGCCTAATAGATAAAGTTGGCCACAACCGCAACTTCCTTCCGACTCCAGCTCTTCCCCAGCTCTGCCGCTCATATGTTGCCATTAAAAACGCGTAACGTTTATGGGCTTTTATGATTGGAGCATGACAGACAGGAAGGGAATGGAAAAGGAGCAGGAGTTGGAGCCCGAGCCCGAGCCAGAGCTGCGCCAAGTGACTTCAGCGGGGGAGATCCCTTAAAGTTGCCACTGGAGTAAATTATGTTGTCGTGTCCGAAACAAGCCAAGCCTATCCCCAAGGATCTGGCGAACTGTGTCAGTCCTTGCAGCAGATAGTAGTCCTCCCTCCTCCCCCCTTCAACTGGAGTAATTGGTTCTGCACTAAAGTCCAACCATTACAAATTGCGCTACATTCAAATTATGTAGCCACAATAATGTACATTTTAGTTTATTTTATTTTGTGGAAATGGCTGGCGACATGTCCAAGTCCATATAATAAACTGAACAATTGCCTGTTGCCATAAGGTGTGGCTGAGATGCGAAATGGGTTTGTCAGCTTTTTAGATTGGAGATATTTCGAGGTTTTTATCTAGGAAATATAAGCAAATCGAGGAGCTACAAAAACTATGAATTAATAACAATTTAAGAGTTATCTTAGAATATTTTACAGCTTGAAATTTGTAACTTTAAATATTTTCTTTTGAACTCCTTTTTATTTAATTAGAAAAAATACTTTTTATAAAGAAAGAACAAATAATTAAACTCGCCATTCTCAATTAATTATATTAATTAAAACTAGAAATAAACACATTATTCCCCTTAGATTTAAACAGCTATCCTTTAGAGTCCTTTCTCAGTTTCTAACACAATATATTCACTTGTATTATTATTATTATTCTAAAACAATGTCCTTCCTACCTTAACTTACATATGCCTAACTCCGCCACAGACACCTTGCTAATGACCTTAACCCTGGGGATGCATTAAAAGGGTTTTTGGGTTGGTAATCCTCCTCCTCCGCCTCCTCCGTTGGCTGGGAAATGTCAAGTCCCTCGAGAAAGTGTAAAACCCCAGCCTGACCTTGTGCGCAAATGAAAATGCTAATCACCAAGAGCGCATCCTTGGAGGGCAGCGCGCTGCAATTTGCCATGGGGTGGCCCAGGTGCCAAGTGGAATTTAATTAGCGGTGGTCAGTAAATGCTAATGAAGCAACCTCTAATTTGTGTCCCTCCCTTCCTTTCAGAACATGGCGGCGGGTGAGAAAGTCATCTATGTGGACAAGGACACGCTGGCGGCGAATGCCCACCTGGTCTATGCGGTGCACAACGACTCGTATGGTCTTTTCCATCCGGATTGCCACGCCTATGAGGCGGATCACACCGGCAGGCCGCACACCATCGTTAGTTGCCGTAAGTTTAGACAGATCCTTTAGGGAATATATAAAATATATATTATCCCTTCTAGAACTTCGCTTTGTGCGCAGCGGAATGCTCCGTGAAACTCCCTACTGCGTCTCCTTGGAGGCCCGCGACCTCACCATTGTGGCCCACAACGAGGCCATGTCTGCCACGGCCTACATTTGTTACCACGTGAACCTGGACAATCTTCATGAGACGGATCGCGAGGAGTTGCCCCAGGCGCTTCCCTTGAAGCAGAACCAACGATTTGATAATGATTTTGGCGCCGGTAAGTCCCAGGGACCTGTGTCCATAGATTACGAGAAGGATGTGTCTGTGTTCCGGACAGCTGCGTCCTACTATCGAGTCACCCAGCCAGAGAGCTTCCAGCAGCTAATGCGATCCCGTTCCATTCGATTTGACATCGTGGAGGATCGCAGTGGAGCCTTTGGCATAACCCAAACATCGGGCATTATTTATGTAAGGAATCCCAAGGCTCTAGAAGAGGCCCCCGAGACGATATATTTCCTCAACATCACCTGGATAGACAAGGAAAAATTGTCCCATGTCCGAGTGATTAACATACACCTAATCCATGGAAGACCCGATAACACCAACTGTGAACTGAAGATCAAGTCGGCTTCGCAAACCTGCGCCCAGGTCAAGTACCAGTCGCAGTGCATCCGCTTCTGCGGCCTGGCCACCAGTGGGGGATCATGTGAGTGGAGAGGCTCCCATGCCGCCATGTTTAGCACAAAATTTGGTTCCTGTGTGCCTGAAGCTCGACACTGTCCCGATCATGTTTGTGATCCCTTGGAGGAACTTAACCCTATGGCCTGCCCCCAGGATTGTACCTCACATGTTAACCTAATGGGCGCCCAGATAAGTAACGACAACAAACTAGGCATCTACAGCGGATCGGGAACGTGCTTCTGTGAGGACAATGGCAAGTGTTCCTGCGCCCCCTTGGATGCGGAACCCAAAGCCAAAAAGCCGCGCAAACGGAAGAACGAAACAGACGCAGCGGAACCCGTGCTGCAGAGGAGAGGCGGTGGCTTGGGGGTGGGAGATCCACCACAATCCCTGCAGGATCCCCTGCTCCTAGGCGTACTCAACGTGGCCGGCTTCGAATGCGATCGATCCTGCATGTTCTTTGTGATTAGCTGTCCCATGGTATTCGTCCTGCTGCTCCTCGCCCTGCTTATTGCCCAGAGAAAGATGCTTAAACGACGGCTGGGCAAGCAATCTATGATCCCTAGTGGCAAGCTCTGCCTTCCCGAGCCCGGTGACGGCGATCTGCCCCTGATGCCGCTCCAAGGTGGCTTTAAGTTCGAGAGCGGCGATGCCAAGTGGGAGTTTGCGAGGGAGAAACTTCAGCTGGACACTGTCCTGGGAGAGGGAGAATTCGGTCAGGTGCTGAAGGGCTATGCCACCGATATTGCTGGCCTAAACGGAGTCACCACGGTGGCCGTTAAAATGCTCAAGAAGGGCGCCAACTCTGTGGAGTATATGGCCTTGCTTTCGGAGTTTCAGCTCCTGCAGGAGGTCTCGCATCCAAATGTAATCAAACTTTTGGGAGCCTGCAACCAATCCTCGGAGGCGCCACTCCTAATCATTGAGTATGCACGCTATGGATCGTTGAGGAGTTATTTGCGTCTCAGCCGGAAGATTGAGTGTGCCGGCGTGGACTTTGCGGATGGCGTGGAGCCTGTCAATGTCAAGATGGTGCTAACCTTTGCCTGGCAGATCTGCAAGGGAATGGCCTACCTCACCGAGCTCAAGGTGGGTTTCCAATCGGACTTTTCGTTTTATCAGAATCGATATAGATTTATAGATTAAGCAAGAATGCTTTTATTAATTTGCATTTCTTTTAAATTATTTTCTTCTAGCTGGTTCATCGCGATTTGGCTGCCAGGAATGTCCTTTTGGCGGATGGCAAAATATGCAAGATTTCCGATTTTGGCCTAACCAGAGATGTCTACGAGGATGATGCCTACTTAAAGCGTTCAAGAGATCGTGTGCCAGTAAAGGTAAATTCTATAAAAAAAACCCGTTCCCAAAAAACACAGTAAACATAAAAATTCTCCTTCATTTTCAGTGGATGGCTCCCGAATCCCTAGCCGACCATGTCTACACTAGCAAGTCGGATGTCTGGTCTTTTGGCGTGCTCTGCTGGGAGGTAATAACTTTGGGAGCCTCGCCCTATCCCGGCATTCCCCCTCAGAATCTATGGGCCCTCCTAAAGACAGGATATCGCATGGAACGGCCAGAAAACTGCTCGGAAGCAGTGTATTCCATAGCGCGAACTTGCTGGGCGGATGAGCCCAATGCCCGGCCCTCGTTCAAGTTCCTGGCCGCCGAGTTCGAGAAGCTGCTGGGCAACAATGCCAAGTATATAGATCTGGAGACGAATGCCGTCTCGAATCCCCTCTACTGTGGCGATGAGTCCGCTTTGATGAGTCCCTCGGACTTGGGGGAACCAGAGTGTTTGGATCACCTTTGGTGTCCGCCCAAAATAGCCTACGATATCCATGACCAAGGCACTAGCTATGACCAATCGGAATCCGAGATGCCAACAGCTTCAAGCGTTCCCCCTGGCTACGACCTGCCTCGCCCTTTGATCGATGCCACTGCCAAGGAGCAGGTCCTACGTTACGAAAACGATATGAGATTCCCGCTGAACATACGCAAGTCCAGCTGCTGCTCGCCGAGCTACAGCAACATGAGCAATGGGGCCACCGCCTTGCCTCACTACTCAGTGCCCGTGAAGCGGGGTCGCTCTTATTTGGACATGACCAACCGGAGCCTTATACCCGACAATCTGGATAGCAGGGATTTTGAGAAGCATCTGTCCAAGACTATATCCTTTCGATTTTCCAGCTTGCTGAACCTCAAGGAGACAGCGGAAACAGGTTTGCCCGAGCATATAGGAGGAGATGCTGTCTAGGAACCTAATCTTGTATAGTTTCCACTTCCACTAAGTTCCAATTTTATCTGCGCCTGCCTTTTAGTTCAAAATGTTTGTTAATTAGTTTTAATTTATCAAATTTAGTCTCATAGCTTTATTCCGATGCCAAAAAAAGGGATTCTTAAGGAAACGAATGCAACTTCGAATATTACCCGACATTTAGAGAAAGAATTAACCAAAGACAGCACTTGTAAATTTCGTTTTTAAGCTCTTAATTTTACGATAAAAATATATAAAACCCTTAACTTGCCTAAAGTAGTTGTAAGAAGAATATAGATTTGTACAAATCCTATAAAATATGCTATACATTTTCAAGCTATTGCTATATACATGTATACTTGAGCTCCAAGATAGTGCCTGCTTGCGAAAAGGTTTTATTAAAAATATATTTGATAACATAATGTATGAATAACTTAAGAAACCAAGGAATCATGACCAGCTAAGTGTGATTTATAATTTTTAAAACTTCAGTGCAAACATTCCCAGAAATCATTCCATTAAATCTCATTACTTTGTTGCATTCAGTCACAAGTCAAAGATATGAAATTTATTTAAAGAATCTTTACAATCATCAATACAGCGTACACCTGGTACATCTCTTCTATATTTATAGCCTGCACCAACAATCTCTCACAGGCACTTATAAACTTATATTTAGATAAAGAAAGCCTTGTACTTAATTATTTATGCCAAAAAGCCATCAAAAACAGACTGTAAATATTTGCTAATAAAATTTAAAATACATAAAATAAATATAACTTATAAAAAACACAATAATCAAGGTCTTGTCTGGCTTATTCTTCGTCAGGAACTAAAAGATTGAGATTGGCACTGTTGGCCACACTGCCCAGGAAGCACTCCTCATCACCGCGCACGGACAGGCCCTCGCGGCCGGTAAGCACCTTCTTTTCGCGTATCATTGCCGCCCTTTCCCATTTGGAGCCCTTGCAGTTCTTGCAGCTCTGCTTGGGCAGCTTGAATACTGTGGCGGTACGATTTCCACAATCTTTGCACTGGAAGAAACGCTTCTCGGCATCAACCACCTTTAGGGGATGCTTCTCCTCCTTGCACCGATCGGAGGCCGAAAAGGCAGTGTATTTGCACACTTGACAGATGACGGCCTTGCAGGGCATCTTGTAGGTGCTCAGCATCTTCTCTTCCATGGCCTCCTTGCGTTCCAGCTTGTTAAAGTACTCCTCCTGCGCCTCGCGCTCTCGCATCTCCACAAGATTCGTGTGCGTTGAGGTGGCCGCCATGATCTTTTCGATGCGGGATTTACGCATTTGTTCACGATCCTCTTCCTCAATCTTCTGACGCTTAGCATTGTTGGAGAACTTCTCATTGAGCTCGTCGATGGCCCGTCTTTTGCCCGTTTCCGTGCCCCTTGTGGAGTTGGGATTGACTTTCTCCAGTGGCTTCTTTTTTAGCAATGCCGCTGCCTTCATTTTGGCGCTTGCCGCCTGTCTGGGGCCCACGTTGATATCAAAGGAAAAGTTCTCGCTGCCTGAGAGCTTGGGCGTCAGGCTGGCATCGAAGGAGAAACCGCGATTTTTGAACTTATCCGGCACTGGTGTAATGGGTGTGGTTGGAGTGCTGGGCGCGGCTCTGCTGGGCGTAGTCTGGCTGGGAGATCCACTCGTACTAGTTCCTCCTCCCAGAACCTGACCCTTGGCTGCTTTTTCCTTTTCAAATCGCGCATTTTCCGCTTTTAGCAGACGCAAACGCTCTAGATCTTGGTATCGCTGCTTACTCGAAGCCTCCACACCGCCAGCCAAGCGGGAAACGGGTCCTGTTCGTTCGGCATATGGCACTTGTGGCTTCTCTGCTGTCTTGGGTTTGGAGGCATGATCAACGGCATGGGCAAATGGTGACACATCGTAGCCGGCCAGCTTGCTCAGACGATCGCGTTCCTTGTTGATCAGCTTGGCGCTCTTCTTGGCGGGAACAGCGGTGAAGGCTTGGCCGCCGTAAAACACTTCATTTTTGCCTATTTTTTTAAACAAAAAACATTAATTTTGGGGAAATTAAATAAATGCTTCACAAACTCACCCAAAACCTTATTCCTTAGCTCGTTGAGGCCACGTCCCGCCGTGGCAGACTGCAGCTCGGAGCGACGAGACATCTTGCCGTATTCCTGCTTCACATGGAACACACAATAGTCGCAGTCTGTGGCGTTGACAACTGATGTGCACTTATCTCCATTCTTTTTCGTGGCTCGGCAGGTGCCCAGATCCTTGCTCTGTCCCAGAATCATCACTTTCTGGGATGTGTCGATGGAGAGGCAAGCCACATCGGAGCTACCGGCTTTTCGCTCAAAGACAGTGGGATTCAATACCGCCAGGCACATGCCCTCTGCCGTCTTCCACAGCGACTTGTGAGCCTCCCTGAACAGGAATATTGAAATGGTCTTGATTTCACCGCGCAGATCGGAAAGTTTCCACGTTGAGAAGGCATCGCCCTTCTTGGTGTTCTTCACAGGGCTCTTGGAGACGAGAGCTCCCGCGATAACCCAATCCTTGGCCAAGTCACCGCGCTCAATGTGAAACGCTACACCAGCAAAGGGCACCGATTTCCTGCCAGCCATGCGTTCCTGAAGGAGTGAGCTTGAGATCAAGGGATTGATCATGCGCAGGCCAAAAACCGGATCCGTGTAAACAGCGGAAGCTGGAGCACTTGGCTGGGAGGACGAAGCCACAGCAGCAGCAGCGGTGGGTGGCCTCTGAAACGAGCTGCTCACCGTAGACTGGCGTTTGATGGGATTGTGAGGATTCTTTAGCGGTGGCTGCGGTGTGGAGGTAACCAGCTTACTGCTGCTCGCCTTGAGGGCCTGATCCACCTCCCTGGCCACTCGTGTTTCGTGGGCATTCTCCCGCTGCTGCTTCAGGCTCTGATTGATGTCACTGCCGTACTCATTGTACTTGCGTTCCAGGAAGTTCTTGACTTCCTCGTCGTCGGATGAGTCCAGCTCCGGCTCCTTGGTGCCCAATTTAGAATCCTTAACGGTTTTCTTTGCCGGCTGGACTGTTTTCTCATAGCTGAACGCATCCGCAAAACTGCTGTCTTCTCTCAGTTTTGGCACTGCGTTGGCCAAAGTGGGTTTCTCCGTTTTCGCTGCGTTTGCATTCTCATCTTCCGCTGCGCCCAGCAATTTCTCCAGAGCCAGTATCTCGTCTTCATCGTCGATGCTGAGATCTGGCTGCGACGTATTTGTAGGACTCATTAGACCGACTTTGTTTTGGTTTTTAAGCGTTTTATTAGATTTTTCACCAGTTTTCTTAAATCCGCGGAAACAAATCACTTTTGGCGCGAAAGGTGACCGCACGAATTCAGTTCTGTAAAATGGCCAGTTAATGGAATTAACCAACACTGGCGGGCTGATGAAGGCACTTCGCTCGATATGTGAAATGATTTTATATTTCAATAATATGATGCATGTTTGTTTAATAATTCTAGAGTCGAAATTGTTGTATATCTAAGAATAATTTAATTATTTTGTTGTAGAGTTATTTAATCAATAAAAACCATAAACAAAATTAATCCAACCGATATGTCGGTTTGGTATTTTCCTATTTTCCATCCGTTTTTTTCTCATTTAGCCGCACCAGATATTTTCGCTTCCAAGTTCCGGTCATACTGCTCGTCAATAAGTCATCTTTCGGCTTTAATTCACGAAAAAATTGCAAAAAGCGAAATAAAAGAGCCTGAAAGCTGCAAAATAGCAGCCGTGAAAGGGCCCGAACACGAGTGTGAAAAATCGTGGTGCAAGAAGTTGGCTGGAAAGCCAAGCAGTCGCGGAAAAGCTGAAAAGCAAAAAAGTAGCAGAGGCAGCAGCAGCCGAAGAAAGAGGAAAAGAGTGTGGTGAAGAGCGAGGAACGCCCGGGGGACGACGACCGCCAACAACGGATCGCGCACTAGTGCTTAGGCATAAAGTTTTCCGCCCGCGCCCCGCCCACCTCTGGATCCGCCTGCCAGGCCACAGAGCAGAGACCAGGTAAGAAAGGACGATTGGAAATCTGGCGGAGATCTCTGGACTCGGCCAGGCGGCGCAGCAGCAGCACCACCCACACCGCATCGCACTGCCCCACCGCTCACTCCATTCCCAGTAGTTGTGTGCGAATATTTAACGGCTTTAACCACATTTTTTTTGCCCATCTCGCTGATTTATTTTGCAAACATTTCGCATCTCGTGGCCATTTTGTGGTTATAAGCGCCGCTTGCAGGCGGCTCCACGTGTATTGGTGTGAGTGTGTGTGCTTCGTCGGTGTAGAGCGGCTTTGTATTGGGTTACAAGCACACCACGAGGAGGCCTCCGGGTTTATTGTGGTTGTTGTTGCCTCTGATAACCTCTGGCGTGTTATCAAAAGATAAGGCCAGGAGGGGGCGGCAGAGAGCAGAGGGGGAGTGGCAGCGTGCAGCTTACATCACAGGCTTCGCATTGCATCGGTGACCTAATGCACCCTTAACCCCGGGAGTCGCCTCGTTTTGCTCGTTGTGAAAAATCTAAGAAAACTTGCAGAGTTGCCAAGGCATATGTGTGTTTTTTAATGTCTTTGGCCATTTTTTGTTGTTGTTTATTTTTGTGTCATTTTCCTTGCGTATTTTCTTGTTTCCTCTTCTCTATTTTCCCCTTCTCTGTTTTCGTTTATCGTACATACGCACTTCTCTCTTCTTTCTACGCTCTCACTCTCATTTTCCGTTACGCTGCTTACGCTCTTTCCTGCATTTTCGCCTGTCATCTGGCGGTCAGTAGCCGGCAGCCCCCCACCCCACGCGGCTCCTTCTACCACCTCCTCGTCATTCTTTCATCGCAAATTGTATTTTATAATATACGAAATATGTACGAAAATAAAGGCCTAATTTTTGGTAAGCCGAAGCTTTTAATACCCTTTGCCAGGTGTGGCACAGAATATAATTATGAGAAAGAGATCTTTATTGAATTGAAATTCAATAAGATATCAAGGATAAAGTTCCTAATCATCAATATTATAAATATTTGTTTTCTTACTTATAATTAATAATATTTATTTTCCCGTTACCAAACGTCTTACCAAATCCCTCATAAGCTTTTGAAAGTGTATACAAATCACAATCGCCGTCGCCACACAACCTCAACTCATTTTTCGTAGGCGTCGCCTGTTTTCGGCCTTGCTTTTTTCACTTGCTCGCTTGTATTTTTCGCATTGGAGTTTTCTTTATACTTTTCCACTTTCCAACCATTGCTGAACACACATTTCAACGTTCTGTGACGGAATATTGTTTGCCAATGTTTGTTGTCTACCGTAGAGCGTCCTCCAGGGTCCGCTGCATGTTGAATGTTTCTGCGAGTGCTCCACAAGATATTGCCGGTATGTGAGCCACTCTACCCCACACTAATCCCACCGAGAACCCTTAGCGTAACCTCCAATTTAAACCACCTCCTCGCAGCCCTGTCAGTTTTCAGCCTTGTGTCTTTAGATTCGATTGCAGCAGCAGCCACAATTGGAGCATAAATAAGCTATAGAGGCGACCCCAGCTAGCCAGTCGAGATTCAGTCTTTGTTTTGGCAATTACCAACCAGGAGCTGATACTGACACACTCAACATTTTGCTCTTTTTGCAGTGCTGCAACGATAAAGAAATGAACTCAAACATATTTCTGGGCACAGCGGAGAACGGCCTGCGGCACGATAAGGTTGTTATACTCGATGCGGGAGCACAGTACGGCAAGGTGAGCTCATTCCAGAACCAAAAATTTCCCGAATTACCAAGAATATAAAAGCTTTCTTGACCCTTTACTAATCTTGATGGTCTTCATTTCAGGTTATCGATCGCAAGGTCCGAGAGCTGCTCGTGGAATCGGATATCCTGCCACTGGACACGCCAGCGGCCACGATACGCAACAATGGCTATCGCGGCATCATCATTTCCGGCGGCCCCAATTCCGTTTATGCCGATGATGCGCCCAGCTACGATCCCGATCTGTTCAAGTTGAAGATACCCATGCTGGGCATCTGTTACGGCATGCAGCTGATCAACAAAGAGTTCGGAGGCACAGTGCTCAAGACAGATGTGCGGGAGGATGGCCAACAGAACATTGAGATTGAGACGTCGTGTCCACTGTTCAGGTGAGCACTAGGAGATTATATAGTAGATAGTGGCAGCAACAAGAAAGTGCTTGAGTTGATTGAGTCTAGTTAAGCGCTGATACAATACTGTCAGAGAAATCTCAATACCAAGAACAGTTCAGTTTAGTTCAAGCCTATAAACTGATCTACACGTGGTCTAACATATCCTTCCCTATATCCTATGGTATTTATTCCAAGTTTGTGACTTCATTTAAATGATAATCTTTTTCGCTATTTCCACAGTCGCCTTAGTCGCACACAGTCCGTACTGCTAACTCACGGCGACAGCGTGGAGCGGGTGGGCGAGAAGCTGAAAGTTGGTGGCTGGTCAACAAATCGCATCGTTACTACCATTTACAACGAGGTATTGCGCATATATGGCGTCCAGTTTCATCCGGAGGTCGATCTCACCATCAATGGCAAACAGATGCTATCGAATTTCCTGTACGAGATCTGCGAACTAACGCCCAACTTCACCATGGGTAGCCGGAAGGAGGAGTGCATACGGTATATCCGAGAGAAAGTGGGCACGAATAAGGTGTTGGTGAGTAGCAAATAAATCTAAGCTCCACTGAGAGTTGCATATCTAAAAACATACCTTTTTGTAGCTGCTGGTCAGCGGGGGCGTGGATTCCAGTGTCTGTGCAGCCTTGCTACGCCGTGCCCTGCATCCTAATCAGATAATTGCCGTGCATGTAGATAATGGTATGAACCAATGGGAGAAATACTATTATTAGCGACTTAAGTCTGCCGACATAAACTTGCCCAGTAAAAATTCTAATTAAGATTATAAATTAAAAATAAAATGGGCGAGTTTATGTCGTCGTCTCCCCTATTTAGGACTAGTTTATCAATAAAGGTCTCCTTCAATGGCACTTAATTAATCTTAAATTGTAAATTTCACAGGTTTCATGCGCCAGAACGAAAGTGAAAAGGTGGAGCGTTCGCTGCGCGATATCGGTATCGAGCTAATCGTTCGCAAGGAAGGCTATACGTTCCTTAAGGGCACGACGCAAGTGAAACGGCCCGGCCAATACTCGGTGGTGGAGACGCCCATGCTCTGTCAGACCTACAATCCGGAGGAGAAGCGAAAGATAATCGGTGATATATTCGTCAAGGTGACTAATGATGTGGTGGCCGAACTGAAACTGAAGCCCGAGGAGGTGCTACTCGCCCAGGGCACACTCCGACCGGATCTGATTGAGTCTGCCTCGAATATGGTCAGCACGAATGCAGAAACAATTAAAACGCATCACAATGACACGGATCTGATTAGGTAATAACTATAATTTAAGCTAAATGCAGTAACTAATTTTCTTTAAATTGTCCAAAGGGAACTTCGGAATGCGGGACGTGTTGTTGAGCCACTGTGCGACTTCCACAAGGATGAGGTGCGCGATCTGGGCAACGACCTGGGTCTGCCGCCGGAGCTGGTGGAGAGACAGCCCTTCCCCGGTCCTGGTCTGGCCATACGCGTGCTCTGTGCAGAGGAGGCTTACATGGAGAAGGATTACTCGGAGACTCAGGCAAGTTAACCAAAGAATGAAAACTATTTCAAATCTAAATCAATGATTACTTCAGGTCATTGTCCGGGTGATTGTGGACTACAAGAATAAGCTGCAAAAGAACCATGCTCTGATCAACCGGGTAACGGGTGCCACCAGCGAGTCGGAGCAAAAGGATCTGCTGCGAATCTCTGCCAATTCACAGATCCAGGCCACTCTGCTGCCCATCCGATCGGTGGGAGTGCAGGGCGACAAGCGTTCCTACAGCTACGTGGTCGGTCTGTCTACCAGTCAGGATCCCAACTGGCAGGATCTGCTCTTCCTTGCCAAGATCATACCACGCATCCTGCACAACGTCAACCGTGTATGCTACATCTTTGGCGAGCCCGTGCAGTATCTGGTGACGGATATCACGCACACCACACTCAATACGGTGGTGTTAGCGCAGCTAAGGCAAGCCGATGCCATCGCCAATGAGGTGAGATTATCTATATAGGATTTCTACTGAGCGGTTACTAATCCTCATGCTCCTTGATCCTAGATCATCATGCAAGCTGGACTGTATCGTAAAATCTCACAGATGCCTGTCGTTCTCATACCTGTGCACTTTGATCGCGATCCCATAAATCGCACGCCCTCCTGCAGAAGATCGGTGGTGCTGCGTCCATTCATCACGAACGATTTCATGACTGGAGTACCCGCCGAGCCCGGCTCCGTGCAACTGCCATTGCAAGTGAGTGAATCCCTCAACAAGTTTCGAATTTCATATTTATTTAATCCATTAATTTCCTCTCCGTCAGGTGCTTAATCAAATTGTGCGCGATATATCCAAGCTGGATGGAATCTCGAGGGTCCTGTACGACTTGACAGCCAAGCCGCCGGGCACCACCGAGTGGGAATGATGCGTTCAAGCCAAACCAACTTTCAACAGCCATTTCATAGCAGTAGACGAGGGACAAACAATAATCAAGCAACCAACCAATAAGCGGCGGGCGCTCGAGAGCCGATCGATGGAACGATCCTAGCCTTCTCGGGGGTCAAGCGCAGCTGCTCCTGCCTTTAAAGAGACACGTAAAACGAGAGCAATTGAGAGATACACAACTAGAGGAGGAGAGTGCCACTTCGCGGAGAGAAAGATTGAAAATAAATTCAGGTTCATGTAATATCGATCGTGTCTGTGTAATTAAAGCGAAATTAAACGATGGCAAACAATTTGCCTCGCTAAAAATAACAATTATAATTAAACATTATGTACATTTTCATGTTTTGTTCCTTTTGTGAAAAGGAATGTGCACACACACACACACACACACACACACACGTAACCAACAAGAAAAAAAAACCAATTATTTTACGCATTTTTTAGTTATACATATAAATAAAGAATTATATAAATATATATATATATATTATAAACAGATACAGATATTAAATAATTGCAAAACAAAAACAAAATCAATTCTGAAAATTGTATAGAGGAGCAGAGGAGTGTGTGTACCGGCAAATGGCAAAAACAAAACAAAAAAGATTGTAAGAGTACGAAACAAAAATATTCTAAGCTAAAATTATGAATTGTTATATAAAAAACGTCTATATTTAAAGAATGGCATGCAACCAGGAAAAATAAAAACAACAAAGCGATTATGATAATACAAGAAATGTAATAAAACGGAAAAGCTATTTAAACGTGTTTCGCCCTTAGCTTCGGCTTCTCCCAGGCCTCATGTTGATAGTCCACGCCGCTGGTGACCGTTCGCATCTTCCTAAAGGCATCATGCGTCAGAGTCAAGGAAGTGCAGTGGTGATTCCTTAAAACATCGAGCGTGGCCATCTTCTCGCAGAGCTTAGCTACAGGTTTGGTCTTTTCCTTAATGGGTCTTTTAGGTTTCGATGGAAGCTTTTCCAAAGCAACACCCGAGGATGGGGCATGTAAGGTCTTATAGGGAACGTTAATTATTCAATTAATTTATCTTAAAAATCTATTAACTTACGATCTCCCCCCTGCGTGGACCGTCTTTTTCTCGAGAAAACATGTGATTCAGGAAATGCAGATGATCCCTATAGGGCAGCTTCGAACTAAAGTCTTCACCGATAGACTTGGCCTTCTGCTCTTTGACCCGTTCCAGGTCGACATTATAGCGCAACCTGTGCATCGCATGCTTCCAGAAATCTGGCGGTGATTTGGCTTTCATTTCATCAGCGATTGCCTCCCAGATGTTGGCCCTGTGATCGAAATTGAAGAAGTCCTTGTGACACTGATTCCACAAGCATCTTTGGTCGGCATAGAGGGCAATCAACTTCAACTTGAGTTTGGAACTCCTCAAAAGCTTCCTACCGGGCGTGAAAGAAACACCGCTATCAGTCGACGAATCACTAGCCTGAGAGTCCGTGACAGTTATTAAAGAGGTTCTGCTGGGCTTTCCATAACTCATTGTGGCGGCAACTAATTTTTTTGTACCAAATTTTACTTTAAATAAGTGAAATTTATACACATAATTTGAACAGATGATTTTGGTTTGGATTGAAGTAAAGTTACTGGGTATATTTCATAGATGGGACTAAAACAAACCTCCGGCTTATTGATATTATGCTTTATTTTCCACTACATAATAATATAATTATAATATCAACTCGCTGTTTGTGGCTTACATCTTATAATTGATACAATTAAGATAATCAATGTGAAAATAAAATGGGACATTGGGGTTGTATTGAGAGATGTGGCTCTTATTGTCCGCTTTAAGGTTGTTTTTGTGTAAATAAAAGAATCGTTTAAATACGTATTACACTTTGAGTTTTATTCGCACTAAATCATCATCTTTATCATCATCGTCGAGGCAATCGGCAGAGCTTTCTGGACAAATTCGCAAAGAACAAGTACATATGTATATAGCAAGAATTAAAAACAATAATGTTTGTGTATAATTATTATAGGTATATATAAAAACTTTTACAAATTCTCGCCATCGCTCGCGGTTACACTTTCGAAAAAAACGTCACACTTTTCGGTATACTCAAAATAAAAATATCTAAACAATTTGCAAAAAAATTGAATAACAATACCATAAACTCGATTGCTTGCGTTGAGTGTGAGTGTATCCTCGCCTGCTGGGTCTGCTGGGATAGAGGGGTCTTAAGTAGCTCCACCGACCACATTTACTGGGCCAGCTCCTTCATGCGGTTTAGGGCGCTGCCAGCCTTGAACCAGCCAATCTGCAGGTCGTTGAGGGTGTGGTTCAGCTTGATCTTCTCGACCTTGTCGCCGTTCTTCACCTCGCATTCCACGGGCTTGCCGGGTGCCAGGGACTTCAGGTTCAGCAGGGAGATCTTGCTCGTGGGTTGGATCTGTAATTTAAACAAATTTAGAAATAGGTTTCATCTCTTGTAAAAAGCCTTTGAAAGCGTACCTTATCGTAGTCAGCGGGATTGGCGAAGGTCAGAGGCAGCATACCCTGCTTCTTCAGGTTGGTCTCGTGGATACGGGCAAAGGACTTGACAATGATGGCGCGGCCACCCAGGTGACGGGGCTCCAGGGCGGCATGCTCGCGGGACGAGCCCTCGCCGTAGTTGTCGTCGCCGACGGCCACCCACTTGATGCCGTTGGCCTTGTAGTCGCGGGCTACGTCGGGAACTCCACCCCAGGAGCCGTTGCGCTGGTTCTTGATGTTGTTCATCTCATTGTTCTCGTAGTTGGTGGCACCAATGAACATGTTGTTGGAGATGTTGTCCAAATGTCCACGGTACTTCAGCCAGGGACCGGCGGCGGAGATGTGATCGGTGGTGCACTTTCCCTTCACCTTGATCAACACGGTCAGATCGGTCAGATCCTGGCCGTTCCACTTGTCGAAAGGCTCCAGCAGCTGCAGGCGCTGCGACTTGGGATCCACAGCAACCTTAACATTGTCGCCAGACTAAGAAAAGGGGAATATTAAATTAGTACAGGAAGCAAGAATAAGAATAAAGTATAACTCACCGCTGGGGGAGCAGCATAGGTGTCCTGGCCGGGATCGAAGCCCTTG
Organism: Drosophila mayri; assembly: GCA_008042485.1. NCBI lineage: Eukaryota > Metazoa > Arthropoda > Insecta > Diptera > Drosophilidae > Drosophila > Drosophila mayri. The sequence goes on from VNJN01008715.1 coordinate 47,712, forward strand.
GCGGGCAGCTCATCGCCGAAGGGAGCCTTCAGCTTGAACTTCTTGCCATCAGAGCCGGTGAGCTCGTCAGTCAGTGGGTTGAAGTCCAAACGACCGGCGATGGACAGAGCGGTGACCAGCTCGGGGCTGGTGACGAAGCAATGAGTGGCCGGGTTGGCGTCGTTCCTGCCGGTGAAGTTACGGTTGTACGAGGTGACAATGGTGTTCTTGTCGCCCTTCTTCACATCCTTGCGGTCCCACTGTCCAATGCAGGGACCGCAGGCGTTGGCCAGCACGGTGCCACCGAATTTGTCGAACACCTCGGAGATGCCATCACGCTCAATGGTGGCACGGATCTGCTCCGATCCAGGGGTCACGTTGAAGGGGATCTTTGACTTCAGGCCGTGGCTCATGGCATCCTTAGCGATGCTGGCACAGCGACCCATATCCTCGTACGAGGAGTTTGTGCAGGAGCCAATCAGACCCACGCGAATGTCCAAGGGATAGCCGTTCTTCTTGGAGTTGTCGCCCAACTTGCTGATGGGATGGCCCAGATCGGGGGTGAAGGGACCGTTGACATGGGGCTCCAGGGTATCCAGGTTGATTTCAATCAGTTCATCGTACTCGCAGTTCTTGTCGGCGGACAGGATCTTGCCCTGGTACTTCTGCGCCTCAGAGGCGATGCCACCGCGTCCGGTGGACTTCAGGTAGTCAGCCATGCGCTGGTTGAAGGGGAACAGCGAGGTGGTGGCACCAATCTCAGCACCCATGTTGCAAATGGTGGCCATGCCTGTGCAGGAGATAGAGTCAACGCCCTTGCCGTGGTACTCAATGATGGCGCCGGTGCCGCCCTTGACGGTGAGGATATCGGCCACCTTCAGGATCACATCCTTGGGCGAGGTCCAGCCGCTGATTTTGCCGGTGAGATTAACACCGATCACCTTGGGGCACTTCAGTTCCCAGGGGATGTCGGCCATGACGTCGACGGCGTCAGCGCCACCGACACCGATGCACAGGCCACCCAAACCACCGCCGTTGGGCGTGTGGGAGTCAGTGCCGATCATCAGCAGGCCGGGGAAGGCGTAGTTCTCCAGAATGATCTGATGGATGATGCCGCTGCCGGGCTTCCAGAAGCCCAGACCGTACTTGGCGCAGGTGCTGGCCAAAAAGTCGTACACCTCCCTGTTCAGGTCCTTGGCGCGAGCCAAATCCTTGGGTCCACCAACCTGGGCCTCAATCAAATGGTCGCAGTGCACGGTCGACGGCACAGCCACCTTCTTCAGGCCGGAGGAAATGAACTGCAGCAGGGCCATCTGGGCGGTGGCATCCTGCATAGCCACACGATCGGGACGCAGACGCAGATAGGATGTGCCGCGCACGATGTCCTGGTTGGCCGGATCGTCCAGATGCGAGTACAGAACCTTCTCGGATAGGGTCAGCGGCCGGTTAAGACGGCCACGGACCACATCCAGGCGCTTGTTCAGCTTCTCGTACGGCAGGAAGACGTCCGAGTCGAACTTGGACAGGGCCACCTTGGAGGCGGTGTAGCAGGAGGCGTGGAATTGGCGCACCACTGGGCCATCGGCCACCACATGCTTGCCCAATCGGCACACCTGAAACGGGAAAAAAAGGAAATGAAATATTGCAACTATTAAAGTGGGTTTATCTTATCAAACATAATGAAATTATATTACGAAAGAATGTTTTAAAATTATGTAATTGAAATGTTAGTTGCATAAGAAGATTAAGGATTAATTATTACGAAATAAAAAGCAGTTTGAAGATATTGTATATTCCTTTCCTAAATTAATATTAAAAAAAAGGTTTGCCACCTGAATTGCTTAAATTTTCCCCCCTCAGTGTCAGAATCAACAAATCAAGATCAAGCAATTAGCACTTTGTCAGAGAACATAATTTACTCGTCATGAAAAGTACAGTGAAACCTCTCTAATTTTGTACATGTCAATTTTTTTTAAGTTGAAATATATATATTTTTTGGAGGACACCCCGTACTCCTGTTGATTTGATTGATTCGTTTGTTTGGCAGCCGTAATAAAAACACTTGATTATCATGTCACGGGCCCTCTCAACTTTAATTAGATTGGAGCTGCTTTATCAGGAAATGTTCAAATCTCAATTAGCAGTGATATTTAGAAGATGATGACGCTTTGTACAAAAAAAAAATCAGAGATTAAAGGTTGAATTTAAAACCAAAATATACTTTGATGATTAATCTAAGTAATGCAAAAATAAATAAATGTGTTTTTTGTTTGTTTGGTATTTTTCCTAATAATAAACTATACAGTTTATACTTCTTTGTTACCTGGGTTTTAAAAATATTCCTATTTTTAAAGATATTTATAAAGGAAAAAACAAAACAAAACTGTTGACAACGCGTACTGGGCACTTGGTAAGCGAGTGTTTTATTTGGGAGCCATAAACCTTAGGTAATTAATTTTAAGCACCTCTCTGGGAGGTTGTCTTTCTTTATCAGTTTCTTTTCTTTTCCTAGAATTTCTATAAATATTTAGGGAATTTATTAAAATGTTAAAAGGTCTTAGACGGTATTTAATATTAATTTATTAAGACTTTGTTGGGAATTCTTGGTAATCAATTAAAAAATCCACAGTTAATTCATAATATAACGTAACAGAGATTAGATTAAGATTTCTCTTTACAATTTATGATTATAGAGCCATTAGCAGCTATGGAAAGTTTTAGAAACATTCTACATGTTGACTTATTTATGAAGTAATATTAAAAAATTTTATTTTAAAGGAATTTAACTAACGCATTTAAATAGTAACTAATATAATCGCCTTCTGTAAGAAATTGAAATATAATTTAATTTCATGTAAAAAATGATATTGTCCTAAAAAAATTAACTTTCCTGCAAAAATCAATTTTATTTTATAAATAATTAAAATGTTTGGTGCCAAACGTAATATTTATTTGAAAAAATTGAATTTTTTGGGAAAATAAACTTGTGTCCTTAAAGAAATATATTTTTCCTAAAACAACAATAAAATATAAAAAATATATATATATTTATAATATTTTCCACAGTAATTAATCAAAAATTGTAAAGAGATAAAATTTTTCTGCTTTTAATAATTGATCCTCTTAATAAAATTAAATATTATCGGAAAAATGAACTTATTTCCATAAAGAAACTCTATAAAAAATGAATAAATAAGCAAATATTTATAGAGAAAACAGCTGTGAAAAACAAAATAGTTTTTGCATAGATAATGTCCGCTTAAAGACCCCTTAAATGGCAATAAATTACAAATTTGTTTATAACTGCAGCCGCAGCAATGCATTCGAATTAACCAGAGCCACGTGACGCAGCCAAACAAGAGGGAACAATTACGTCAAATAGGTCATTAACTTGTTGGCAAGTTGGCGAATACACAGTACAGTGAAGCCTTCTGGCCGCGGAAAAACCCCCACTCGGCGAGGGGCAATGCACCCTCCTCGCTCCAGCGCCCCACCTGTGCGCGTGATGTCCGAGTTGGAGAACGGCAATAATTTAAGCTATAATTTTAGGACGGAACACTATCGGAGTGTAAGTAGACCTGTCACAGATAAGACGAAGCTGCTGCTGCCCCCAAGAAGATATATGCTAGGGACTCCTGGTTAAATAACTGCTTATGTAAATGGCCAGTGCATCCGGACGGCAGCGAAATCTGCTAATTGCTCCATGCTCTCGTTTTCACGGATGCTCCAGATATCTGCCCTGGATGCAGGGGCAGGCGCCGCAGCCTGAGGCAGTAGCCGAGAATCACAATCACAACGTACGTACACTCGGTTACCTAACAACTTTTGATTCCGTTTTTAGGTTAGAAAAGCGCTGTGCGCAAAAAATTCGCGACTCTTTGCTGCCCAACTTCCTTCGCTAATTGCTCAAAATCTGCACATGGATTGCCATAAATTTTTTCGCGTATTTTTTCGCAGTGTTCCAGTCTTTATCAGGGGTCACAGCACAGCTTTGATTTCATGTGTTTATATATAGTTTTCTTTTTTTTCGTGTATTTCCGGGCGGCCGGAGGAGGCGGTTAGCTCCAGAACGGAACGTACCTGTGCCTGGGCGCTCATCAGTCTCGCAGCCATGGTTCGCGTCCTATTTAGGCGATACTCAAATACGTGTGACACTCGTTGGAATTGATATTTAGCACAACACTCAAGCCCTCATCAAAATTTTCAGCCCTCTCAGCCGGAAGATTTTAATGCAGACTGAAGTCGCAAGCAGGGCCAGTGTTGTCGGATGGAAATGCTGCCTCCCCCAAAAAAATCGAACAGGGAGAGTCGTTTTCCAACATTGCCCGGTCCCATTTGTTTGCGTGGGCGGGCGACAATTTCCAACAACTGTGCGAATAATAAATAAGTTCGGATGGGAAAATGTTTAGCCAAGCGCAGTCGGCGTTAGTCCTGACCCCAGCACAATGTCCGAGCGTCGAGGTGTGCACGAGATACCCGGGGAGTACCAGCCAGTGCCCAGGCAGCCCAGCCTAGGAGGGGAACCAACTGCATCCACTTCGTGCTGCCGGCGTCCTAATTGCAGCTATCAAATCCGGGATGGTCAGAAGGTTTGCTGCTGCTGCGGCCACGGCTACATCATACCCGTGTTTATACTCTTCGTCCTGGTACTGATTGTCCTGCTGTTGCCGTGGGAGACCATCCACCGAAACGAGACCGCAAACAGCCCTGTGCCCGTGGACACTCCGTTGCCATGCCAACTCGAACTGGTGGAGAGCCTGCCCATCGGGCTAAACTACAGCCACTATGAGGGTAGTCACCCCCGTCTGAGGAGCACTTTTGAGGCTTGGCAGTTGCTGCTGGGCAGGGCAAAGACCTCGCTGGACATAGCCGCGCCCCACTGGACTCTACGGGGGGTGGATGTCAACGACAGCAGCACTCAGCCCGGCGACCACCTCTTTCAGCGTTTGCTGGCCAACGGGGATGCGGGCAAGCCCAAGCTGCGTCTGCGAATCGTGATAAACCGCAGCCAGAATAGTCTGTGGCATGCCGATGCCCGAATTCTGTCCAACTACGGAGCAGCGGAGGTTGTAGGAATCAATTTCCTCAGCTCGAAGCTATGGCTGGTGGACGGAGAGCACTTTTACCTTGGCAGCGCTGACATGGACTGGCGTTCACTCACCCAGCGCAAGGAGCTCGGTGTCCTGGGGAGGAATTGTCCACATATGGCGCAGGACCTGGCCAAGATCTTCAAGACCTATTGGTATCTGGGCAGCAATGAAGTGCCTGAATACTGGCCTTGGATCTACCATACGCACATCAACCAGCGGAGACCGCTGCTGCTAAACATTAACAAGAACCACACGATGCGTGCCTATGTGGCAACTTCGCCCCCTGGACTCTCGCCCACTGGCAGGACCCACGAGCTGGACGCCATCATGGGGGCCATCAATGGCGCCACCGAATTTATATCCATATCCTTGATGAAATACTCACCGCTATTAAGGAGCAACGAGAAGGTTGAATATTGGCCATACATCGAAAATGCCCTGCTGAGAGCTGCCTTGGATAGAGGTGTGGCCATCAAGCTGCTCATTTCCTGGTGGAAATACTCGGAACCAAGCGAGGATTACTTTCTCAGATCACTTCAAGCGCTTAACAAGATGCGGGAGGAGGTCGACATAGAAGTGGCAAGTGTAACTAAGTTATCCCCAAATAAATTAACTAATTGTATACCTTTTTTTTAGCGCCGCTTCGTAATGCCCACCACCGATGAGCTGGAGAAAATCTCCAGCGGAAGGGTTGCCTGCAACTCGTACCTGGTCACCGATGAAATAGCCTTTATAGGCGCAGCCAGCTGGTCGGGAGAGCATTTTATGTATTCAGCGGGAATGGGGCTTCTCCTGCAGGACATGGACTCCAACAACAACAGCCTGCGAACGGATTTGCTGGCCATTTTCCAGCGGGATTGGTTCAGTCCATATTCTGTGCCGCTAAAACCGAATTTGCGAATTTGAAATCAAACGTCACTTTAGAACACTGCCCAGCAGCCCATCAGCTGTTCATGTCATAACAAACGCCAGACCTAACCTCAATATTATAAATGTAAAATTTTTGCTAGTCCCGAATAAATACAAAAACCAAATAAAATATGGCCAACAAGCCGACACGCGATGTGCTTGGCATTATTTTCCAGAACTTCTGGAAGTCCCTAAAGCCTCGCCAGTTCCGCGGGAATTACATTGGCGAGGACTACTTCGGCAACAAATATTTTGAGATTCCGCCAAATCCTGCGATCGGCAAGCGCAAGCCCTCGAGATGGTTCGAGCCGGCGGATAAGGATGCCTTCGACCAGGAATTAACCGCCGAGTGGGAGGCGTGGCTGCGGGGCCGGCGCGAAGAGCCGCCCACACGGGAGGAGCTGGTGAAGAACCTCCAGATAATGGACATGAAGAAGCGCAATGCCGCCGAACTGGAGGCAACTTATGCCAAGGCTAAGGACGATAAGGCGCTGCCCAAGCAGGTGGATGGGCCCACCATTGGCACCTTTCCCAAGTACAAGGAGTACGAGTTTATTCCCGGCAAGGAGCCACCGGAGAAGTAATTACCATAAGGAGGCTTGTTATTTTTAAAGAATTTAATGTGTAAATATAGTTAAATGATCTTAAAATGTTCTACCAATCGTTCAAGTCCAAGTCCTTAACTATATCCACGGCTCCACCGGCCTCGTCGTAATCATCACCGGCAGCCGCGTCCTCAGCTGGCTGGGATTTCCGCTTCTCGGCCTTGTTTTTCTCTGGTGTCTCCTTCTTGGCCTTCTTCGATTTCGGCTGCTCCTCTTCTACTTCCAGTTCCTCCTCTTCCTCCTCCTCATCATCATCGTCATCCGAACCAATAGGCAGGCCGTCATCGTCCTCATCCTCAGAGTCCGAGGGGAACAGCTCCACCTCACCCTTCTCATTGCGCACCGGCACTCCCGTTTTGGCGGGCAGTTTCTTTAGCTTGGGCACATCGTAGTCCGCATTGATCTCATCCGTCTGCGCTGCCTGTCGGCGCTTCTTGGTCTCGTGCGTCTTCAGCCAGCTGCCGTAGTAGATGTCCAGCGGTGTGCGCTTGAGACGGAGCTGCTGCTCCCAGGCGGCCACCGCCTTGGCGTCCTTGATGTCAAAGTTAACGCTGCTCTTGCTGCGCTGCTGCTCAATGAAGCGACCGCTCTCCTGGACCTTCTCCAGCAGCTGCTTCAACTTGCGGGAATAGTTGGCATTGCGGCAATCTTTCAGGTATGCCTTAATAGCCATCACTGTGGGCACCACCAGATCGCTGAAGGCCAGCGATGTGGACTCGTGAGCGAGGTACTCCAGCAAGAGGCCGCACACCTGCTCGATCACCTCATCCCGGAAGCCGTTCTCCGCCAGCTGCGCTTTGTTCAGTCGAAGGACACAGGTAAACTGCAGCGGTTTCATGGACACAGCCGTGTGCTTCCGATTAAATGTGTTGCTCTTAAGAACCTCCACGATCAGCGGCAGTACTGGCACATATGTGTTCGTCTCCTTGGACAGGGAAATGAGCGTCTGAAGGCAATGGAAGCGCAGCGGGAAGTACTGAGCGGTGGGTATCAGGCGTATCACACCGGTGGCAATGGTAACCAAGGGATAGACCAGCGGCTGCAATTGCGGCTTGTTGGTACTCGCGCCCAGGAGATCCGCCCACAGGCGCAGCGAGTTGATAAACTGCCAGTTGTACACCGCCTGGAAGCTGTCCTTCTTCTTCAGGATCACGGCATTTCGCAAATGGATGGCCAACTGTCGGATGTAGAGAAAGGCGTGCTGGTAGCTGACATTCAGGTCCAAGGCGAACATCTCCACCAGCGAACGGCGCATAAAGTTGATTCCGGGTAGCGTATTTGGCGACACGAACTTCGAGTTCCTTACGTAGGCCAGGTACATGGCTTTCAGCACATGGTTCAGCATAGTGGCCTGGAAGGTATTTAGTTGTTTACGGAAAGGGACTCATTGGGAATATGTTTACAACTCACCTGCTGCTTCCTGGTTATCTTCAGGATGCATAGGAAGGCCAGCACCCGCACGGTTTCATCTCCCGTTGCCCAGAGCACGATCAGGCGCTTCAGAATGGTCTTGCCTAGGGCCGTGAAGGGCACCACCATGCCGGCCATTTGATGCAGATGCTTGAGTAGCACGCCCAGGATGTTGGCACTCGACACCTGCTCTACCAGGCGGATCAGATCCGTGAGGTAGTAGCGCAGGCAGCCGCGCACCTTGACCCACTTCTTGTGCTTGTGCAGCGGCAGACTGCTGTTGGGCTTCACACCAAGAACTCGAATGATGGCCGGCTGTAGATGAAGCACGCACAGCTGGATAACTCCATTGAAGGCAGCGGCACCCACGACCTTAAAGGCGGCGGCATTGGGCTGATTCTCTCCGCCATCGGCCCCATCTGCCGAGATGCTGGCCAGGGCTGAATTGAAAGCCTGGATCACCTTGCGAACAATATCGATGGAGACGTTGGCTTGGCCCAATTGCTGTTCCCACTGGCGCAGCAGGTTGAGGGTGACCTTTTGTGTGCCGCCTGAGGTGGCCTCGTCCTCCTCCTCGTCCTCGAAGTCGCTCTCATCGCTGGCTACAGCTAAATCGTCGCTAGGCTTGTGGTACTTCTCCTCGTTCTCCTCGTCGTCGTCGCTCCCTTCCACAGCTTCCGACTTGCTGTTTTCTGCCTCCTCATCCTCATCTTCGTCTTCGCTGTCGGACAGATTAAAGTCCAACAGCTTCTTGTCGTTTTTCTTGAGGAAATCATAGAACTCCGGATCAATATCCTTCAATCCCTCCAGCTCTGCCTTGTGGCTTTTCTTGGCTCCTTTCTTTGCGGGCTTGACTTTCTTAACAGGTGCTACTGTCTGCTTGGATTTCTTGGTCACCGCCTTGGTTTCGGGAGCTTTTCCGACCTTTTTGGCCACCGCCTTCTTAATGCCATCCTTTTGCGGCTTCTTTTTGCTTATTCCCGCCGTGGGTTTGCCCAGAGTTTTGACCTTTTTCAACTTCATTTTTTCCACGAGCTGAACTCCAAAACAAAATAAACGCACGTGTGCCGCGCCGCAATGATACCAAGCTTGCCAGATTCTGGACTCTGCGGCAGCTGGGCACACTAATGTGTTGCATTCCATTGCCAGACTCCAAGAAATCTGACAAAAAATTAAATTCCAAATCATTTTTGAATAACAAAACATAAAATGCAAAATAAATGATTACTCATGTTTTTTTTTGCTCAAAATAAAACAAAAAACCTTTAAAATAAAAAAGTCGATCAGCTGTTCGGTCATCCTTATTGAATTTTATTTTTATTTGTTATTTGTAATTTATATTTTTTCACTCAAGACTGATGATTTTATATTTCAAAAACAAAAATATTCAGTCCCTAAATATGACTTCTCAAAAGAAAAAATAAATAATATCCAAAGTTCCATCTCTAAAAATGAGCCTGTGCGAGTTGGCAGCTCCGTTTCTTGTTGTTGTTGCGACTCGCAGGCTAAATCTTTATTTGTTGCAATTGTCATTTTCACTTGCAGTTCGTATCGCGGGGCCAAGGGGCGGTGGAAAATGGACCGCAAGATCCACATGTACAACGCCATACCCGGCGGCATGGAGTCTGACGAGGAGGAGCTGGAGGATTTGATGCAGTGCCTGAAGATCAAGCGCCTGGCAGACATCACAACAGGTGCCGGGATCAATGGTCGCAACTTCGACGCCACACTGGACGCCGAGGCAAAGGAGTTCTTCAGGGTGTTTCGCGAGAAGTGGAACATGTACAGCAAGAACAAGTCGCCGCATTTGCGCAATGAATTTGGCAAGGCTCTGATGAGCCACCCGGAGCCGGCACTGCTTTTGGCTCTGAAGATATTCGCCAATTGTCCCGACAGCAGCAATGTGAAGCCCAAAAGCTTGTCGCACTTCGTGCTGGACACGGTGTGCAAGCTACATGAGGATTACCCGGAGCTTCTTGGCGAGAAGAGCTGTGATTCAAACACCAGTATGATTGCCTTTAACTTTGTGAAAATGTCGGGCCTGCTGAGCCTTAACAACGCTGTGATCCATGCTTACAGCCTGGGCCATATACGGGAGCTGTTGCTACCCCAACTGCGCGAACTGCTGGAGGCGGGCCATGTGAAGGAGGTAACTCAGTGGACCATAAGTCTGCAGCTCACCCACGAATTTGACATGATGGAACTGGCCTTTCCGCTGATCGCAGTCGAGAAGCTGCCTCTGGCCGAGGAGTATTTGGACCATGCCACCGAGCAGCGGCTGCCGTTCGTTAAGTTTCTCGACTCGCTGCTCCACAAGGAGAAGTCGGTGTTCGAGCTCTGCGAGCATCTGCTGGGGCGCTACAAGAATCTCAAGATCTCTCACAATGTGCTTAGCTATCGGCCTATTTCTAAGATTGTGGCGCGTCTGGCTAAAAAATATGGCTATAACGACGCCGTGACGCCAAACTACAAGTTTACCAAGACGTGCAGCTACCTTCATTACCTCTACCGTGAGTACGAGAAGGCACGCATCAATCTGGCCAGTTTCCGGGAGTTAGTGAGCGTCCACGCCTATGACTACGCCTTGTGCAAGGATTTTGTCTGCTATTTGGCCGCCGCGCAGGCCCATTCAGAAGCTATTTACTGGTACGGTCAGTTTAAGCTGAAGCCGAGCGATTGCCCGCTGGAGATCAAGGCACAGGTGTCGCGGAATAGTTCCACTGAGGCGGCAAATCGCGGGTCTGACGCCGGCGACGAGGCCGGCCACTGCTCGGCCAGAGGCTGTGATATGTACCTGACCATGGACCTGCCGGACGAGTGCCTGAACATTGTGGACACGGCGGCGGAGTTTGAGCGCATGTTGTTTCACCTGCAGAAGGAGCACATCATTTACCTGGACTCGGAGTGGATGCAGAACGTGTGCGGTGACAACCAGCTGTGCGTGCTGCAGATAGCCACCGGGCACAATGTCTACCTGATCGACTGCCTGGCCCGGGAGAGTGTCCGTTCAGAGCACTGGCGCTCACTGGGAGCCAATATCTTTAACAATGTCAATATCCTGAAGGTGGGCTTCTCCATGGTCAGTGATCTCAGCGTGCTGCAGCGCTCCCTGCCGCTGCAGCTGCGCCTCCAAATGCCACACCATTACCTGGACCTGCGCAATCTCTGGCTGGAGCTGAAGAAGCAGCGCTTCGGGGTTGAGCTACCCTACGGCAATGTGAACAGGGCTGGCGATGCTCTCACCGATCTTTCACAGGTGTGCCTTGGCAAGAAGCTGAACAAATCGAATCAGTGTTCCAATTGGGCAAATCGACCGCTGCGTCGCGAGCAGATTCTTTATGCAGGTGAGTTTGGAGCTATGACTATTCGGTGGAGATACTAATGGGTTCTCCCTTCCAGCCATCGATGCCCGCTGCCTGCTGCTGATCTACAATACGCTCCTGGCTCGCGTGCCCTTCATCAATGCCGCCATTGAAAAGAGCATTGCCAGTAACAATTTTCTGAGGCGTGGCGCAAACATTAAGTGAAGCCTGCGTGAATACTGATTCTCACGGAGCGACTGGTGGTGATTCGACGACAAAGGCAGCGCGTTCGCCCGTTCGCCCAACCTAATCTTAGTGCAAACATTAAAGTTGAAGAGTATTTAGCGTACAATTAGCGAGGCAGCTTAATCGGAGGCACTTTGTACAAAAGAAATGTTACAAATCAAAAGCAACCGACGATGGATTACTGACAAGAAATGAAATTTATCCTTATTTACTTTATAATTTTGATTATCATTTACCTGTAAATATTATATACACTTGTATTATTCCAATTAATCACACAGAGTACACATGTATTATTTTCTGTATTTTCTGTTATGTGGTCGTAAAACGAACCCTTCTTTATTTACTCTCTCACGCATAATCAAAACTGAATAAAAGCAATGGATAAGATTGAAGAACCTGTGAGGAGTGGATTAAATACTTCGAATAAATTCGGTAGCAGATTAAAAGTTTGTAAAATTAACAAATAAAAAACATGTTGAGTGGAGTGCATGGAGTCTGCTCATTTTAGCAGGTGGGAATAGCCACTGTTCCAGTCCCGCTCGAAGACGTCACGCAGGTCGCTCCTCAGCGTTTTGGTGTGCTCCGTCTCGTGGGTTTCGCTCAACACCAGGCCAATGCCGGCGGTGTTTGTGAAGTAGTCGCCGCTCCAGTTCGACGTGCCTATGTAGGCGGTTCGGTCGGTGACCATGTACTTGTTGTGGTTAACCCGAGCGTAGGGAATCTTCTCCTGGCTCTCGTCCTCGGGTACAATAAAGCGGCGCTGAGAGGGGAATATAATAAATAATTAATTAAATGAAATAAAAATTAACTATTCCAAATTTACGAAATTCAACTCACAATTTGTATATCTATTTTGTCCTCTTTGGATGCCAGATCCTGCAGGGACTTAAGGTACTTGTCCTCGCTGGGATTGGAGTGCTTCCACCAGGAGATGAGCAGCTTCACTGCAACGCCGCGCTCCACAGCCGCCCGACGCAAGGCATCGTCGATAAAGGGCCAGTAGTGATGCCGCTCATCATAGATGGTCAATGGATAATAGTCCATCACGGCAATGTTCACGTAAGTAATGGCCGAATCAATAATGCTGACGATGGCATCCAAGTCACCGGTTCGTCCGCTGGCCGACAGGGGTGGTGGTGAGCTGGACAAGAAACCCTCCATGCTGGTGTTCTTGTTCACATTTATCTGCATGGGGGAGTAGAGGTTAAAACTCGTACTCAAATCCCAATGCCATGACGGAATTCGCGAATCTTTGGCGTGGCCCAGAATCCAGTACGCCTCGAAGATTTTTCGAACGTCGCGGGTCAGCGCCCGACAGTTTGTGGCAAGCACACCCATTTCCTTGACCTGAGTGAGGGCACGCCAGTCCATGTTGGCGCTGCCCAGGTAGAAGTGTTCCTCGTCCGCGATCAAAAGCTTCGTATGCAGCACGCCGCCGCCAAAGAACTTGGGGAACGACACACTCACCACCTCGGCAGCACCGTTGCTGGCCAGCTGATTGGTGTCCATATTGGGCGACACACCGGACGGTTCACTCTGGGCAATGCGGATCTTGATCCTCGGTGTGCGGCTGCCACCATTTCCGTTGGCCAACAGCCTGGCGAACACGTCCTCGCCCGGCTGTGTGCTGCTGTCGTTCACTCCAGGCGTGTCCTCTTCTTTCAAAGTCCAATAGAAGGAACCAATGTCCATGGTTTGCTTGGCGCTGTCCAGCAACTGGAGCCAGGCCTCGTAGGTGCCAAGGAATTGAGGGCTGCCGGCAGGATATGTCAGGTTCTGGGGTATCGTCTCAACCAGTTGGATGTTGCAGTCATACTTGGTGGCGTCTAGACCATGACCTCTGCCCCCGCGCCAGTGCTGGAAACGTGGCCGTGGCTGGAAGTACGATGAGCCGAGAAAAAGGAGCATGAAAACAGACACCGTTAGCATCTGGGCAGCTGCCGGACTCTCCGGCACTGGCTTTGGTCGCTCCTGCTGTCCGTCCTGGGCGGCCGGAGCGGGCGTTGGCCCGCTTTCCACATCGGAATCCTGATTCTCGAGCGTCTTGTATTGGGCCATGGTGAAAAATAGCCGAGATCGGCGATTAGCGGCGACAATAGCTTGCTTATCTTGTCGATATTGCCAGGTAATAGTCGTCGTCGTCGCTCAATGGTTCTCTCTTGAATAAGGCGGAAAAAGAAGAATGATAAAGAACCAAAGATCAGAGCAAGAAACGGAAAGAGTGATTCGTAACAACAATTCCTCTCTCACTGTTCGCCAAAAGGGGTGTAGTTAAAGGGGTTCCCTAAAGGACAAGTGTCCCCACACTGTCAGCTTTATTTAAACTAATGACTTCCTTTACATAACTAAACTAGGAAGAAAATTTAATAGTTATATTTGTAATATTTATAAGCTTTCCTTTTGTTTTTTTTTAACAAATCTAAAGAAAACCCCTTTGAAAAAGCTCTAACGGCGCTCTTGCGGACAACACTTGCGGCAAAACAAAGTCAGCTGTTCATCTGTCAAAGGCAGTCGTTGTTCCGCAGTGAAAATGCTGAGAAATACGTTTTTTGCCAGCGCGTAAATTAAAACAAAGAAAACATTTGCAATACGATATTAACCTAAAGTTTTTTGCATTCCAGAAGGCTGAGGCAACAGCTGGCAAGTTCTCTGCTGCAAAAATTCCCAAGGAATAGGAGCACAACGACGATATCCCTCGATGCCGGCACCGAGAAAGAAGTGCGGCATCATGAGAATCAGGCCTCCGATTGGTGGAATCAGAACGGATCGATGGGTGCACTGCATGCCCTAAACGAGATTCGGTAGGTTTTGCCAAGTTCCACTTGTTCAGAATGTGGGTAACGTTGGCATATCTTCCACAGAGTTCCCTTCATCAGAGATGGCATCGTTTCTCGCGGCACAGTGGAGTCTGGTTACGTAAATACCACCAAGGTGCTCAAGGGTCAGCGAGTTTTGGAGGTCGGATGTGGCGGGGGCTTACTCACCGAGCAACTTGCCCGTCTAGGTGCCCAGGTTACAGGCATTGACCTGGGCGATAAGCTTATTGAAGCGGCCCGTGATCATCTAAATAGCTGCAGTCCGGAACTGGCCAGCAATATTATATACAAAGTAGAGCCGGTAGATCAGCATGCCAAGGGCAATTGCGAGTGCTACGATTCTGTCATTGTGTCTGAAGTACTGGAGCATGTCGACGATAAGGTGGGCCTGCTGGAGGCCAGTGTACGCACTTTAAAGCCTGGCGGATCCATTTTTATCACCACTTTGAACAAGACTTTCCCCTCTTGGTTCGCCGGCGTTATTTTGAGCGAATATGTGCTGAATCTGGTGCCCAAGGGAACGCATCATTGGGAGAAGATGATTTCGCCATTGGATGTACAACGTATCTTGGACACAAGTAAGTTTTTGACACGGTTTTAGCAACAAAAGTGTTACTGTTAACCCCATTTCAATCCATTTACAGTGAATTGCCAGACGGTACTGGTGAATGGCAGCACATACGACTTTTGGAGCAACACCTGGCGCTGGATCAACAATACCCAGATGTGCTACGCCCTCCAGGCAGTCAAGAATAAGAGCCTCTAAGCGAAAATGGATCCACTTGAAATCGTATATTTTAGATAACTAGGGCTAGGTCAGGGCTAGGTCGGTATAAGTAACAACTTAAGAGTAAACAACTAATCATCATCCTCACGGGGCTTCTTGAACTGCTGTTTCGTCTGGGGATGGGGAGCGTGACTACTGGCCTGGTCGCCACCGTGCTGCTTTCGCTTGAAGTTCTTTTTTGAGCTGAACTTCTTGGCCATGCTGTTGGTAACGGTGGGCGCTTTGTTGGCATAGTAGGCCTTGGCCATTTCCTTGTCGGATACCTCTTTGGGCTGCTCTGGTTTCAAATGGGCCCGCTTCTCTGCAAGCTCCTGCTCCATCAGCAGTTCAATTTCAGGGTTCATGCCCCGAAAGCTGAGGCGTCCGTCAATGAGGCCTTCGCATATGGAGTAGCTGGACTCCACAATAAAGTTGGAAGTGGAGTTCATCATCTTCTCGTTGATCTCGTTAGAGTACAGTGCTCGACTCTGCTCGTCGTCCGCCTCCTTTTCCACCTTTACCTTGGTGCGCTGCATGAACTTCATGTCCAGGACCCCGCGCGACAGACGCGGCTTTACTTTAGATGGCATTGTGCAGTTTTTTAAATATATCTAATATAATTTGTAAGGAACAAAATTTTAGCTGCAGCGCTAGGCACGTTTATTTATCTTTTTTCAGAAGCAGAATGTACGAACAAAACAAAGACGAAAACAGAGCAGTGTTGAAAAGGACCGAATCGCCTCGCAACGTGGCGCGCCCTCGTGTTTTGCGATATTTAAAAATTTAAATTATATTTGTAAATAAGCCACTGCCAGTAGGCTAGTTTTTAGTTTTGGTACTTATTGGAAGTCATAACATATCAAAAATATGCCTAAATTAAGGAGCTCCTCGAACACCAACTCGTTGCGCCACTCTCGCCTATGCCGATGTAAACATGTAATTGATCCATGTGATATCTTTGGGAATAGGGGTAATTTGTTAACCATGATACGGTTCTATGCCGGCCACGAGTGCCTCTGGAACTGTCAGCACGAAGATTACTATAACGAGGGGAAACGGAGGGAACTTTGGTGCTGGTTAACACGCCAGTTCGGCGGCAGGGTTTCTCCATATCACGTTGAATACCATATGAAGGTTTTGCACGCGAAGGCTTTGCGGGTATTCAAGGGGATGGAAAAATGCCGACGGATGGGACTCCGGATCCGTAGACCCACCTTTGACCTCCTGGATGAATTCAATTTCCTGTTGCAGGACACAATACCAGAAGAATCCATGTCCAATATTACTACACAACAAGTTCTAAAAAGGCATGTATGTTTCTGCAAAACTAAAAAGGATTTTTATACGGATGAGCTAAATAAGTTCTGCAAAGAATTAAAGAAAGAGCTGAAGCACCTGCCTCAAAACACTTGTCGACTTGTCCAAAGAAAAATATCTTCAATTTTGACAAGTTTAAAAAGGGGAAGTCAATTTTGTGATTGTTCATCGTCGGGATATTCAGACATTGGTTACCGAAACGAAGAAATGTTGCCCGAAGTTGGACCATATGCAATACATGGTAAACTTTCAAGGAATAGAAGCTTATATTGCCTTTGAGTTGAAAATAATCGTATATCTAATCTTTGCGAGAAAGTTATTGTAATAAATCTAAGGAATTCCAAATTAAATATAAGCCTGCCATTTAGGTAATTCGAATGGACATCGGGAAAATGTGGAGGATCCCAACAGCCTTTAAACATATATTTGTAATAAAAGAAAGGTACAAAATTGCAATTGCTTTGTTCAAAATGCATAAATAGTGCTGGAAAGTGCGCAAATATATCGATAGTGCGATAGAGTGTCGGAAAGACGCGGCGTCGCTTTGGCACACTACTCAAGGGTAGAATAGAGGGAGAATGAAAAAAGTGACATAAATGGCGGAAACCTTCAGCGCCAACATTTGTATTTAATTTGGACTAATTTCGCACTATTTCACGTTGCTTTAGTATTGAATGCTGAGTGCAACCACACAACGAGTTACCAGAACGGAAAAAGTGTTTTCGAAGCGACCGCAGACCATGTACAAACGCAAATCGACGACTATTGTTAAAAGAGACAGCAGCTCCGCAGCGGCGGGCTCCTCCACAATGGTGATGATAATGGGCGGCGGCGGTGCCGGCAACGTGGACATGGACGAGCCTCAGACGACCACCAAGGTGTACGAGTCCACCGGCATGGACACATCCCAGGATATGCACACACCACTTAAGTCACCACACTCGCAGCCCGGACAGCAGCGTTCCGTGGGCTCGCTGGTCTTGCTCACACAGAAGTTCGTGGATCTCATAAAGGCGAACGGCGGCACTGTCGACCTGAAAGCCGTAAGATGACACATGACCCTATAAATATCATGCTGAGCCACGTTTTAAACTCTTTATAAATCGCAGGCCACCGCAGTCCTGGACGTGCAGAAGCGGCGTATATACGATATCACCAATGTGCTGGAGGGCATTGGCCTAATTGATAAAGGCAGACACTGCTCCCTAGTGCGCTGGCGGTAGGTTTTACACAGCTAATTTCCATTTTAGGGCGCGAACTGGAAAATTAGGAAAGCTCGGTGAAAATATATATGACTTCTTTTTTGTTTATAGAAGACATTCAAGGGAATTTATGTCTAACTTAGCCAAATGAACTGATAGTGGTTCTGTTTGTCTAAGCCCTCATCTTTTATATAGCGGGAACATTTTGCTTTCTTATTAAATACCATTTAACATTTGCCATTCAAAGGACAAACTTCATTTTCCTGGCCCTCTTAATAGTAGATTCTACATGTATAATCCATTTAGCATATATTTATTACCATCATTCGTAATTATATATATTTCTCATTTAGCGGTGGGGGCTTCAAGAATGCTGAGGACCAGGAGGTATTCGAGGAGGCGCGTGACCAGACCAATCAGTTAAAACAGCAAGAGGACGAGTTGGACAAGCAACTGGAGTACGCACAGCGCAATCTGCGCTATGTAATGCAGGATCCAGCGAATCGCTCGTATGCGTATGTGACCAGAGACGATCTGTTGGATCTCTATGGAGATGATTCCGTATTTACTATACCGAACTATGACGAGGAAGTGGAGATACAGCGAAATCGGGTATGTTTTATGGCGAAATTTGCTCAAAAGGCTAATTTGTTAATAAGGATTGGTATGATAATTAGGCAAAATTTACGCCTTTAGTTAATCTATACGAAACCCGCATAAACTTTAACTTGAAGCTTCCACTTCTCTATGCAGAACGAACTGAGCGTATCGCTGGATAACGGCAGCACCATCGACATTCGCTTGGTGACCAAGCAGGGCAAAAGCACAGCGAGTCCGCACGATGCGGACGGCTTCTTCGACTACCGACGCCTTGACACGCCCTCGCCCTCAATGTCGTCACGCTCCAGCGAGGATGGCAAGGGTACGGGGACCACGGGGAACGTGATCACCGACGAGCACACGTACTCGTGCAATCCCGATCTGAAGGATGATATGAAACTGGTCGACAACGAACTGACGGCTAAGATCATTTTTCAGAATTACATGAACGGGCACTCGCTGCGACGTTTCTATCCCGATGACCCAAATTTAGGTGAGTTTCTCCAGAGGATCTCACTCCAACCTGCGTTTGCTAACCCCTTTCATTCTTGTTGTGTAGAAAACCCGCCGCTGGTGCAGCTGAACCCACCCCAAGATGACTTCAACTTTGTGCTGAAAAGCGACGAAGGCATCTGCGAGCTGTTTGACGTGCAATGCTCCTAACTGCACGGACGGGGGGGGAGTTACACATAATATCGACTGTAAAACTACACTGCAAATGGCCGCGAGCATTGTGCAAATATTTATGATTAGTACAATTCTGACCTTTGATTTGTTTATATACCGTGTAGAAATTTTAATTAGCTTAATTCCAATGTAATTTCGGCAAACTAACATTAAATCCAATAAATTCTTTACATCTCACCCATTGTAGCGGGTGTAATTGCTTATTAAACACCTTTTGTAACATAAAACAACGGACATTGTTTTGATTTCAGGGTTTCTGAGAGTTGTGGAACATTTGTTAAGCAACCTAATATAGTTTTTGAAGCGAGAACTACGACAAGGATACTAGAAAGTAGTGGTTGTTATTTAATAAAAATAAAATACTCTATAATGTGTGAAGAAATATTATTCTAGTACAAATATTAGAAAAAATTAAACGCAATTCAAATTTTTGCGTATTTCTTTCGTTTATGCGTCGCCGTTTTAGTTTTTTTTTTCGCGCAAGCCAACACTGTGAGGAGCCGACAACTAACTCTGCATGGTCACACAGTGAAAGTACCGCAAACTTTTGCAAAGCGTCGCGTGGTGAATGAGAACATTGAAAATTGAAAATTGAAATTACACGAACAAAGAATGCGGAAACGAGATAGACTGAAGTGCTGGAAACAACTCCTATCGCTCGTAGGTGTCTGCTCACTTACCGAGGATGAATGGGCCAATATATATTTGCGGTACCGGCGCAGCTGGAACCGGACATATTACATCAAGCTTGACGAAGTAAGCGTTGCGGTTTTTTTTCTCTTCTGGTCATCACTTGAATTCTTTTTTTCCATCAACAGGACGCTCTTCCTGCTGTAGATGTTAACCAATTAATTGAGCACTATTTGACAGCGCCACAGACAAACGTGGCTTCCAAAAGTGGCTGTTTTGTAAATCCGCCGTCATCAGGTCCCTCAGTCGGCCGCATCAAGCGCCGGAATTCTCGGGCACCGCAATCAGCTTTTTCATCTAATAACATCAAGCGCCGCTCTTCTCTGATCTCGCCAATAGCTCCTTCTGCCAGTCTCGCCAAGCGCCGCAACACGCTGGGAGTTTCACCATCAGCAGCTCCCAAAATCGTAAAACTTGGAAACTCAGTGGCTGCTAACGATATCGATGCCATCCATCATATTAAGCGCAGCGACTCTGTGATTCCCGCTTTCGAAACTTTCGATTGCGATGCCTTTACCAGTCCCATCAAGCTCCGGGACTCGATGGCATTGGAACAATGGATGGAGCCGATAAAAATAATCTCACCTTTGGCTAACAGTCCCGTCTTGTGTGGAGACTCACCGCCGGGATCAGATTTAGAGATAAATTATAACAAATCTGATTTCCCTTGGACACCTAGCCGCATAAAGCGTCGGGACTCGTCAGTCACATCTCGGCCAAGGCTGAAATCGAAAAACTCTATGCGTAGGATTGTGCCACAGTCAATAAGCGTCGTTAAGCATGTGACTGGATCGGGGGACGAGCTGGATGACGAGATGTCGCTATCGACATGGAAAGACTATATTGCGCATCGTAAGGCGTTAAACACGAAGCCCTTGGGAATTCCTGAAAATGCCATTTCGAAGGAAAAGTGTCCAAAATATATTAAAGTGGAACCACCGGTGAAACGCAAGAGAGGTCGCCCATCGCGCCAGGAGAAGGCTAAGCGATTGGAGGAGGAGCAAGCGCTACAAAAGATTAAAGCTGTCCATGGTGCTAAGAAGCTGCAGAAAATAAACTCGCAATCCAAAAATATAAGTTCTTCGGCGCAGCCGCCAAAGCCACCAAAGCAGAAGCCAACAGCCAAGCCAATCTCTCAGTTAACTTCTTTAGACAGCAAACAGGAAGGAGCGGACATCGCCGTACATTCAAAAGATGTCGTACAACCAGCAGTAAGCTTATTTTTGTTCATTAAATCACCTAACTCGTTTTCCTTCTCACAGATTTTAGATGATGATGCAATCCCACCGGCCCACATGCCAGTGCGTGCGATAAATTTAAAAAGCTCTTCCCAAGATCCCCTCGAAGAAGGGGAGATGGAAGATAAGCAGTCAGAGGGTACGAAGGAGATGGACTTAGTGCGACCAATGTCCAGCTCGACAGCGAATGGTATCATCAAAAAAAACGGCCTCTCAAAGCAAAGCAAAATATTTCTCGGCAGCGATGAAGAGGAAGATGAGCAGCTCTTGATCAAGCAAACGGGCTTCGTTTTGAATGACTTGGAGGCAGAGGAGCGGCTACTCAACGATGCCATGGATCTAACCAGCCCAGTTGGTGGCGGGGAAGGCAATAAGGATACCATGGAAATCGACATTGACCTCGATTTGCTGTTAAGAGATGATAACGTGGCTAATCAGATCGCACTGATTGACACACAGCCCAGTACGTCCTTCGATCAATGTCTGAATCCAAAAGACACTCAGCCGGCCAACGAAAAGAGTGCCCAATGCCTGGAGCCTTTGAGTCCCAAGAGAGCTCCCAGCCCGATCGACCAGCAGCTGCCCCATGCTTTACAGTTTTTCAAGGAGCTATCGAGTCGGCCGTCCGTTAATGTGAATGCGGACAAGACGGACCTACAGTGGCCGTTCATGGACGAGGATGAGGTGCTAGACTACGAGGAGGACTACGATGTGCTCACGCTGGCTGTCTCTTCGGATGAACTGGAAGACGAGTGTGTGATTAAGTCCAAAGGAGAATCCAAGCCTCAAAGCCAGGTCAATAAGCCAAAAACCCAAGTCAGAACGCCTAAGCCCGAACTGCAACAAAAACCAATTAATAAACCCGAAAACCAGACTCCGGAAAATGTGAGAAACTTTCGCATACCGAAGCTAAATCCGGAGCTGCTGAAAGCACAGCCATCGGTCATGCATACGCTGTACTTACAGGAGGAAGAACAGAATCGGGAGATAACAAAGCCAGTGACCCCCAATTTAACCGAAGACATGCGCAAGAGCCGTAAAGAGGCAAGAGCTGCTAGGCGTCCGAAGGAGACAATCCCACGGTTCGCACCACCCTATCGGCCCACTCGCGAAGAATCTGTTAACAAAGACTCGTCGCAGCCGCTGCTTGGCCCCCAGGATTTAGCTGCTCCAATATTTGGGCCCGATGACTTGGGTCCGGTTTTTATTCCGCTCAGCAACAGGGAAGAGTCAAATTATCGTCATCCGCACACAGCATTGCCATATGCGCCGGAACCCCTTAATTCCTATGCTGTCCCGCTCAACAATGGTAATTTGCTCCCCACAGTGCCAAACCAACGGCATCCATGCGGAGCATCCCAGTATGTCCCACAAAACCTGGCCACCAGCGAGAGGAATACTCGCCTCGCCGAACAGTCGTCTTCCAGCCATCAAGGTATTGGTGTCAAAAACTGGATGATGGAGATTTTTGGAGCCAAGTGCCTTAACTATTTGGATAACAATTGCCTGGCTGCTAACTGCAATCACACGATGAGTACCGTGGGCGAGGTCGAGAAGCGCCTTCTCAGCATGTCGGAGGAAACCCTGACCAATACATATCGGAAGGCGCTGCGCAGCTTCCATATTTTCGAGCGGTACTTTAAGTGCTTTGCGAATATTTTTGAGCGTCGCAAACTCGGCAAGCACCTGCTGCAAATGCTGGCCAACAGCCGTTTGTATAGGAATCTGACGGTCTCCATTCTGGGGCACGTTTTCCCAGCGCTCAAACGTTGCGGATTGGAGCGCGAGGCCACGGCTTGCATGATGACAGACCTGTGGCTGCCAGATAAGGCGCACAAGTTCACCGATTTGACATTGGCTATATTGAAGATACTGGAAGCGGGCAACTGGCAGGATTACATCGATAAGTTAGTGGAGCTGCATGAAACATACAAGTTCCTGCTATCCGACGAATTCATGATCCGGATTCTGAAATGGGCAGATGTGAATAAGAACGAGCCCCTCCAGAAGAAGGCCATGATGATGCTGCTCGCTGAC
The DNA here is from genome assembly GCA_008042485.1 of Drosophila mayri. Classification (NCBI taxonomy): domain Eukaryota; kingdom Metazoa; phylum Arthropoda; class Insecta; order Diptera; family Drosophilidae; genus Drosophila; species Drosophila mayri. Next base: position 70,609 of record VNJN01008715.1, read on the forward strand.
TTGGCCACATATTCGCGATCTCCAACTCTCATGTCTATAGTTGGTAGATTCGCCAACCCCGATCCGAATCCGAATGTTCAACAGCAGAGAACTGCGCCCGTTCCAGCCCTTTCTAGGGGATCTCCGGCACAGCAGTACGCACCACCGAATTGGAACCAATCTCAAAATCTCAACCCACAACAAGATCGACTGCCTGGAGCAGTTGCGAGCTCCTCCCTCATTAGAAGGTCTCCAGTAAATGGTCAGCTGCCACAGTACCAAGCAGCAAACTGGAACCATAATCCAAATCTGGTCCCTCCACACGAGCGACTGCCTGGCGCAGTTCCTGGTCTATCGCTTATAAGGAGTAATACAGCACTGACGCCGCACTGGAACCAAAATGGAAGCCTGCCTGGAGCAGGGCCTAGTCTATCGCTTATACAGAGCAGTCCGCTAGCAGGACAACAGGAGTTTCAAGCATCGAACTGGCGAAGCCAAGCGGAAAATTTGACAAGAGCCAATGATAACACGCTTCATTTTCAATAGTTATTTCCCTCAATTAAATGTAAAAATAAACCAACTCTATCGTTCTCGCTTTATAAGTATGTATGTGACATTAGCACTTAATTTTATGCCCATTACAATTGTTTTCATTAACAATAGAATTGACAGTTGATTAAATTTAAAATTATTATTTACTTAAAGGAGGTTTTTTATTACGTTACGCTGAAGAAATTAAAGACATTTCAATTAGAGAAAAATAAAGAACACAAATTAAATACGTACAATTATGTTTTCTGTTTTATTGTGGAATTAACATAGCTTTAAAAAATATCGAGTCTTAAATATGTAATGCGTATTGCTAAATTATCTTCTTGGCTTCCCACCCTTGTTCCAGTTCTTTTTGCCAAAGCTTTTCTTGCCGCTACCACCTCCTCCTCCTCCCTTGGCACCTCCGCCACCCATGGTCTTCATGCGCTTTCGGGCTCCCGTAAAGTGCTCCGAATCGTCGTGGTTGTCACCGCCGCGCTTGTGCCCACGGCCACCCTTTGTGTCCTCCAGATCCTTCAGCTCTAGCTTGGCCGTGCGCTGAGCCTCGGCTACGCGCTCTTGCAGGGCCATCACTTCGTCTTCTTCGCACTTGTACAAAGGCAGCTGCTTGCCCAGCAAGTGTTCAATGCGTTGGTACAGCTCGATATCGTACTGACTGACCAAAGTGATGGCCTTGCCCGAGCGTCCCGCTCTTGCCGTTCGTCCCACGCGATGGATGTAGTCCTTGCTGTGCGTCGGTATATCGAAATTCACCACCACATCCACATGAGGGATGTCGAGACCACGCGAGGCCACATCCGTTGAGATGAGTATGGAACGATTCTTGGCTTTGAACTTATTTAAGGCGGCCAGACGCTTGTTCTGCGACATCTGTCCATGAAGGGGAATGGCGGCCAGTCCAAGGGCCCGGAGCATCAGCGCCGTCTTTACTGTGTTGTTGCACGTGCTACAGAATATCATAAAGCTGTTGCCCGCCAGTTCGTTGAGAATGTGCACCAAATAGACGTCCTTGTACTTGACTGGGATGAAGAGGTAGGACTGCTGCAGCTGCTCCACCGTCTGGTACTTGTTGGAAACCTCCACCTTGACGGGATCCTTGAGGGAGGCGCGCTGCAGCTTCTTGACCTTCTTGGTCATGGTGGCACTGAACAGAAATGTGCGTCGCTCGCGCGGCAACACCTTCAAAATCTTGTCCAGTTCCACCTCAAAGTCCATGTTGAGGATACGATCTGCCTCATCCATCACCAAGTACTTGATGGCTTTCAGGTTGAAGCCCTTCATGTTTTCCAGGTGATCCACAAGACGACCTGGTGTGGCAACAATAATGTGCGGCTTCTTAGCCAGCTGCAGACCCTGGGCCACCATGTCCATGCCGCCGACAACCACGCAGCATTTAATGCCAATGCTACTGCCTGGAAGCATAGAAAAGCATAGAACAAACTTGAATTAGCTGATTATATATATACAGAAACCAAGACTGGCTTTTGAAGGTATTAAGGCTCAGAGGTAGTGACGAATAAAGAAATAATAATTTCATATTTTCGTTTTATAAACAAAATCAAAACAGGTTTAACATCATTGTGGAGGGTATAGAAAACAATTATAACCACACAAAAAAGAACACTCACCGAGAGCCTCGAACTGTTCCCCGATTTGGAAGGCCAGTTCACGTGTGGGCGTCAGTATCAAGGCGAAATATCGCTGCGGGTTCTCGAGAAGCGCATGTAAAATAGGCAGAGCAAAGGCACCCGTCTTGCCGGAGCCAGTTTCTGCCAGACCTATCACATCCTTGCCCTGCAGAGCCACCGGAATGGCCTCGCGCTGGATCTTTGAGGGAGCCTTCCACTTAAGTTCATCGCAAGCCTTGCACAAAGTTTCGTTCAGACCCTACAGAGCACAAGGATTAGAATCTCTCCAATTATAACTCCCATGAGTGGATTCTTGACAACGTACGAGATCTTTCCAGGTCAGCTTCTGCTCCTCGGCTTGGTCATCATTCTCGTTTTCTTCACCGGAGCCGCTTGCTGCGTCTTCGTCGCCACTTTGCGCCTCTTCATCGCTGCCCACATCGTCCTCTTCCTGCTCCTCCTCTTCGCCACTTGGTTCCTCCTCCTCTTCGTCGCTGGTTTGCAGCTGCGCCTGTTCGTCTTCTGAAGTTTCCGACATTTCGTTACATGAAATTGGACATAAATTCCGGAGCTCGGATATTACCAGGTCCACGTGTTTGAAAAGAAAGAGACCATGCCCATGCGGGCTGAAAATACCAAAAAAATGTCCGTCAAATTAGCGTCGGTGAGTTAGCGTCGAAATGGAACGGTGCGAAAATGGAACACGGAGACATTTTATATATTTTATTTATTTTCTAAATAAGGCACTTAATCAAACTAAATAAAGTTTATAAATACTAAAGAACAAATTTACTAATGTTTTTTACTGGTTTTGGGGGTATTTGACCTTTGGATCTATTAAAAAAAAGCCTTTGAAAAATCGGGTTTTCACTATTTTTCCAATATCTCGGCAAATCGGAAGTGTGCCAATATAAGTGGTATGCCAGGATAAAGGACATATATTGTAGTTATATCCTGCCAAGTTTCATTCAATCCTATCCATAAGTTTTTGAGAAAATTGCATTACAGTAGACTCACCTCGGGGTCTGCTCCATACAAAACAGGGCAGCAAAAATTGTAAGTCGTATAACTAAAATTTTCGGAAGTGTGCGCATATGCACGGTATACTGGCTTACTAAGGAAGGATTAAAGAACATTTGGTGAGAATTTCATAAGTTTCTATCCATACGTTTTTTAGAAAATCGCACAACAGTGGGTGGTGTGTGAGGGCTGATAACATAGGCGCCAACTATGTAATTTGAACCAAATGTGAACTAGCAGCGAACCAGGCATAGGAACCGTTTCCCAGCAGAACAAATGTTTTATCTTTTCAAGAGTGACCCCTGATTGATGCGGTCATACATGCTTGTTTACAATATTTTAAAGCTTAACATAACATTATCAGTAACATAGGGTCTCACAGATAACATTTAATCGTTGATCCAGCAGCTGTAAGCTACTGAATCTCTGCTATACGCATACATATGTAAAGTATGTAAAAAATCTGTGTAGCTATGTAAAAAGATGCCTAGCAAAATAATTTTATTTATTTATTGGCGGGAAAAGCGGAGAAGGTGACGCTTCCATTTAATTAAAGCCTATATAGGCGATTTGGCTGGTTAATACCCG